>CM067477.1:38224871-38239526 GCA_034552555.1 Semaprochilodus insignis
ACACACACACACACACACACACACACACACACACACACTCATCATCAAGAAAATAGATGCACCCAGAAGGAATCAACCAACCGGAATGAAACTAGGTGGGTAGGTTGGAGACATCGTGAGACATGCTAATGATTCAAGTTTCATGTGACGTAAGCAAGGACGGGCCTTAACGTTGTACCTGACTGACTGTATAAAGTCGTCTGTAGTGTGTGCTCTCCATTCTGACTCGTGCTGTTGTGTTGGTAGCATCCTTTGCGGGCGTCGTATACCTCAGAGAAGAGTTCAACAGGAATTTGGGCAGGTGGAAGAGTTTGAGAGGGGTCGTATCATAGGGCTCCGGGAAACAGGATTGTCTTATCGACGTGTTGTGTGCTATATCAGTCATGTGGATACGACCATATCACACTGTTGGAGGCAGTGTTTAGAGGAAGGACTGCACCAGCGACATGAAGGATCTGGGAGACCCACACAAACCACAGAGAGGGAGAACCAATGAATTGTCCGACATGCACAGAGTGACCCAACGGCCACAATTCTGGCCATCCAGCGAGCAGTGATGTCCTCCATGAGTCATCCTGTTAGTGCAGCACCATCGGCAGACGGCTGCACCACGCAGGACTACATGCACACAGACCGTTACCACGACTGCCCTTAACACCACATCACCGTCACCAAAGACTGCAATGGTGTCGTACCAGACTGTCACGGAGTGACTCAGAACGGCGTTGGGTCATCTTAAGTGACAAGTCCCGCTTTAGTCTTGGTGGAGACGACCAACGAATCCATGTGTGGAGGCACCGTGGTCAGCGCCAAGATGAGCGGTTTGTTGTCACGTGTCACACGTCCAGAAGGCCTGGTGTCACTCCACCTCCACCCCTACCGCACCATATGCAGGAACTGTGTGAGGATGTTCAAGCTGCATGGGATGGATTATCACAGGACACCATTAGGAACCTCTACAGCTCCATGCCGAGACGTCTGGCGTGTTGGGTTAGCAAACACGGCGGCCCGATGCCATACTAAGGGACACTACTTCTGTAGTGCTTCAACAGCACTGCAATCCCACACCTCCTTCTGGGAGCAGATATTCCTCTGATGATGGGTGTATATAGCTGACATTGCAAGGTTTTTCGAGAGACCACTGCAACGTAGTAAAGGGAAAACCCAAATCCATAACAGATATTTAATCTAATTTTATTATTGAGTCGTTTTGTGCTGTGAACATTCAGTGACTGTAAGTGGATGAATCAGATCTGAGGAGATGATCGGTGTTCTTGTTTTTGCACTGCTGAATTTGATTGTTCCACTCATCAATAACTCTGTCTTCTTTCTGCCAGACCCTCGGTGTTAGGGCAGGAACCTCACCGCAGAACATGAGTGTTGTTACACTGTACGGCTGTATTCCCTGATCTCTGATCTGCCGCGTGATTTAGATGGTTCCTCTACAGACAGTGTTCAGTCTCTTTGTTTGAACGTGTCTGGACTGGGGCCGTGTGCGTGCTGGTGTTGTTTTCCCTGAGCGGAGGGATTCAGGCTGTTTGGCGCTGCTGGGGTTATGAGTTATGGTGCTGTCCTTTCCAAACTGTGAGCTCGTTCTGAATGAAGAATGTTTGACTCTCAGGAGAGAAGACGAGGCAGAAACAACCATAAACGACAATGACAACAACAACAACAAGATGTCCCCTTCCTCTCTCACTAATCTAAACCCTCTGCGGTTAACCTTCGCAACACGGCCCTCATTCCTCCTCTGTATGTTACATTCACTGTGTTATTACATCATTATTCCTTTTCTGATTCCATAAGGAATTACATCCATGTTAGATGAACATTCGGAATCTGCACTTAGCCTCCTTTCCTCTTTAGAGACGCTGAGGTATCTGTTCTTTCGGGACTGATCACTCATTCAAACACTCGCCAGTTCCAAATCTGACTGTCACCAATGATGCCACAAAGGACGTCCCTCATGTGTGTTACATACAACAAGCCTGACTCACATACATTACAGCACATATATACATAAACACATATTAACAGCCACCTGGAAAAACATAACAATGGTCTAGCAACACTTTAACAACCCCCTGGGATACTGTAGGAATGACTTACCAACACCTTAACAACCACCTGGGATACTATAGGAATGACTTAGCAACAACTTAACAACCACCTGGGATACTATAGGAATGAACTGTAGTTAATGAGCTACAGCTCTGGGGGAAAGGCTGTTAGCGTGTCTGCCTGTGCTGGCTTTGATGGTTCTGAGCCAGTGTATGTGTTGAGCTGCTCTGTGAAGCTGCAGTCACTGTAAATACCACCTCTGAGTAGCTGAGATCCCGATCAGTCCTCTGACTAACACAGTTATTTATTTTTGTTGTTATTGTTATTATATATGTTAAATACATTATATAGTCTATTATATATGATATTATACACTACAAAGTAACAGCTGTAATAACAAAGTAATATCTGCACCCAGAAGGAGGTGTGGGGTTGCAGTGCTATTGGGAAGTAAGATGAAGGTTACCAGGATCAATAACTGATGATAAGTTTAGACTGATATGGACAACAACGTCACCAAAGACTGCAATGGTGTCGTGCCAGACTGTCATGGAGTGACTCAGAATGGCGTTGGGTCATCTTCAGTGCCGAGTCCCGTTTTTGTCTTGGTGGAGACGACCAACGAATCCGTGTGTGGAGGCACCGTGGTCAGCGCCAAGATGAACGGTTTGTTGTCACACGTCCAGAAGGTCTGGAGTCACTCCACCTCCACCCCTACCGCACCATCTGCAGGAACTGTGTGAGGATGTTCAAGCTGCATGGGATGGATCATCACAGGACACCATTAGGAACCTCTACAGCTCCATGCCGAGACGTCTGGCGTGTTGGGTTAGCAAACACGGCGGCCCGACGCCATACTGAGAGACAGACTTCTGTATGTGTAGCTCAATAAATATTGATCATATCAGTCTAAATTTATCATCAGTTATTGATCCTGGTGACCTTTATCTTCCTTCCCAACACACCTGCAATCCCACACCTCCTTCTGGGAGCAGATACGACTTTGATGATGGGTGTAAGGAGAATAGTGGAAGTGTATCTGAACACCAGAGTAGCCTGGAACTGTACACTGCTCTGTGGGTGCAGCAGGTAGGCGGTGCTGAATGATGGTGTTGTGGTTTGTGTTGTAGGTGTCGTATCTGTGGGAGGAGGTTTCCTGGCTGCAGCAGTGTGTCAGTCCCGCCCAGCTGTCCTGCTCCTGCACTCTACAGACACGCCTCAAAATGCTGCAGGCCCTCGCTCACCTACAGGTTACACTTCTTCCTCCTCTCCTTCTACTTCCTCCTCTCTTCTACTTTGTCCTCCTCCTCCTCTTCTTGTTCTTCCTCCTCCTCCTCTTCTTGTTCTTCCTCCTCCTCCTCTTTCTTCCTCGTCCTCTCGTCTTTCTCCTTCTTCTTCTCTTTCTTCTTTTTCTTAAGCTTTGGTGTGGTGGATGCTTTATGTGAGGCAGCCAGACCTTCAGCTTGGGCCTGAGTCATGGTCACACAGCTGGAGTCTGACTGGTGGATCATAATCACATCAATAAGTATCAGCTTTTGAAGTGACTCCTGAGTAGATCTGCCGCTGCTGTTTTCCATTCCCACCAACCACCTTTAACCTGGTTAGAGTACAGCGTCTATTCACCGTCAGCTACGTATCCAGAACCTCCAGGATGTCTAGAGTGACGGTTCTTCTAATGAAATTGGCTCCACAATTTCATGATAGTTATGTGGGGGTGAATGTACCCTGTAAGACCTGCAGTCCAGCTCCTGAAGTCCTGACCAATGGGAGAGCTTGCTTTGATGTATCTCTGTTTTTTTTATAATATAATTTTATAAATCTCTTAATTTAGTTGAGATCATTGCCATCTGTTAGCCTCCGATCACACGATGGCTCCAAACTGCAGTGTGATGACAAGCACATACTTCCTCTGAGACGTTTGAAGCTCCAGGTCTTTTCCGTAATGTACCTAGAACCTACAGCAGGTCTAGAGTGGTGTGCTTCCTCTCGGGATGCCCATGGTGCTGCAGATTGTACAGTGGTGCTGGAAAGTTTGTGAACCTTTGAGAATTTTGTATTTCTGCATAACCACTGCGGTCCAGCACAAGAACCTTACCCCATCTGTGAAGCATGGCGGTGGTAGTATCATGGTTGGGCTTGTTTTGCAGTATCTGGACTCATCAATGATGGAACTTTGAATTCTGATTTATACCAGTGAATTCTACAGGAACTGAATCTGAGAAGAATGTGGGTCACGCAGCAAAACAACCACCCTAAACACACAAGACGTTCTACCAAAGAACAGTTAAAGAACAGGAAGAAGAATCAAGTTGATGTTCTGGAATGGCCAAGTTAAAATTCCTGACCTTCATCCAGTAGGAATGTTGTGGAGCTTGCTTGGCCTTATCTGAAGCTACTAAAGACGGGCTCATAGGACAGCTCAACACCAACTCTCTATTCTCTTACATCAGCTAAACGTTTGCTAGCATCATGCTGATTGATGGAGCGACAGGGAGGAGCCATAGGACCGCTATGCCCTCTTGGACAGAAAGCACCCTTGGTGATCTTATCTGTATCCAGGGTTAGGACTGACCACCCTTGCAGTGCACCAGGTCATCAGCCTTTCATTTACCGCTAGACCATGTGTGTGTTGCAGGCGATGTTGGGCACTCAGGACCTGGGTCAGGTGTATTTTGAGCCTGTGAGGGATAAGCACGGTAATGCCCTGCTGGTCCTGCTGAGGGAGGTGGAAGGATGTGCTCTGGAAGGCCTGCGCTGGACTTCTCTCAGCAAACTGCAGATCCAGCGCAAGTCCATCTCCCCTCCTGATGAACCTACTGCCCTCGACACCCTCCTCATCACCCTGCATGTGAGTACACATACACACACACAGATTCAAACGAGATCTGGTTAGCTGTCAGCGGTCAAATCAGCACTGAGGTTTAATACAACCCTGTCCAGCACAAGACCACTATTCATGGTTTGTGGGTTGGAGAAGTCCAGAGTTGTTACTGTCGCTGTGCTCTGCTGGTTTAACGTACTGTGTTGTGTTGTAGGAGAAGCTGGCGTATCACAGGCGCAGTAGGAAGCTGCTGGCCCCCGGGCTATATCTAGGCTACGTGAAGCTCTGCAGCTCAGTGGAACAGATCAGAGTGCTGGTGCCCCACAAGATCCCCAACGTCTTCTGCCACGTCAAAATACGAGACAACAGTCATGTCTCCAGGTACAATGACACATATGTATACGAGTTACTGTGTACTGTTTGTTAATAGAAGTCCTATCGCCCCCTACACTTCCTGTAGTGTATTACAGTCTGTCAGAATGAGCATGTGGGTCGTGTCGCCCCCTACACTTCCTGTAGTGTATTACAGTCTGTCAGAATGACCGTCTGAGTCGTATCGCCCCCTACACTTCCTGTAGTGCATTACAGTCTGTCAGAATGACCGTGTGGGTCATATCGCCCTCTACACTTGACCGGTGTGGGTCATATCGCCCTCTACACTTGACCGGTGTGGGTCATATCGCCCCCTACACTTCCTGTAGAGCATTACATTCCGTCAGAATCACCGTCTGGGTCGTATCGCCGCCTACACTTCCTGTAGTGTATTACAGTCTGTCAGAATCATTATACAGCACTTTTGTTTGTATATAAATGATGCAGAAATGTTTGTATGTGTGTTTGTGTTTGTGTGTGTGTGTGTGTATGTGTTTGTTTGTGTGTGTGTGTCTGTGTCAGGGAGGAATGGCAATGGCTGCAGTCTGTGCGTTCACTGGAGGACACTGAAGACATCTGTGCTGATGAGCAGAGCGCTCCACATCGCCTCCTACTGGAGTTACGTAACGCTGCTAAAGAGCTGCTGGGACGCATCAATATTCCCAACAATCAGGTAATAATAATAATAATAACAATAATAATAATAATAATAGGTTACACTTCTATAGCGCATTTCACATACCCAAGGGCGCTTTACAATTTCCCAAAAATAAATAAATAAATAAATAAATCATGAAGAATGAAAACGTTCTGAACAAAGAAAAGTTTTTAGCTGGACTTTAAAGATGGAGAGAGAGGGAGAAGAGCGAGTAGCTGAAGGTTCCAGAGTGTGGGGGGGCAGCAACACTAAAGGACCTGCCACCCACGAAGGAAAGCCTGAACCTAGGACCAGCCAGGAGACCAGAGTCAGAGGACCTTAGCCTGCGAGATGGAGCGTAAGGATGTATGAGGGCTGACAGATAGGTGGGTGCAGGTCCGTGCAAAGCTTTAAAGGTCAGGAGCAGGACTTCATAGTGGAGGTGCTCTGTAACTGGTAGCCTGTGTAGCCGATGAAGGATGGGGGTGATGTGCGCGGACGTCTTGGTGCGTACTGAGACTCTGGCTGCGGAGTTTTGAATGTACGAAGGGTTTTGGAGGGTAAACCGTGGAACAGAGAACTGCAGCAGTCTTACCTAGATGTAATGAACACATGAACCAAAATCTCAGCAGCTTTAGAAGTAACCAGAGGTACACACAAACATGCTGACACGCCTGTAAACACACATGTACAAGTAAAGTTTATGTTTACGGTCATGTTAACACTGAGTGGTATTTGCTGTTTGAGTTCATGTCAACTTTGATTCAATTTGTAAAACAAATAAGGCTTTCAGCTTTGATTCAGTTACAAAGTAGCCAAGGGTCGGAATTCCGTTCCGAAGCATGTTCCAAATGTTGGGTGGAGAACGTTCTTCTTCTGTCAGCATGTAACATAACCTGTGTCCCTGAGAACATCCTCGAAACATCCTCTGAATGTCTTAGTTAACATCTAACCTTATAGCAATGTTATCTGAACGGATAAACATCTTTACAACGTTTTCTGGACATTACACTTAAAACACTTTCTGTAGAGTTTTAGTTTGTAGGGAACGTTTGCCAAAGTTCTGGGAACGTTCCTTGCTAGCTGAGTAAGAGCAACACCAATTCAAGTAGACCTTGTAAACTCACAGGGGGGCGGGAATGGGGCACAGCCGGTTGTGACTGTCTCTGAAAGCAACATCAGCACAAGAACTGTGCAATGGACGCTTCATGAAATAATGGCAAGCTGTCCAGATCCAATAGCAGGCAGCAAAACATCCCAAACCACGATACTGCCACCACCACCGTCACAGCAGGGGTGAGGTTGTTATGCTGGAATTCAGTGTTTTGGCAAACATGACGTCTTTCATTTAAGCCTTAAAGATTTAAAATTAATTTGTCCATCCACAAAATATTATTCAGGGCTCCAGGTGGAACCTTTACATGGGCAGGAACGTTCTTCCTGGAATGTAGTGGCCCTCTCCATGCTATTGCTCCATACCTGCTATTCATGTTTGGTGAATAAGCCTGTAGACCAGACTTTGATGGTAAACACTCAGGTTGATGTTTTCTAAACAGGATAGGTTCTGATTATCATTCAGCTGATTGATCCTCCCTTCCATCATTATCACCTACACCACACTGATCACTCCAGAGCAAGACATGTAATGTTGAATAGCTGTGATCAGTAAACTATATAGACTGTGTTATTTGTGTACTTGGATTCTCTTGATCTGTTGTCCCGAGTTAAATGAAGTTCTGATCAGTTTTAGGTCTTATTTATGCAGAAACAGGATGATAAAGGGTTTACAAACGTTCAAGCAGCGCTGAATAAAGTCATGGTCAGACGACTTTGGTGTGGAGGAATTCAAGGGGGCTGCAACAGAACCCTGACCTCAAACAAACTGAACAGCACAGCGATTGATTGGAACAGAGATTGTGAGCCAGGCCTAACATCAGTGCCTGATCTCGCGAATGCTGTTTTGACTGAACGGGTACAAATTCCACGGGGACACTCCAGAATCTTGTGGAAAGCCTTCCTGAAGGATGTTTTGGATTGGGAAGGAGATTTCCAACAAGCTCATATTGGTACGATGATCAGGTGTCCTCATATTTTTGGCCATATATCAAAGTCCTATGTACAACATTCCCAAACATTAGTGTGTTGCATTCCTAACCCACATCAGTTATGTGTTCAGTTCTTTGTTATTATTCCTGTGTTTAAATGCACTTCCAGTACTATCAGTCCCAACACACTTCTGAGTTCTGAAGTCTGAGATCTGGTCAGTGGTAGTCTAGGATGTATTTTCTTTTATGCTAACCAAAGCTAATACATCTCTCAAGCGATTATCAGCCCACTTGTTATCTTTGATGCCCTTGTTTCCATATCAAGCAACACTAGATTTCCCCCCTGTACAAAAACCCAAAATACAATAGCAGTGGTCCTAGAACAGAGCCCTGTGGAACGCCATTCCTTACTAACAGTACACTGCTATTTGTCAGGAGGAACACTACCTACATGTAATTTCTTTCATCCCAACAATAGGTTCTAGTCTGTCTGTTAGAACACAGTGATTTATGTCAAATGCTGGTCGAAGGATAAAAACAGACTGTTCTCTGTCTTTGTACTATGATTAGACCTAAATCCTGACTGAAATATTTCATGTATGTGATTCATGTGCTAGTATGACCGCAGCTGCTGAGCTACAGCTTTCTGTAAGACCTTAGAGATAAAGGGAAGGTTTGAGACTGGTCTATAATTGGACAACTCATAGGGATCAAGGTTAGGTTTCATGATCAAAGGTGGATAACTGCTAATTTGAGAGATGCTATTTTTAGTATTTAGATGTATAGCCAAGGCCGAGAGGAGAGTTTGCCGCTGCTAGCTGTTGTTTCTGGCAGCATTTCTTTGAAAAAGCAAAAAAATATAAAACCTCGGCAGTCAGCAGATAAAAGTGTGACTGAGAAGATTTCTTATTTGTGGTCATGTGATGTGGTCTAGATCATGTAATGAAAGAAGAGTTGGAGATAAATGAGTTGGTTTCTGGGTCTTGTGACAAATATTGCCCTTAATTAACCATAAGGGCTACGGTATGTTACTAAAGCCTAGGTTGGACCTAGTCGACCAGTTTAGCCATCTTGTCTGCCCCCCTGACCTTGGCTCTTTAGCGAAGAAAGAGGCTGAGATGTTTCAAAAGGGTAAACTAATAAACCTAGACTTTTCACCATGGAACAAAAAAAATCCAACACTCCAGACGTCTCGGCATGGAGCTGTAGAGGTTCCTAATGGTGTCCTGTGATAATCCATCCCATGCAGCTTGAATATCCTCACACAGTTCCTGCAGATGGTGCGGTAGGGGTGGAGGTGGAGTGACACCGGGCCTTCTGGACGTGTGACAACAAACCGTTCATCTTGGTGCTGACCACGGGGCCTCCACACATGGATTCGTTGGTCGTTTCCACCAAGACTAAAGTGGGACTCGTCACTGAAGATGACCCGCTGCCGTTCTGAGTCACTCCATGACAGTCCTGCGTGGTGCAGCCGTCTGCCAATGGTGCTGCACTAACAGGATGACTCATGGAGGACATCACTGCTCGCTGGATCTCTGTTGGGTCAGTCGGAACAGATAAGGCCCGTCCTTGCTGACGTCACATGACGAGTGTGCAACTTGGATCATTAGCATGTCTCACAATGTCAAACCTGCACACCAAGTTTGATTCCTGTCGGTTGATTCCTTCTGGGTGCAGCTGTTCTTTTGACGATGCGTGTATATGCAGTATGCAGAGTGACGTTACTTCACAGTCTCTACTACCAATTATCAACAGCCCACATCGTCTGTTTCTCTCTATCTTGCACTCAGGCACAGGATTTCCGTGTGTATGTTCAAGAGGTGGTTGAGTTTGGGGAGGGCGTGTCCTTCCTGTTGCTCCTCCCCCCTTGTGAGGAGGTGTGTACGCCGCCCGGACAAAACAACCCCTACTCGCTCCGATCCGGATTCTTCACCCTACCGCTGCAGATCTTTGAGCTGGGTGAGAACACACACTCATACAAACCTACTCACATACACATACACTCACCACCACCGCACACGTTCAGCTGCTTCATCAGAGTGTTCCGAAAACCTGTCAGGAGAAGATGTGGACATGATTATTTAGAATCAGGCGTCAGTCCTGCAGCCTACTCTTAAGGTTGAAGAGAAGTGATTTCACCCCCCCAGTGTAATGTTGATGTAGCTAGCTAGTTGGGTTATTAGCAGGTATGCGAGTGCGGTTCCATTGCCTTACCAATCATACATGATCAGTTGTGCTCTTGGGCCATAACACTGCTTAGATGGGTCTACCTGACACCCATGTTTACACATCAGCTACCAAACTCCTTTTGAATACGGAGAAAGCGAATATCCATGGCACTCTTCGGTGAGTAAAAACAAAAGCTCTGGGCACAAAATCAGCCATGTTGCAATAAAGGCCTTTTAGCCCAACACAGGGTTCCAGGGATATTCACCTTTCTCCTCCAAGCTGTGATATTTTTATGTATACCAGTAGCACCGGCACCTTGTTGAACTCAGTCACACATGGGAAAACACTAAACTCTGAACCTTCCAGGACTTCCTTTGTTTATCCATACACTCACAAACACGCCCATGACTAAACATTCAGTGTTCTCTCTATTCCACCCCTCCCCACCTCTCTCCGTGTAGTTCATTTTGAGGCATACTGCCCCAGTTTCATCGGCCAGTACTGCCGTGCGTCTGCTGTTTTGGGGCTGGAGTCTCTGATGTCCCAGCAGGCTTTGCGGGAGGCTTTCTCCGAGTCCGAGCTCCTCGCTGCAAAAGAGAAGCATCATAAAATCCAGGAGCTGTTACAGGTACAAGATTAACAGTGTTTACAGGTGTGTATGTTTGTACTAGGGGGTGCACAGAGTTGTCGATGACACTTTACCTTTTTCTAGCTAGTACAGACAGGCTGGAGTCTAAACTCCACTTGAGCTCAGACCCTGCCTGAACAAGGTCAGTGCTGTAGAGCACTACCTGGCAACCCCAAGCCAGGGCGTTTCAGTATATACTTAGATTAGTGCTCATTGAAGTGCTGCACACAGAGACGGTGTTCAGTCTGTGTTTGAAGACCACAAGAGAGTCCACTGTTAGGACAGTTAGGAAGTTCCACCATCTGGGCTCCAGGACAGAAGAGAGTCTGGATGCTTGTCTTCCATGTATCCTGAAGGATGGCGGGTCAAGCCAAGCTGCTGAGGTGCAGACTGGCCATGGCCATAAGGATGGAGGGGCTGGTCCATTCTTGGCTTTGTAGACAAGCATGAGAGTTTAATCTAGTGCAGCTACTGGAAGCCAGTGAAGGGAGCGCAGCAGTGGAGCGACAGGAGTGAACCTGGGAAGATTGAAGACAAGCTGAGCTGCTGCATTCTAGATCAGTTGCAAGGGATGATCCTGATGGCCCACAGACGAAGACCAGCCAGGAGCTTTTCGCAGAAGCCAAGCCTGGATGAGCAACTGGTCCCTTGATCACACCGCTAGCAACATAGATGCCTTAGAGAGGACACCAAGTGAGGAGTGTGGTGATCTCGAGCTAGCAATGCATTTCTAGGGCTTGTTAGAAAGGGCTACTCTACTGACCTGTGTAATTTGATGATTGTCACTTATTTTTGCCAAGTTATGCTGCTCTAGATTTCCCTAGACGAGCGTCTTGACAAGGCTGCCTAGGTTGTGCCTATGTCAGAAACATACCTGGGAGATTCTGGGGTTCATATCTCTGGATCCCTGAAGGCTAGCAACGTAGTTCAGGGCTCCCTAAAAGGGCATGTGGCTTCATCAGGCATTTGTCGCTAATTGCCACAATTTGTCTTCCTGAAAATCTGCAGCACCTAGGATCTACTCATGTTGACATGATCAGTTGTGAATGTACTAAAAGCTGACCATCTCTCAGAATCAACAAATCCCCAGGCACTGACGGCAGCCCTGTAGAACCGCTAAAGCAGGGAGGGTACCTCTGTAAAGTCCTAGCCGAAGGATACAAAGTCAGATACGTGACTTCAGAGGTGATACTACCTGTGTGTTTAGAGTATGATCAACATCAGCACAGGCAACCGCAGAAACACAGAGAACGACATCACCTATTTTTGACCTTTACTGAACTCTGGTGGTATGCTCCCCATCAAGACATGTCAGTCCCGTGGTGATAAGGTTGGTTCATCTTTCTTTAGGTGAAGAATCTGAGCAGACATGAGAATTACAATTAAGAACCATTGACCAATTGTGCTGCACACAGAGGAATTTGACCCATCCGTGCAGTGAAACCCACATACACACACTAGTGAGCACACCCATTAAGAGGCAGTGAGCATACTTGCCCGGAGCGGAGTGCAGCCCTGCTGTTAAGGGGTTTAGATGCCTTGCTTTGAGACACCTCAGTCGTGTCCTGTCAATTCAGGGAATTCAACCAGCAACCTTTTGGTCACAAGGCTGGTTCCCTGACCTCCAGCTAGCAACTGGCCACTGTGGCACCAGTGTGTGTGGCACCTGGCACCTTTCAGCATCTTCCAGCATCTTCCAGCCTTGTCCATTAAGATCTCGAAGACAATGTTGTGGTGGACCTCACACTGATGGCAGCTTCAAAGGGTTCCTAGGAACTGCCAAACTGCCCAGAGGTTTCGTCCATGAACTGCGGTGTTTAGATGATTGTGCTTGTGGAGCTCATACTTCGGATTGTCATGCAGTGCACCGTACATGTGAGCTTTGATGAACTGGATCCATTAAATTATGAAATAATGATTGTGGCAAGTATCTGTGCTCAGATGTTAGAAGTGCTGATCCGCCAGGTCCCACCGTAATCAATCCACAGGCCTCAGCGACTGCTGCGAGAGAGAGCGCGACAGCGGTGCCTGAGCCTTGGACACTTTTAAAAGCCATGAGTGACAGAGGGAGGAGGACATCAGCTGAGCTTTAGAATGGGGGTGGTGACCAGGACGCGGGGCGCCGTCCTTGTGGCTCCAAGGAATGTCGTCATTCTCCTGCAGCCTTGTGGTTGACGCCCCTACTCCTCCTTCTGTCACTCATGGCTTTTGTCAGTGTGCAAGTCTTGGACACCTCCTTCTCGCTCTGTCTCACACCGGTTGTCTGTGCCTGTGACTTGGGGACAGGCACAATATCTGAACACTGGCAAAGTGTAGGCTGTCCTCAGCGCATTCTGAGAGTGCCCTCTGAGAATCATGATTGTGTACTCCACATGAATATGAATGTGAAGACCAGACTGTTGGGATAACTCAGAACCGCCTGCCTTGTAAAGTGGCAGCTTCACTGTGGCTGAGACTCGGAGTGTCAGGTGTTATAGGAGGAAGACAGGTATGGACGAAGGACTATGTAAGGCATACATGTTATACGTGTACAGTAGTTCTGACTGTCCGTGTGTGTCTCTGCAGCAGATGGAAGAGGTTTGGCGTGAGGCTCGGTGGATGGTGGAGGTTCTTCAGTGCGCACGTTATAAGCAGCAGCCTGCAGGCGTGAGTCTCGGTTCCATCATTGACTTCACCAAAGAGAGCGTGCCCGAGAAAACGCCTTCTACATCCTCTCAGCCTGACTACCTGCCCTCACCTGTCCCCTCGCCTGGCCCCTCACCACACACAAGCCGAAAACACCCCGGTGAGAAAGTACCACCACCCATCACCTTACTGACCCTTCTTTAGGCCAGGGTGATAAACTGATAGTGATGATTATTATTATTATTGGAGAGTAAAATATAATGTCTGAGACAGTGGCATGGAGCTAGCTCAGGTTTATTACAGCGGACGTAACTTCACTGATAACCTTTGAAACTGCATATTCCATCCCCGCGCCTCCACTTCCTCACTGCCTCTTCACACTTTGCCCTCTATTGCCTTCTTGTTCTGTAAACTGCCTCTAAACTTTCTACTGCATCTTTATTCAATCAAGTGCCTTGAACTCTTCTACCAGCTCCTAATTCTCTCAACTGCCTCAAACTCTTCTACTGACTCCTAATTCTGTTACCCATCTGTCATTTACTCTATCTGCCTGTATTCTGTCAACTGCCCCTTACTTGTGTAATGCCCCTGCATTCTGTCAACTGCCCCAACTCCTCTACTGCCTCCTCATTCTCTCAGCTGCCCCTATTCTTTCTACAAATCCTTGTTTTGTCAACTGCCTCTAATCTTTCTACCGACTCCTCATTCTGTCAACTGCTGCAGACCCTTCTATTGCCCCTCATTCTATCAACTGCTCCTAACTCTTCTACTGCTCCTCATTCTGTTAATGCCTCCTAACTTTTCTTCTGCCTCCTAATTCTGTCAACTGCCTTAACCCTTCTATGATTCTCTCATTTTATCAACTGCCTTGAACTCTTCTGCTGTCCCCTCATTCTGTCAATGGCCCTTTATTCGTCTACTGCCTCTTAGTTCTGTCAGCTGCCTCTAATTTGTATGCTCTTTCTTTATTGTGCCATGTGCCTTTAACCCATCTAATAAAAGTCCCTCTTATTTTTCTACTACCGTCTCATTGTCAGCTGCCCTTTCCTCAACTGCTGCCTCCTAAATCTGTCAGCTGCCTCTAACTCTTCTTCAATGCCTCTGCATTGTCATTCTGCCTCTTACTCCTCTACTACTTCCTCATTGTCAACTGCCTCGTACTCTCAACTGCCTTCTATGTCTTACCAGACCCTTTTCAAAAGCCTTGTTTCCCAAAGCATACATTATGTGTAGCACTTCTGCTAATCTCTCTCTCTCTCCCTCTCCCTCTCTCTCTCTCTCTCTCTCTCTCTCTCTC
>CM067477.1:38259869-38276935 GCA_034552555.1 Semaprochilodus insignis
CCAGTGCATTCGTTCCCCCTACCAGACTTTGCAACATCATCTTCCCCAAGGCAGTCATACTGTGAAGTTCCATAGTGCGCACATCACTGATGACCTCACTTGGGCCCCCCAGCACTTCTAACCTCACTACTTTCTACAGGGGGACAGTAGAGAGGGTCCTGACCAGTCGTCTCACTGTCTGGTATCAAATCTGCACCATCTTGGACCGCATGGCCCTCCAGCGAATTTTGAGGACAGCTAAGAGGATCATTAGGGTGTCTTTACCCACCATTGGCACCTCCTACCTCAAACGCTGCATCCACATGGCCAATAGGACTGTAGTTGACCCCACCCACCCTCTTATGGACCCTTGACCCTCCTGCCATCTGGCAGAAGGTACCAGTGCATTCGTTCCCCCCAACAGAATTTGCAACAGCTTCTTTCCCGAGGCACTGAGACCGGCAAGAGAGTCAAAGCTGCAAGGTCCATGGTGAGCACATCACCGACAACCTCACTCGGGCCCCCAACATCACCTGCTTAGACAAGAAAGCTCCTCTGCGACTTTGCTTGCGGCAAAGGATTAGTAAAGAGGGAGCCAGTGTCGGATTTGCATCATTTCGGATCGCAGGGCAGTACAGTGGATTGAGAAATCTGGTTTGCAAAACAATCCACATTTGAATTTTGGCTTGTAATGTGATTCCAATCAGGTGTTTACAGATGTCTCTCAGTGTGGACACTCTGGCTGCTCAAACCGGATTTTAGGAAGCCCCTACGCATCACTCTCTATGCAACAAACCATGGCAATGTCGACCCCACACTGACAGAAGTGCTGGGATTCAAGAAGAGCACTAAAGAGTTGTGAACCGTGATCTGACAGAGAGACTGTCTGGGGGGTGAAATGACACACGTCCGCCTCTCCTGCATCCGTGAAAGCCGGTGGGGCTACGTTGTTACCACAGTGGTTGGTGCAGACACACTGGAAATGTCTGGACACACAAATCTGATCTGATCAAATAACAGTGCGGACAGTCGTCTGCGATCTGAACACCAGCCTCAGTGGTCTCCAACCATAGAGATCTACTTTCCTGCAGAGTTTAGGTCCAACTTGTTTCCAACATACTGACCCGCCCCCTTGTTTGATTAGCTAGAGTAGGTGTGGCAAACTGGGGAACTAGGCTTTGCCGAAAAGCTCTCTGGAGACCAGTTCGAAAACCCTACAGCACAGTGTGTGGCACTGTTGCCTAACAAAAAGAAGGCCCTGGGTTTGATTCCCAACTGGGGTGTCCGGGCTCCTTTGTGTGTGGGATTCCTCTGGGTGCTCTGGTTTTCAATCACCATCCAAAGAATTGTGGTCAGCCTGACTGGAGATGCTAAATTTCCCCCCTAGGTGTAAGTGTGTGTGAAGGCTGGTGTGTCTGGACTGGCGGTCTGTCCAGGGTGTTTCCTGCCTTCTGCCCAATGAGTGCTGGGATAGGCTCCAGCACCCCCCACAACCCAGAAGGATAAGCAGCCCAGAAGATGAATGAAGGAACGTAGGGTCTTGATTCTGCTGCGGTACGTACAGGAAGATAAATGCCCCTTACTAGTGTTAGTCCGCTATCACAGCAGCAGGACTCTCTTAATGTCGACCGAAGTGAGACATAAGAGGAGTCCGTGGATCCTCTGAAATCATCTTGCGAAACATATCCAGACCATCCAACTTTGACCTCAGCTATACCTGAAGGTAAACCCTGCATATGAAACCCCTTTACATCAAACTGAAGAGCGCCTGCAGGTAAAATCTGATTTGTAAAAGGAGCCTTCAGGTAAGAAACGTCTTATTAATGAAGACGTCAGTTAGCAAAACAGCGGAGTAAGAAGCAGGAATTCAGGTTAGGAATTTTAGCCAAACTCACGTCCCCATTTCTCTTCACTATGTTTAATTAGAGATCCGTTTTTGTTATTGCTTTTATTCAACTTAAAAGGCGCCAGAGGGAAGGAGAGAGAGGGAGAACGAGAGAGCCTTTCTTTGTACGTGTCCAGAAAATCTTAATTTTCTCAACCATGGGACTGTAATAGGAGCGTGAATGGTGATGGACCACTCTCTGAATTCCGTACTCCTGATTATAAGGCCAGGCCCTGTGATGGACTGGCGGCCTGTCCAAGGTGTTTCCTGGCTCCCTACCATTGAGTGCTGGAATAGGCTTCAGCACCCTCCACCACTCAGAAGGATAAGCAGCCCAGACCATGAATGAATGAATGTAGGGGCTAGACTCTGCTGTAACGTACAAGAAGATAAATGCCCCTAACTAGCATTAAGCACTATTTGGACGGAATTAGCGCTACATGGGGAGGTGGGGTAATGTAATTACTACCGGAGTTCCTTGGTGATTTTAGTCCCATCCGAATCCAACATCTCAGTCATTTTTCCTGACTGCACGCTCCTGTGTCAGTAAAGATTCCGGCGCCTTTTACCTTCTATAAATCGAGCCACAAAAATGACCTTATCATATTAGTCCTGTTCATATAGACATGTGGGTAAATATTCCATCATATCCTGTGGAAAAGCAGTTTTTCCCCATTTTCCTTAAGTATGGAGGCGCTCAAGGAGGCATTTAGTTTTGTCGTGCATGGCACAGACACCTCGGGTCGTTTGAGTCTGTGGTGAACCCCAGGTACTGTGCGACGTACAACACTCACTTCAACCAGAAGACGAGCCAAAGGCCTCCTCACAGGCACAACTCCTCTAGCAGCTTTGTCACTGGCTGTATTCGAAATGGCCCACTACTATACTGCACACTGTATACGCCCCCTGTGTGTGGTATACAGTACAGTAACAAGTTCTGACCTACAGTGTAGTATACTAATACAGTCACATGACCAGTTACCTCACATTTACCTCAGAGCTGTTGTTACTGTATCCACTGTTTAGAGCTAGCTGCTGCTAACGCTGCTCAGTGCACCTGAAATACGTTTAGCCATTTAGCTGTTAGCTACCCTCGGCTATTTCACTCTAAAACTGATCCTCTAAAGCGAGTTCATCTTTTATTAATCTTCAGAGCTGTATATTTTAACTTTCTGAGGCTCATTCTGATGAACACACACCCCACTACAATCACTACACCCTCATTTATACTCGGAGCTGGCTGCGTTTAGCTCCCCAGTGTTACCCGTTGCCATTTTCTCTGGCTGAAGCAGGCTGAGAGCTGGTGAGGCTGCGGAGCATGATGGGATGCAGGATGCAGCTCCACAAGTATACTAGAAACTCTGACTGGAGTAGAACACCATCCGGGTATCTCCAGTGCACTACAGCTCTTCAGTTTGGTTGCATACTGCATACTACATACTACTTTGAGGTAAATCTAGTACGCAAGTAGTACGTAGTATGCCATTTCGAATACAGCCACTGTGTAGCGTAGCCTATAGCCTACATACGTGTTATGAACATGTAGCTGCTAATGTTCAAACTAAAATTTCATTATTAATATAATATTATGGTGGATTATAAGATTATCATCCTCTACTTCATCAGTGGTCACAGGACACACATTGTTTTGGAGGTGACGGCAGTGCGTATGCCGAGTAGCCGCTTCCATCTCAGTCATTTATGCTGAGATTTCTTATCCCGTCCGAATCGGTCATAAACTTTACTGACGTCCTGCCGTACAACTACATTACCCCACCTCCCCATGTACAACTGATCCCAGGCTTTGGTCGGCTATCACAGCAGCAGGGCTCTCTTAGTGTTGTTAACGCTCTGAAGTGAGACATAAGAGCAATCCGTGGATCCTCTGAGGTCATCTCGCTAAGCATATCCAAACCATCCAACTTGGACCTCAGCTATACCGAAATCCACTGACTGAATTCCATGTCTCTATTCCTAAAGCTGATCATGTGATCATGAGAAGTTTGGGTTTGACAGCCTAAAGTGAGCCGTCCTCGCTCGCCATCGACTTTACGGCCCAGCAATGAGCTTCAAAACCCAACAGAACAAATAATACTTCTTCTCTGCTATTGAAGTTCATGGCTTTCAAATGAACAGTTTTCCATTTTAGCTCCTTATCTTACAGCCCAATCTCCTCATTTCCATTCAAAACAATTCTCCCAGCGGCGGCCGAACCCTCCTTCTCCGAGCCGCCCACCCCCCACCCCCAACCCCTTTGGATCCCGTTATTTACTCTAGCAACTCCCATCCTATTAAACAAATCGCTCAACTCCATTACTTGTATCTTAATGGAAAAAATAATATGTATATGATTAGCGTTCGCCAGTGGCGAGCGTTTTAGCTCTTCGTTCCTTCCTCCGGTTCGTTCTGGGCTGGGCTGTGCCTTTTTGTACAGCAACCTGCCCTAAATACATACGAATAAGGAGACAGGCTTCACAAAGAGCGGCTGGCGCGCATGCATCAAAAAAAGTTCTTAATAAGATACTTTACCTGCGAGGCACCCCATGAATGACTGCAGCGCCAGCAGTTTCCATAGCAACTTCATCTTCGGCTTGGAGGGGTCGGAGTCGACTCACATCCGATCACGTATGTATGGAATCCGTTCCGAACCGGCTCCGCGTTTCACTCTGCCCAAAAAAAAGACAAAATGGAAATTGGGGGGTTTTAATGCATTCCTGGGAATCTCCTGCTTTGAGTTACAGCGTGCAGGGAGCTCCAGCTCAGATTGATTTCCTGGTCCACTGGCCGCTGATCTATGACTCGAACCATGCGAGGGAATTTGTGAAAACAGCCCTGTTTCCAGGGCTCGCTTTCAGAAAGGAGGGACGCTAAGGGCTTTAAATGGCAGCATAGTTCTATTATCGAGAACTCTTTCAGAGTTTGACTTGATATGAGACGTGCATGCTTTACAGTGGTAGTGGTAGTGGTAGTTATGGTGGTGGTGGTAGTGGTTATGGTGGTGGTGGTGGTGGTGATGGGAACCATGGGGTCCCCGTGTCTACAACACTAATATAGTCATTACATTTATTATCCATAATGTACTTACAGTGAACTTACCGGTGAGTTCTCCTTGGGGACTATTTTGCCACACCGTAGGAACGTTTCCACCACGTATGGATCATGGTCCCAAACTACAGTAAAACAATGTCTCAGGAAGCATATTCATAACCATTCCATGCAATGAGGGAGCTTTATAGGCAGTTTCCATGGCTATATCTTTGTATGCTCCATAAGCCAGAAAAGGGTTAACTAACAGACCCAACACACCTATGTATCATGTTTATAAGCTAACCATTTCCTGAGTTACGAAGCATAAAAGATATAGGCACGCAAACTTGGCATGATCACGTGAGCTTTAGAAATGGAGGCACGGAACTCAGCCGGTGGATTTACCGTCCGGTACGGCTGAGGTCAAAGTTGGATGGTTTGGATATGCTTAGTGCAGACTTAAGGTTCTAAGGGCTAAACTGCAAAAACAGCCCATTGTCAGTTTATTGTTTTTGGGATGTCTACAGAAGTTTAGCCCCAGTTATTCACGGGAGATGCTAAATTGGCCCTAGGTGTGAGTGTGTGAGTGTGAATGTGAGTGTTTGCCTTGCAATGGACTGGCGGCCTGCCCAGGGTGTTTCCTGCCTTCCACCCAGTGAGTGCTGGGATAGGCTCCAGAACCCCTCATGAGCCAGAAGGCAAGGCAGCTCAGAAGATGCCCTGCAAAAAGTGATATCTTGGCAAATAGCATGTATCTTGTATAGAGTCGATATATCTTTAAATTCTCACTATAGTCTCACTATGCTGGCTGATAGTTTGGCCTGTTTCAAGCAAATTTCTTAAATAAGCAAAATTATCTGCCAGTATAGTGAGAACAGTTGGCTTACTAAAATGACTTAAGCCAAATATATATCTAGAAATCTAAATAATCTTAAAATGAGCTGAAATTAAGGGTAACTCTTCCCATGAGCCCTGTATTCATAATGCCCTATAAATGCAATAACCTTATAATACTTGGCATAAGCTTGTTTAATGTCTCTTAAGTAGTTATAATGGAATGCATAATACTTCATAATGCAAGAGTATGCAACTTTATAATGTCAGGTTTCATAACACATTATAACACCTGATCATAAGAGCACTACAGACACTAATGCTGTAATGCACAGTGTAATGCAACACTTTATAGAGCTTTATGCCAGGCCATTACAGGTTTTAAGGAAAGTGAGTTTTTAATGTATTTCAAAGGTCTAATAAATTTCATTTCAGTACATTAAACCTTATAGAGCATTATAAGTGGTCTTTAAGGCTCTAAGTGAAGTGAGATTACAGTACATTAAACCTCATACAGCATTATAAGCGGTCTTTAAGGCTCTAAGTGAAGTGAGATTACAGTACATTAAACCTCATAGAGCATTATAAGCGGTCTTTAAGGCTCTAAGTGAAGTGAGATTACAGTACATTAAACCTCATAGAGCATTATAAGCGGTCTTTAAGGCTCTAAGTGAAGTGAGATTGTCTAGCAGTATGAATATGCTGCTCTGCTTTATTAAGCCATAGCTGACCTAGTACAACATTCATGCTTATAATGCTCTTATGAACAGATATAGTGCATTATGAAACCTGACATTATAAAGTTGCATACTCTTGTTTTATAAAGAGTTATGCATGGTATATACCTACCTGCAAGTAATTATACAAGCTTATGCCTATATTATGTATGTCTTATAACACATTATAACTGCATTTCGATTGGATTATGAATACAGGATCGCCAAATTAAGACATATCAACTAGACACTAGATAATTGTACTTGCTGAGATATCACCTTTGGCCTTGTGAACGAATGAATGGATGAATGAATGATTGAATGAATGAATTCATACTGAAGTAAAAAATACTATATTTGAAGACCCATTTTTGAAGCTGGCACAGCCATTCAGAACAGGGCTCATTTGCATATCAGTCTTAAAGATACAGTAATAAAATATTTAGTCTGTTTAATTCTGCAGTGGTCACTGACCCTCCTCCTGGAGATCTGCTTTCCTGCATAGTTTAGTTCCAACCTGCATCTAATGTGCTCGCCTAACACTGGTGCCTGTGTTCCAGCCAATCAAGGCCTTCTACAGGAGTTAATTATCTGGAGTAGGCATGGCAGATCATGGCTGGAACTAGACTTTTGCAGTCAAGTAGATCTTCAGGCCTCAGCTTCAGCACTGCAGCACCTCCTGCAGCCTCACTATGCTCGGGAGACATGGGAGATGGTCTGCAGACGCGGAGAGGAGAGGAAGCAAACTCTGTTTTTCTCTGCAGAGGAGGTCTCAGGGGCATCGGCACGGAATCAGTGCCCAAACTCAAAGGCTCGCACACTGTGTGTCAGCCAGAGAGAAATTCTCCAAGAGCTACGGCCCTTTGACACAGCCAAAGGACAAAGTACAGTGGATGGAGGTGGGAGGAAATCAATTGCATGTGCTGTATGGCCCTAGAGTCCCCGACAAGTGCTCTGAGAACATCAGCTCTCTCAGACTGGAAGCACTTTGAAGTCATATTTTACCTTTGGTCTTTGGTTCTAGCAAGACTAAACGCTTGCACTGAATTTTAGAACCGCCATGTACTCGGATTCACGTGCGTCACTTTTCTAAGGACGAAATGCTAAATGTGCAAAAATGTTGGAGCGATGCCAGATTAGAACCACTCTTCGGTTCTGAAGAGGAGAAGAACCTTTTAGACCATAAACATTCTTAAAGTAACTCTATTATTCTTTTTTAGGCCTTTGTGAAAGTACTGTGGGGGTGTTTTGTCCTGCAGATTTACTGGACTTATACGGCCATACATTCTGCAGCAGAACGCAAGGTGTAGCTAGCGTATGCTAACAGAGAAGGAGTAGCTTATAGTCTGTTCCTTAAGTGACTGTTCTGGTGTTCCAACACTTTATTATTATTCATCCCAAACCATGCATAAGTACACTAAACCCAGACACTGTAGGGTTAAACAGAGTAGTACTCATCAGGGAGGTGGGTGTATAGGCAGGTAGGTAGGTGGGTAGGTAGGGATGGTGGGTGTGTGGGTAGGTATGTAGGTAGATAGGTAGGTGGGTAAGGAGGTAGGTAGGTAAGTAGGTAGGTAGGTGGGTAGGGAGGTAGGTAGACAGGTGGGTAGGTGGATAGGGAGGTAGGGAGGGATGGAGGGAGGGAGGTAAGTAGGTAGAGAGGGAGGGAGGTAACTAGGTAAGTAGACAGGCAGTGAGGGAGGGAGGTAGGGATGTATGTAAGTAGATGGATGGTGGGTGGGGAGGTAGGGAGGGAGGGAAGTAGATAGGTAGGCAGGTGAGTAGGTAGGGAGGGAGGGAGGTAGGGTGGATAGCTATGTAGGTAGATAGATAGGTAGGGAGGTAGGTAAGTGTGTATGTAGGTAAGGAGGTAGGTAGGTGGGTAGGGAGGTAGGTAGACAGCTGGGTAGGTGGATAGGAAGGTAGGGAGGGATGGAGGGAGGTAAGGAGGGAGGTAGGTAAGTAGGTAGAAAGGGAGGGAGGTAACTAGGTAAGTAGACAGGCAGTGAGGGAGGGAGGTAGGGATGTAGGTAAGTAGGTGGATGGGTAGGTGGGGAGGTAGGGAGGGAGGGAAGTAGATAGGTAGGCAGATGAGTAGGGAGGGAGGTAGGTAGGGTAGGGAGGTAGGTAGACAGGTGGGTAGGTTGATAGGGAGGTAGGGAGGGAGCTAGGTAGGGAGCTAGGTGAGTAGGGAGGGAGGGAGGTAGGTAGGTAGATAGGTAGGTAGGTGAATAGGTAGGTAGGGAGGGAGAGAGGTAGGTAGGTGAGTAGGGAGGGAGGGAGGTAGGTAGGTAGGTAGATAGATTGGTAGGTAGGTAGGTGGGTAGGTGAGTAGGGAGGGAGGTAAGTGGGTAGGGTAGGTAGGGGAGTAAGTAGGTAAGTAGGGATGGTACATGGTGTGGTTTGAGCCAGAGAATTAGATGAGCCAATCAGAGGAGGTATGGTCTGCTGCACCACTTAAGGCGGGGACGGTCATTTAAATAGAGAGCGGCGAACACCAAACAAAGCTCAGGCTCACATAAAGTAAGACCTTAATATTGAACAGCTTTGGCAGAGTGTGTAGCCACGGGGTTAATATAACCTGGAACGAGACTGCAGGGAAATGGAAAAGCGGCAGAGAGAAGCGAACCTGGCTGCGGACTGCGAGAGAGGAACAGCACAGCTAAGACAGGACATCAATTGAAGTGGAGCGACGAGGCTCAGTGGGGAGGTCAGTGCAGCAAGACTGGAGTCTCTCTGCTGTGGCGCTTCTCGGGAAGTGGACGTTACCAAGAGAGGGGACTGGTGATGCGCACGGCCGAGAGGGTGTGTGTTTTACTGGGATAGTGGAGACTCTGTAACCCCTTCTGGGTAGCAACTATAAGGAGCTCCGCTCAGACTTTGCTACAATGTCAAGCTTGTAACAACAGAAGAACCTTCTTGGTGTTATGCAAAACCATTTTCAAAAAGGTGCTATGAGCTATTAAACCATGCAAAGAACCATTTAAGCATGAACGGTTCTAAACAGAACGATTGCCTTTATTAAAGAACCCCTGGAGAATCATCAAGTGTGCACACAAACTACACAGAGTGATGCGGTGTGACTAGTGGCTCTAGTGTAAATAGCTCCTCCAGCCTCATTTGGCACTACAAGCGAGACGTCTGAATTTGGCCTCCGCTGCCCGGCATTGTTTCATCCACTACAGGCCAATTTTTTTTTTGCCAGCAAATATTTAAGCGCATCTTTGAATGAAGAGCCTCGAGTCCCAGTAGGCAAGCGAGTAGCGCCCCAGGCTAGTACGCACTGCCGTCGGCAAGTCTTAACGAGGTGTGAATGAATCATGAACGAGGGAAGACATGTACCATATACTTATTGCCACTGCGTTTAACCGCACCGCCCGAGCGTGGGTGACACCACACTGACACGTCAGTAATAAGCCTCCAAAAAACAGCACTGAGCAACGATGGCATCTGTGCATGTGGGCTGTGCATTCTGCTACCTGCCAGTCCAGATGTTTTCATGGGCACTTCTGACAAACTAAAGCACAGGAGGCAGAAAGACAAGAGCAAAGAAGGGGCCAGTGTTCCCAGAACAGTGAACTGACCCCCCAGATCTCATCGCTGAATGTGTTTGGGGTTGTTTGGATTATGAGAAGAAGCAGAAAGGGCTAAACCAGCTTCTAGGACTGAACTTTGAAGGTTGTGGCTCTTTGAGGAACCGAAAGTGAGTCTCCTGAAAAGAACAGAAGCTGTAATGAAGATAAAGAGTGGACACACTAAACACTCAAACATCTGATACGCCAGGAACTGTCTAGAACGTTACATCTCATTAGCCTCTGCTTTTAGTATTAGCTAGAGCTATATAAAAAGAACTATCTAGAACATCACATTTCCATTAACATGTTGCCTCACTCATTAGTATTAGCAAGAGCTAAACTGCAAGAGCTATCTAGAACATCACATCTCCATTAATATATTACCTCAGCTGTTAGCATTAGCTAGTTCTAAATGACCAAGAACTATCTAGAACATACATCTTCGTTAATGTATTACCTCAGCTGTTAATATTAGCAAGTGCTAAACAGACAAAAATATCTAGAACATTACATTTCCATTAATATATTACCTTAGTTGTTAGCATTAGCTAGAGCTAAACGTCAAGAACTATCCAGAATATTACATCTCTGTTAATATATTACCTCGGCTGTTAGCGTTAGCTAGTGCTAAACACTAAGAACTATCTAGAACATCACATTTCCTTTAACATGTTGCCTCACTCGTTAGTATTAGCAAGAGCTAAATGGCAAGAGCTATCTAGAACATCACATCTCCATTAATATTTTACCTCAGCTGTTAGCGTTAGCTAGTTCTAAATGACAAAGAACTATCTGGAACATACATCTTCGTTAATATATTACCTCAGCTGTTAGCATTAGCTAGAGCTAAATGTCAAGAACTATCCAGAATATTACATCTCTGTTAATATATTACCTCAGCTGTTAGCGTTAGCTAGTGCTAAACACTAAGAACTATCTAGAACATTACATCTCCAATAATATAATACCTAAACTGTTAGCGTGAGCTAGTGCTAAACACCTAGAACTATCCAGAATATTACATCTCTGTTAATATATGACCTCCGCTGTTAGCATTAGCTAGTGCTAAATACCCAAGAGCTATCTAGAACATTACATTTCCATTAATATATCACCTCAGCTGTTAGTGATTAGCTCTTTGCTTCTACATGATGCTAGTGGCAGAGGTGGCCCTGAAGCCATGGGTAGAGCTACTCAGAAGGGGGCGGTATTATTCTAATGAGCCCCCCAGTCCCCATAGGAAGGGGGAGCCAAATCTGATTGGCTTGTTGAATCCCATGTTTTTTGATTTAGGCAGCCACAAAAAAAAGACTGGTATGGGACAATGCTGGGGGGCTTTATACCCCTCTAGCTCAATGCCCAGGTGGCATGTGGGCACGGTGACCTTAGGCCCACGTGCACCTGCTCCAGACCGTTACACCTTCCAGTGCTTTACTATGAAGATTACACCAGCTGTGGGTGCAGAAGGGAACCCCAGCGATGGAGGGAGCTGAATATACTCATTAGAGGGGCTGTCTAGTGTCTCTCCTACAGTGCTGCAGAAAGCACACCTGCCAACAACAGACGGCTAAAACCGCACGGCAAAGCAGGAAAAATAGTTTCTTTACCTTCTTCACCAGAAGCATTTCTTCAGCTCTGTTTAAGAGATTACTCCTCATCCTCGCTGCCAGAGGAGGTGAGTTAGTGGGTCGTTTTGTTCGGAACCGCCGACCGGGGAAAGACAGATGTAAATGGGATGTTGGGTGGGGGGTGCAAAGATTTATGCTGCGTGCTCCATAGTGAGCAGACTGAAGAGAAATGTCAAAAGCTGCCGTGAGAAAAAGCAAGCTCTGTTATAGGAGTAGGAACTATACTCATGCCAAATGCCTCTATAAGTGAACGGAGCTCTGTGCTTGACAAATCTGGAAAGGTCTGATCTGGGTACGTGAGGGGATAACGATCCACCGGTCATGCATGTTTACGGGCGGTTCCAATTTCTATTCAGTGAAATCGGTCAGTTTTAATAAGGTAAGATAAGATAGTCCTTTATTAATCCCACAGTGGGGAAATTTACAATGTTACAGCAGCACAGAGGAAAGAACAGAAAGAAGTGTCTGGACATATACAAATAATAAATAAGATCTATATATACAAAAAGTACAGAAAATATAAACAAAAATACTAAAAATTTAAATCCAGAAGACTAAGATCAGAGGAAACATTGCACATAGTGATGGTAAACAGATTATGCTATGCATGGTGAATTTAGGTATTGCACGTAGTAGAGCACTAGAGCAGTAATAAATAAATTAAGCAGTTTTATTACACATAGAATAGAAATAGACTACTGAGTTTTATTGCACATAGTAGAAATAGAAATAGACTACTGAGTTTTATTGCACATAGTAGAAATAGAAATAGACTACTGAGTTTTATTGCACATAGTAGAAATAGAAATATACTACTGAGTTTTATTGCACATAGAAATAGAAATAGACTACTGAGTTTTATTGCACATAGTAGAAAAGAAATATACTACTGAGTTTTATTGCACATAGTAGAAATAGAAATAGACTACTGAGTTTTATTGCACATAGTAGAAATAGAAATAGACTACTGAGTTTTATTGCACATAGTAGAAATAGAAATATACTACTGAGTTTTATTGCACATAGTGGAAAAGAAATATACTACTGAGTTTTATTGCACATAGAAATAGAAATGGACTACTGAGTTTTATTGCACATAGAAATAGACTACTGAGTTTTATTGCACATAGTAGAAATAGAAATAGACTACTGGGTTTTATTGCACATAGAAATAGAAATAGACTACGGAGTTTTATTGCACATAGAAATAGAAATAGACTACTGAGTTTTATTGCACATAGCATAGAAATAGACTACTGAGTTTTATTGCACATAGAAATAGAAATGGACTACTGAGTTTTATTGCACATAGAATAGAAATAGACTACTGAGTTTTATTGCACATAGAAATAGAAATAGACTACTGAGTTTTATTGCACATAGAAATAGAAATAGACTACAGAGTTTTATTGCACATAGAAATAGAAATAGACTACTGAGTTTTATTGCACATAGAATAGAAATAGACTACTGTAGAAATAGACTAATCAGCCTTTACTGACTGTTAGATCCATGGACGCAGAACAAGAGACATGGGCACTTCTGGCAAACTAAATCACAGGAGGCCGAAAGAGAAGAGTAAAGAAGGGGCCGGTGTTCCCAGCAGTGTGAAGTGAGAAGCTCATAAGCTTTCCCCAGTTTATACGATGCGTCTTTGTACATATCCATCTGAAGAAAAATGAAGGGTGGAAGAAAGTAGCGGATACGTTGGTTAGTTAGGCCGCTAACTAGGTTAGCCAGCATGCTAACTAGCCAGTAAAGCTAGCCGCGAAAGCAAGCAGGTGGATTTCCATATAAACTAGATACAAATATTGCTATCAAAACTAGCTAGCTTTCCCCGACCTTGTACACGCAGGGTAATCCTACGTTCACACTAACAAGCGACCAGTTTTTTACTATGGGTGTACGGGATTTGTAGCTGCCATTTAGCAACAAGCCGCAAACGACATGGCGACAAAGCGGCGAGCGTCACAGTTCTCAGCAGCGTGTTTCTTCTTTTCCCAATTTATATGATACGTCTTTATAAAAATATATATACACATACACACATTTATTAGAAGAATAATGAAGTGTCAAAGAAAGTAGCGGATACATTGGTGAGTTAGGTCGCTAACTAGGCTAGCCAGCATGCTAACTGTCCAATAAAGCTAGCTGCGAATGTCAGCAGTTAGGCTTCCATACAAACTCCATACAAACATGTGCTTGTGAAACTAGCTAGCTTTCCTGGACCTTGTACTCGTTTACAAGAGACAAATTTGGGACGGCGTTAGCGACTTGTCGCCTGCTAGTGTGAACGCTGGGTGAGACTTGCTCTTTATTCTTCCTGCACTTTACCTTCACCAAGCTAATCTCAATAACACTAAACCCTCTCTTTTCTTCCTGTGCTAATCTTCTTCTTTATCCTGCTGTTTCTGAGCGCGGTACTTCTTCGTGTTATTCCATTAGGTTATTGCACTTTGTTTATATTTAGCAGTTGATTTTAATTGTCCGCTCTTCAGCACTTTGTCTGTATTTCTCCTTCTGGTTATTGTTTATGTACAGCACTCTGAATCGCCTTTGTGTACGAATATGAAACGTGCTATATAAATAAACTTGCCTTGTCTCGCCTGTACTGGCCGGAGCTCACACTATGTGGGCTAAACGAACCACACTCGCACATTCCCCGAGCGTTCTAGTCACAAGCTTTAACGGGCCAAACAGGCTTTTAAATACGTAAACATAAATAATAGCAGCCTATAGAAATAACAGGAATGAAATAAAGTGCTATGTGGAAAGTGAGGACGGGGTTCACACTGTCTGTATGGCATCTTCATGAATCCTCCCATGCTTTTATTTAGGAGAACTCGAGGTTGAGCTTTCTTTAGCGGTCAGGTAGACGGCATCAGGGTTTTTTCCTATGCTAACTTATCAGATCACAGGTGAGCTAGGCCTTTACAGGTGTGATAGAGGAGGGATTCATGGTTGCTCCTCCTCCATGGATTTAAATCATGATCTAAACAAACAGCACTGTGTGCTCCTGCCATCGGCATCTCCCAAAACGATAACTTCACACAAGAAGGAAAACACATTTTAACGTTGAATGGAAGTGAATGGAACCAGAATTTTTGGTAACATCCCTATGAATCCTGTATGAGCACATGTTTACATTTACGGCATTTAGCAGACGCTCTTATCCAGAGCGACTTACAACCGTGCTTAGTGTTCCATCGGATAATGTTTCCCAGCTAGTATAAGTAGGTTAGGAGTCTAAAACTCACCCTGAGCTCAGACACTGCCCGAACAAGGGCCAGTGCTGCTGTCTAAATACATTAATAAGGTGTTATAAGGCTTATATAATACCTTATAATACCAGGCATAAGCTTGTATAACTACTTGCAGCTAAGGACATGTATAACACTTTATAAAATAGCTCTGCTTATTCAGGTCTTAATAAAGCAGAGCAGCATATTCACACTGTATGTCCCGTATTACCAGTTAAACAATCTCACTTCACTCAGAGCCTTAAAGACCACTTATAATGCTCTATGAGGTTTAATGTACTGTAATCTAACTTCACTTAGAGCCTTAAAGACCGCTTATAATGCTCTATGAGGTTTAATGTACTGTAATCTCACTTCACTCAGAGCCTTAAAGACCGCTTATAATGCTTTATGAGGTTTAATGTACTGTAATCTCACTTCACTCAGAGCCTTAAAGACCACTTATAACGCTCTATGAGGTTTAATGAACTGTAATCTCACTTCACTCAGAGCCTTAAAGACCACTTATAATGCTTTATGAGGTTTAATGTACTGTAATCTCACTTCACTCAGAGCCTTAAAGACCACTTATAATGCTTTATGAGGTTTAATGTACTGTAATCTCACTTCACTTAGAGCCTTAAAGACCACTTATAATGCTTTATGAGGTTTAATGTACTGTAATCTTACTTCACTTAGAGCCTTAAAGACCACTTATAATGCTCTATGAGGTTTAATGTACTGATATTAAATGTATTAATCATTTATATTAAGCTAGAAAACCTCACTTCACTTAATGCCTGTAATGGCCTGGCATAAAGCTCTATAAAGTGTATATGAGATGTTATGAAACCTGATATGATAAAGTTGCAAACTCTTGCATTAGCTATTAAGTATTATGCATGTCATTATAACTACTTAATATACATTAAACAAGCTTATGACAAGTATTATAAAGGTGTAAAATAGGGGGGTGGAGCTCGTAGCAGGATGCTGCTCTGGCGGTTGACCATTCAGAACAGAATGGGTGAGCTGACCAATCAGAGCACACTGGGCTGCTTGGGGGCAGGGCTTAAAGACACAGGAGCTGTTACAGAGCGTTTTTACAGATCAAGGGTGAATACAGACATACAGAATGAGAAAAATATACGTATATATTTATATCTCCCAAAAATAAATTTTATAATAAATGTTTATTTATTTAATAATAATAATAATAATAATAATAATAATAATAATAATAATAAATAAAATAAAAATGTATAGAGCACCTTTCATGCTGTTGGCAGCTCAAAGTGCTTTACAGACAGCTGACATCAGTAAAGGGGGGGGGATAGTAGCAATCATAATTATAAATAAACATATACACACACACACACCATGTTTTCTGTATTTTATACATAAAATAAAAAATAAAAATTATGCACAGTATGAAAATGAGCATAACGCCTTTAAACAATACACAAAAAGTCCTGTATTCATAGACAGGGGTGGTGTATCTAAATAAGCCCCTTAAAAATTAAATATTGACACATATTATGCCTCACGAAAACATCTACTACAAATATTGCTATGTCATTTTTGTCATGTAGCCACCCCCATACTTTAAAATTCTTTGAGTGAGACTGTATTGTACTTCATAAGTATTATACCGGCCGAAACAATCTGGTTACTGCGAAGTTGGAGGAGTTGTTGACCTGCCCTTTTCTAATTGGACCCTGTAGATGCAATTAGAAAAGCACAAGTTGGGCAATGCCCAAACCAGAGCGCATTAATCCACAGCTCAAAATCCTCACTGAAGCAGAACTTCTGAGGCGCTACGCCAGAATAGGAAATGAATAAGCAGTTGTGATTACTGCTTTCATTTTCTCTGAAAAGTAAGACCAAAAAGCTGCCTGGCACTCATATAAGGTCTATCTACAGGACTTCTAGGTTGGTCAATAACATATTCATAAAATATTTAGCTTGATCAATTTTACTGATAGAATTGCACCAAATACGATGCCTCTATGTCTGGACAGTATGGCAATTCAGCCAAATCGTACTGATAAACAGTAGCTGATCTATACTTCAGCATACTTCAACTTATTTTCCCAAATTTAGCGTGAAAATAACGTTGGCATACTTGTGCTGTAAATGTGGCTGTTAAAGGTCAAACAAAAAAAGACCACCCTTACAGTATT
>CM067477.1:38291813-38306939 GCA_034552555.1 Semaprochilodus insignis
ATATATATATATATATATATATATATATGTATATATATATATATATATGATAATATGAGCTATAACAAACTACTAACAGCCATTTCTAAAATATTGTACTGGAAAAGACAAAACTGAAAGATTTAAAATTAGGAAAGCAGTATGAGTTTATTGGGCTCTCTCTTTCCTGCCCAGTACCCGTCCTGCAGTAGTGCTCTGGCAAATCAGCCTTTCCAATCACATAAATTGCTTCACCAGCATGATGTCACACCATGACCACGGCTCTCTGAGTCAAGGACAGGTCAATAAAAACACTCATGCCCGATACGCTAGTGCTAATAAACACAAGAACAGAGTAGTTAATGACACGGTCCATTTCAGTAGGCCTTCGTAAAGTAATGACCGAAATGCGGCCATTAATGGAGGAGAGACAATAAAGAGTCAAGCTGCATTTCGTTGCAGTTAGCAAGCTCGTTAGCTAACTCGCTAACCATGAACATTAAAAAACAAAACAATCATATCAATTAATTATATACTTGGAATAGCAAATTGCTGCACACTGATCTGTAGCAAATAATATATAGGCAGCGTTGCATGGCGGCATGTAAACGTGTGAAGCTGTGGCTAGTCAAGGAGCTAACACAGCAGTTAGCAAGCTGGCTAACTTGTCTACCATTAAAACTAGGGTGACCATACGCTCTCTTTTGCAACCAACTGGGATTTCTAAATAGCCCAAAATATCCAGGACTCAGGATCCAGGATTTGCTTTCTGCAGTCCCCATTCTCTTTCTCTTTAGGTCCAGCGTTGCAAAGCAACAGGACGAGTGGGCATGTGACCCAGGACACGTACGTATACACCTCTGCTTTCTGTAACTGTACCGTGTACTGACCAGCACAAATCAGAACCTCGGTTTCAGTAGCAGAACCAGTTAGAATCTCCATTTCAGTAGCAGAACCAGTTAGAATCTCCATTTCAGGGGCAGAACCAATTAGAATCTCCATTTCAGCGGCAGAGCCAATCAGAATCTCAATATTCAGAGGTAGAACCAAACAGAATTTCCATTTCAGCCACAGAACCCATCAGAATCTCCATGTCAGCGGCAGAACCGATCAGAATCTCCATTTCAGAGGCAGAACCAAACAGAATCTCTTTTTCAGCAGCAGAAGCAATCAGAATCTCTATTACAGAGGCAGAACCAAACAGAATTTCCATTTCAGCAGCAGAACCCATCAGAATCTCCATTTCAGCGGCAGAACCAATCAGAATCTCCATTTCAGAGACAGAACCAATTAAAATATTCTTTTCTGCAGCAGAACCCATCCGAATGTCCGGGGCATTTCCCAGCATTTCTCAGCAGTGCAGTGTGGGCTTGTGTTCAGTGATCCGGTAAAACGTTTAACTGCGATACACAAACGAACGCAGAGTGACAGTTTACTATGTGAACATACTAAATATCAATTTTAATATTTCTAACTGCCACCGCTGAGGTAAGATCATTTTTAGATCTGGTTTGGTTGGTTCGGAGCAGTCACACTCTTTAACGTGGTCCATTTTAGCGTGTGTCTCACCCGTACTAAACCATGCTAATTCATAAGCATGTTAGCTTCCAGAGGTTGCTACGTGAGGCTAAACCTGGTGGCATGTAGGTCAAACCAAACACTTCAAAATGCATTTCATGTCCCCTGTGACTAAAACGGACCTAGTAGCGTGTAATAGCTCCACGAGCACCAATAACAGCCGATATTGGATTTGGCATGGACTGGACGAGGTTCAGGATGTAGGCCACATCAATGTTCAAACACTCATACATCAAAGAATTGGTCAGTTGGGCCAGATTTGGTGGATGCCTTCCCTGGCACAATTCCGTGGAGAATTTCATGTAGGCTGGGATTTTAGCCACTGCTGTCTGGTCACCTGTCTGGTTTTCCAACTCCCAGTCCTCCGTCTGGCCCAATACCTGGACGGAAGCCTATTAGTCCTCTTTTCGGGATGAACCATTTAAAATGTTCACAAGCAAACAATATGGTGTGTGCCATTGGCTCACATCTGGGTCAGAAGAAATGCCTTGCATTTTATTGGTTTAACAAGGTCATGTGACATCGTGACTCACCTACCGACTAACCGCAGGTCAGCCCGCTAAATGCTAGTCAATTAGTAAGCTCCTGTCTGACTCACGAATGTCAATCATTCCACCCAGTTAGGTGAGTAAAGCATCATGTATGTGTTATATAGGTTAGATTATGATTTTAATTCCGTTCTAGTATTGTGCCCGACCCCCCTATATGATGTCCTCCTTCTGGGGGTTATGAAAGTGGCCACCCTAGACCTGTATGACCGTACGCTCCCATACACCTGCAGATTCAGCTACTTCCTTCACACTATGGTCTTTGGCACGCCCAAATGCAGTCACTCCTTTTAGCCAATCATTAACATCTGCTTTGGAGTCATTTTCCACACATGGAACGAGACATTCCCTGCACTGTCCACCTCTTCCCAACCTATGGATCCCATCACTCACACCCCGCAGGTATTTATAGCCCCATCATCCTTGTGCAGCGCCATCTGCAGGAGCCTGAAGCTACTACCACCTTAAACACGCAAGGTGACTCGTAGTTTGTCTGGTGAGTGCAGATCACTGGGCTGTTTTGCAGTAGTGGCGTGACCATTGTCCAGTTGCTGTTAGCCAAGAAGCAAACTGGCTGACTCACCTACCATGAACATTAATAATAATAATAATACAGTCTCGCGACTCTGCCATGCAGTCTCTCCTCCCTGTGCTTATTTATAGCCAGCGGGGTGGAAAGGTTAAAAGCTGCTTAGACTCAATTAGCATTTTCCCCGTTTTGGAGATTCACTGCTGCTATATGAAGGGCGACAGCCTGTCCGGCTAGAAGAACCAGCACAGACCGGCGCGGCTGGTCACCCACAAAACCAGTATATGTTGTTATATCCTGGTCAGCAGCAATGGGAGTTAATATGCTACTCACCAGCAAAATCAGCATGCGTTTTGAATGCTGCTATGCTGGTCAACCAGCATGACCAAGTTGGTTGGCCAGCCAAACCAGCACCAGATGAGCACTATATCAGTTTAACCCAGTATGATTTTAGTATCTACACTCATTGTCCATGTTATCAGCTCCACTGACCATATAGGAGCACTCTGTAGTTGTACAGTTTCAGACTGTAGTCCATCTGTTTCTCTGTATACTGTATTACCCTGTTCTTCAATGGTCAGGACCCCCACAGGACCACCACAGAGCAGGTATTATGTGGGTGGTGGATCATTCTCAGCACTGCAGTGACACTGACGTGGTGGTGGTGGTGTGTTAGTGTGTGTTGGGCTGGTGTGAGTGGATCAGACACAGCAGTGCTGCTGGAGTGTTTAAACACTGTGTCCACTCACTGTCCACTCTATTAGACACTCCTACCTTGCTGGTCCACCTTGTAGATGTACAGTCAGAGACGATAGCTCATCTGCTGCTGCACAGTGCAGTGTTGGTCATCCTCTAGTCCTTCATCAGTGGTCACAGGACGCTGCCCACAGGATGCCTCCCACAGGACACGCTGCCCACAGGATGCCTCCCACAGGACACTGTTGGCTGGATAGTTTTGGTTGGTGGATGATTCTCAGTCCAGCAGTGACACTGAGGTGTCCAGCAGTGCTGCTGTGTCTGATCCACTCACACCAGCACAACACACGCTAACACACCACCACCACGTCAGTGTCACTGCAGTGCTGAGAATGATCCACCACCCACATACTACCTGCTCTGTGGGGGTCCTGACCATTGAAGAACAGGGTAATACAGTATACAGAGAAACAGATGGACCACAGTCTGGAACTGTACAACTACAGAGTGTCCTATATGGTCAGTGGAGCTGATAACATGGACAATGAAGGCTGATACAAGGAGGTGTACCTAACAAAGTGGCCAATGGAGGCATATAGATACATACATATATACATAAATCACACACAAAAGCTGTGAGTACTACGCAAGCGGCTAACGCTAAACTGCTTGCATTGGTTGTTAGCTGCATTAGCACGGTCTAGCTAAAGCATTCCTTTCAGGATTCTCCCAGAATTCTCCACAAAACAGAGTCGGGAGCTGCTGTGTGGCGGGTTCAGCTAAAAAGCAGGCTGACTTCTGATGAGAGAGGTCCTAAAAGAGCCTGCCTTGTTCCTGAGAGACAAGTGTACAAGAGAGCGCTGCCCTTTTGCCCATACTAATTCACAGCACATGCTTTCTCCATCTCCTCTGTTCCTTGTTAGCTTTGTTGCAAGACCTTTGGAAATACAATACACTGTGTTTAACGGAGCACTTTGGGAGACCTCCATTAAGCCAAAAATGACTATTGTCGCAGCGTGTTCAACAAGGCTCAGCTCTCCGACTGCAATTTCCTTGAGTAAATATCCTCGGATAATGTTTTTGTTACAGATACAAAGCCCTGCATAGCTCTGCGACGTCTGCAGCGTTCCGCATGTGTTCCTAATTGTACAGTACCTTCAAAAGGGCAGACTTTATATATAGAATCACTGCTTTTCACACACACACACACACACACACACACACACACACTTGCTTTTCACCAAGATAGTGGCCTACTTCCATCCAAGCACCTGTCCATTATTTAGCCGCCCCCAGGAGCACTGCTTTTCTAAATGTCACTTTTGCATGGCTTACCCAAATACACTCATCATCAAAAGAATAGCTGCACACAGAGGGAATCAACCCACAGGAATGAAACTTGGTGGTAGGTTTGAGATCGTGAAACATGATCCATAATTCTATGCTCGGCTGCACATGTGACATAAGTAAGGGCGAGTCTTATCTCTGTACCTGACTGACTCAACAGCCACGATTGCCTACATCCAGCGAGCAGTGATGTCCTCCACGAGTCATCCTGTTAGTGCCAGCACCATTGGCGGACGGCTGCACCACGCAGGACTACATGCACACAGACCATTACGACGACCGTCCTTAACACCACGTCACCGTCACCAAAGACTGCAATGGTTTCGTGCCAGACTGTCATGGAGTGACTCAGAATGGCAGCGGGTCATCTTCAGTCACGAGTCCCGCTTTTGTCTTGGTGGAGACGACCAACGAATCCGTGTGTGGAGGCACCGTGGTCAGCACCAAGATGAACGGTTTGTTGTCACACGTCCAGAAGGCCTGGTGTCACTCCACCTCCACCCCTACCGCACCATCTGCAGGAACTGTGTGAGGGTATTCAAGCTGCATGGGATGGATTATCACAGGACACCATTAGGAACCTCTACAACTCCATGCCGAGACGTCTGGCATGTTGGGTTAGCAAACATGGAGGCCCGACGCCATACTGAGAGACAGACTTCTGTATGTGTAGCTCAATAAATATTGATCATATCAGTCTAAATTTATCATCAGTTATTGATCCTGGTAATCTTTATCTTCCTTCCCAACAGCACCGCAATCCCACACCTCCTTCTGGGAGCAGCTATGGTTTTGATGATGAGTGTATAAATTGCAGTGTCAGTTTTGTTCCAATGTTGTGCAGATCTAGGCCTAACTGAACAAAATCTCAGCTCTGAAGGCCCCCTACCTGCCCAATCGCGCTCCTCTGCCTCTCGGCTGTGCACAGCACGCAGGACTCGAACCTTGGCCAGCTATAAATTGAGTGTTTATTTCAGGACTCTCCGGCCCTGGAGGAAACACATGGCTACGACACGCGCGCGCTCTGCGCTCTTAGCATACCTAACTGTAGGCAACTTTTCGGAGCAGGTGGAATGATAACGACTCCAGTCCGGCATGGTAATATAATTTCAGACATTTTGAAATTCAGAGAGCGAGCGTGGCCCACCCCGGCCCCTCCCCCGCACGCCAGTTGCAGGGAAATGATTATTTTGTGATTTGCCCCGGGCGCTCAGGAAATATTATTGGAGAGTTGAAAATAATGTCGTGTCTTAAGAGTAACAGGGGCCACATTGCCATCTGTGTAATGATAAGCATGTGCGCAGCCTTTGGACCTCTTGAAACTTTTATATCAGCTCGCTCGAGAGGGCCGGAGTTTTCACCGGAGACCTTCAAGCTTTTATATGCGCAATGAAGGGCTCTCTAGCGCACTCAGGCAGCACAAACTTGGAGGGGAAAAACGCAGCCTAATTCCAACACTTGAACGTCTCGCTTTCCACTCACTGAGAACCGGCGCCTGGTCCAGAATCTGAAACAGACCTTAATCAAGGCACAATCAGTGTTGTCTGTTTAACAAAAAGCCTGATTCTAATCAGGTTCTAACGCTTGTCAGAGTAAAAGGGTGCAGCGCTCACTGTCAACATACACCTGAGCTGGTAGCTTAATGCAGCAAAGAGCTCTACCATGTGTGGTCTCAGGGTAACAGTAGTTCATGGTCTAATAGGACTTCATTTCTCCAAAAATGTATATTAAGAAAATGAGTCCCCTTGTGTGTTTAAGGTGGTAGTACCTTCAGGCTCCTGCAGATGGCGCTGCACAAGGCTGATGGGGCTATAACTACCTGCGGGGTGTGAGCGACGGGATCCATAGATTGAGAAGAGGTGCTACAGTGCAGTGAATGTCTCGTTCCAAGTGTGGAAAACAGTTCCAAAGCCACAGTGTGAAGTACAGTGGCCGAGAAGTGCAAAACAACTACCACCGCCAATTGTCTGATTGACAACGGTCCGCAACAAGCACTTCCTGTGTGTTAGACCCGCCCTTTCCTCAGAATTCACAGTTTGTAAAANATTTTTTTTTTCATTTGTAAATTAGTTTTTATTTTTGTAATTTTATTTTCTGAAATGTTAATTTGCTTTGCGCTTCTCGGCCATCGTACTGAAGGAAGTAGCTCTGTGATGTAAGCAGGTGCTAGATTATGTAGAGCCTTACGGACCAGTAGCAGAACTTTAAAGTCTATTCTAATACACACAGGGAGCCAGTGCAGCTCTTTTTATTTATATATGGCCAGTTTGGCAAAACCTCTTTATCTGTTACAATAAAACAGACTGTTAGCTCTTTTCAATACAGCTGTTCTGTATAGTGCCCCATTCAAAACGCATAGGATAAGATGAGATGAGATAAGGTGAGATAACACTGGTGCCTAATAGAAATAAACATAAAAATAAGATACATTTACTGTGGATAAATTAGGTAAAAGTAGAAAGCGGAAAAAACAGTTTAGCACATGGTCTTAAAGCAATATTAGCTTTATCATCATGCACACTAACACAGATATTCAAAAGTAATAAAAGTCCTTTCTTTTACAATACAACCGGCTGTTTTTGACACTGATAGCTCTATTGTGATTGGCTGTTCTGTATTGTGCCCCATTTAAAACTCATAGAATAAGATAAGATAAGAAGATGAAATAAGATGAGATGAGATAAAATGAGTTAAGATGAGATGATGAGAAGATGAAATGAGATGTGATAAAATTTGATAAAATGAGATAAATTGAGATGAGATGAGAAAATGAGATAAGGTGAGAATGAGATAGGATGAGAAGATGAGAAAATGAGATAAGATAGGGTGAGAATATGAGATAAGATGAGATGAAATAAAATGAGATGAGATAAAATGAGATGAGAAGATGAGATAAGGTGAGATAAGATGAGATGAGAAGATGAGATAAGATGAGGAGATGAAATAAGATGAGAAGATGAGATGGGATAAGATGAGATGGGATAAAATGAGTTAAGATGAGATGATGAGAAGATGAAATGAGATGCGATAAAATTAGATAAAATGAGAAGATGAGATGAGAAAATGAGATAAGGTGAGAAAATGAGATAAGATGAGAAGATGAGAGATGAGAAGATGAGATAAGATGAGATAAGATAGGGTGAGAACATGAGATAAGATGAGATGAAATAAAATGAGATAAGATGAGATAAAATGAGATAAGATAAGATGAGAAGATGAAATAAGATGAGAAGATGAGATGAGATAAAATGAGATAAGATGAGAAGGTGAGATAAGATGAGATAAGATAAGAACTTATCCTAAAGGACATTCTTGTGCCAGACGATGGGATTACATGGAGATAAAAACAATAGCACTAACAGCAGTAATGAGCATAAGACTAGTGCCTAATAGAAATAAACATAAAAATAAGATAAACTTACTGCAAATAAATAAGGTAAAAACAGAAAGCGGTGAAGTCATTATAGCACATGGTATTAAAGCAATATTAGCTTCATTATCATGCACGCTAGCACTGATATTCAAAAGTAATAAGTCCCTTCTGTACATGATATGAAAATTGTAATATTGCACATGATACAGCGAACACTGGCCATATTATTAAAAAGCATACCACGCATGATATTGAGGTTATTATGTTATACACCTCTTCGGTGTGAGTGGCCAGGGCTAAACTGCTATAGGCTGAATAGGTGGATGCATGTAAATGTGCTGGCTTTCCTGACATCACAAACAACATGGAGTTCAAAACAGGCAGCTTTGCTGGCATATATGGACCGTATGGATTCAGGATGGATGATAAATTGAATGATAAATTCTGAAACTTGAACAATATTTTTGTTCCGAGACTGTAGGAATATTCTAAGATCCTTTTTACTGGTTTTACGTGTTGGCATCAGGGCTGAAAGATTAATATCGCAATTTCAAAGACTGCACTTCTCATATCTTAAGAGCTGGAGTTTTTACAGTCTCTATTACCTGATAACATGGAGGTCATGAGCTGCTTTTCGACAAACTCAACTAACCAGAAGCAACCAAACATCCATGTTACATGTTACAGCTACAAATAACCGGCAGGCTGGGTCACTGTGTTGAGCGTCCAAGCCAGAAACAGTATACACTGGTCTTCTTAGCCAAGACGAAGGTCCATATCTTAGATATGTACCAAACACACTTTCAGTGTGATCTAGAAATGTGAAGGAAATGCAGAGTGATTGTGCAGCTTAAGCTTGTTGCTAGCTGGTTGCTAAGGTGTTGCTAAAAATCAATGGGAGTCTAAGTGAGGAACGAGAGATGAATAAACAACACATGGAGGAGTGCAGGTCAGTATGGCTGAGGATTTGAGTTTGGGGTTCTGCTCTGAGTGAGTACATGCAGTTTGATGGCTGTAGGTCAAATAGAGTTTGAATGGGGAGAAAATGAATGGGACTGTATGGGAGGAAGGAGTGATGGGGTGAAGAAAGACAAACAGACGAGTGTGGGTTAAAACTACATTGAATTCATGAGTGTATGTGAAACGGTGTCTGTTGGTCGAGCAGAAGTACAGTAGATGGGCGTGTACCTTTCCATCCCATTCATTCTTAACAGGAAAAAATCCCATGTGACTGTATGTTAGATCAAAAGGCTGTATACACAGCATTCCCGATCAGACCGAACATTCCGGAGTTGGAACGGGGTTGACATTTCGAAAAACCATGGGACTAGTTAGACAATGTCGGATAACAATAGTGTTGCGCATTACACAGTCACGAATTAGCTGCCAACTGAATGAAACATGGAGGTGAAACATGGTAGTATCGCCTACCGTTATTTGGCCCTGCCCACTGGTGCGCGGTGATGTAATCAAAACTCACATGCTGTTTTAGAGGCATGACATAGAAATGATAAACCACGAAATATAATAAGTCAGGCTTAATATGAGCAGAACTGTGAGTCAACGAGATCAAACAGCCCAGTTTCAGGTTGAGTAGCCTATTAAAAACAAGCTTGGCGCTGCTTTAGCGTAGAGCTAAACGGGACATAGGTGTTCATTAACTCCACTAATGGTAACTTGGATATCATCTGACATTTTGCTGGAGCTGGACAATACTGTGAAGTTGCGGTCTAGCAGAACCGCCCAGAGCTGTTTACCAGGAAGCCCAAATGAAAGCGCTATTTAAATGCACATAGGCACCAAGCTCCAGTCACAAAGACATCCGTCTCCAGCCTTCAGCTGAACGTGCTGCAAGGCGCTGGATGTTGAAACAACTGCACAGGCTAATCCGTATCTGTCTCCCGTCTCCAGTTACGCCCAACTCTCCACGGGAGAAAATATCAGGGAGCACATTAACGGTTAACAATGAAGCAGTCCCACTGCTCCAGCAGTTCCACAAGTGGCTTGTGAAGCTGTGCTCCTGTTATTAAGCCTGCAATTAGACACATCCCCAAAGGTGGAACCATGTTGCACCATGATTGCATAAGCAATTGATGAGGATGGATAGACAACATTTACAAAAGCAGCTGCTCCAGAGAGCAAACTACCCTAAAGCTTCATCCTTATTCATATCATTTCTGTACTGGCAATTCATGTTTTCTAATTCTGCATGCATTCAATGCATTCTTGTGAAAATCATTTGAGGACGAAACAGAGCTGCACAAAATGAACTTGAAAAGAACCAAAACAAACATATAAAAACCCCCAAACCTTACATGTAGAGCAGATGTCAAAATGATGTGGCCCAGTTTCGCTTTTTTAGCATTTCCCTTTGATGGGAACTTTTTCCTTTTATCATATCATTGGTGATCAAATGTTCTTTGATCCTCTAGAAAAAAAGAAAAAAAAAGTTTCAAAAGTTTTCTGGAGTCACAGAAGGACTTGATGGCTCTCATCTAACCATTATTTCCACCCCCCAAATCAGTGTACATCTGACCCAATGCAGTGCAATTATTTATCTAAGCAGAAAGGCTGAATACAGTGTGCAAAAGTCAGAGACCACCCAGTTATATATTCCATAAGACATTTCTGAGGAGATTAGACTGAAGATAATCTACTTACAGAAACTCCAAGAAGCTCAAAAAGCGATCAAAAGCTACAGAGAAAATGAGACTCCTAACAACCACCTGGAAGACCGGGTAGATCCACTAACACTGTCCCCCATCAGGTAAACAGCACTTCATCAGGGCTTTCATCTTTGAGAGACAGAGAGGAGAACATCAAGCTCGACTCTTTAACAAAAAGTGAGTCACCTTGTGTGTTTAAGGTGGTAGTACCTTCAGGCTCCTGCAGATGCCGCTGCAGGAGGATGATGGGGCTATAAATCCCTGCGGGGTGTGAGTGACGGGATCCATAGATTGGGAAGAGGTGCTACAGTGCAGGGAATGTCTCGTTCCATGTGTGGAAAATGGCTCCAAAGCAGATGTTAATGATTGGCTAAAAGGAGTGACTGCATTTGGGCGTGCGAAAGACCATAGTGTGAGGGAAGTAGCTGAATCTGCAGGTGTATGGAAGCGTACGGTCATACGGGTCTACCAGCAGTGGCTAAAATCCCAGTCTACAGGGAATTCTCCTCGGAATTGTGCCAGCGAAGGCATCCACCAAATCTGGCCCAACTGACCAATTCTTTGAGGCAAGAGTGTCTGAACATTGATGTGGCCTACATCCAGAAACTTGTCCAGTCCATGGCAAATCCAATCACAGCTGGTATTGGAGCATGTGGAGGTGTTACACGCTACTAGGTAAGTTTCAGTCACAGGTTATTGCTTATATTGATCTTATATTGTATGCCATATAGCCCAGCCCTGCTACTCAGACATCACCTACGTGCATCTCCAGTAAACCAGTTAGTGTTCATTTTCATCAGCAGCACTAAACCTCCCGGCTTTGATTGAAAGGCACCAGTGAACAACAGCCGTCTTAGAAAACCAACCATTCAGCATTTCCTCAAGGAAAACCGGCAAACGTTGCGTCCAAACGGGGATTATACACATCCAAAAAAAAGCACTTTAATGTGCGGACAGCCTTATGAAATCCTCTGAAATAATGGCTGTCCACAAATCCATTCACATCACTGGACATTAAGAAGTGATAATCATAAAGGGAAAAAAAAAAGGAAACTTAATGGTGGCATTAAAATGAACGATGGTGCTATTTGTGTACAGTCTACTGACACTCACAAATGAGGACCATTACATGCAGCAAGGGAGTTAAACAGTAAAGCTTTGTGCGATTATACACGGCAAGGACGTCTCATAAAAACGGAGCCTGACCTGCTAAGAGAAAGAATTACTGTCGCGGGAAGGCGAGCGATGTACCGCCCGTTAAACTGACAGAGCGGGAGCTCAGCATCAAATGAAGTGGATCTGTTTACTATGCCGTGAATATACCGGCCGCTGGCGTCCACCCCCGGCCAAAAAATAGAAGGCAATAAAGGAGAAAAGGTCCTCCGACTTTCCATATTTATTCCAACAGGTTTGCTGGCAAGCCTTCGGCTGCTCAGGGCTTAAGTCCTTGTCAATGGAGGCAGGACTTGAGATTCATTAAGTGCTGCTCGTGACCTTTAAGGAGGTTTTAAGTCCTCGCCGCTGACTGTCACGCGTTTGTGTTGAGCTCACTTAATGAATTTAAAGTCCCACCTTAATTGACACCGGGCGAGGCCCTGGGAGACGAAGAAAACAACGGCAATTGTGTTTAAATGTCCTGCTCTGCCTAAATACATACCGCAGAATCAGCAGCTTCATTCGCCTGAAACAACTTGAAAAAGTTAATAAACGGCGTGTAAACAGACTCGTTCAGAGGGGGTTCGGTGTCAGATGGTTGATTGTTGAGGCTCAGGTGTTCTTTACAGTGGTGGTGGTGGTGGTGATGGGAACCAGGGGTCTACAACACACCTATAGACACCTTATTTACTATCCAACCCCACCAATGAACCTACACGGGTCTTCTAAATTGCTGCTAATGTCAAAGCAACGGTGGAAAAAGCAAGACAAATCGGAACAGATACATTTTTTTTTTCAGGGACTATTTTGCTCCATAATGAACGCATAATAACGAACTTGCATTTGTACTTGAAAGCTATTTTGATAAACTGGAAACCAAGGGAAAATATTAGCATTAATCAACGGGAAAACTTGATAAAAGAACACATGGGCAAATCGTTAAAAGCAAAACTCATCAATAGGTGAAAAGTTGGTTCCAAAACAGCTTTTTAGATCAGTGACGCTATTATTTCAAAAATAAGTCAAAATGCACAACACGATACTTTATCAACACTAACAGAAGCATTGTGTAACTATAACGGTTCAGCTAATCTGGTACATTTACCCAAATGTTCATGTGGTGGTGTTTCTTTTTTTGCTTTTGTACTGAAGGGTTGAATCAGGAGACTCAAGGCTGAAGATGCTGGAGTAGTTCATTTCAAGGCCATCACAGTTGACTCACCGATCTGTCTTGTCCGAAGACGGTATCTGGTCACAGGGTCTTTATAGACCGTTTCACCACCCACTTAATGTACAACGAGGATGTATCCTTATATGGCTTTACCAGATGGTCAAAAAGGTGTTTGACCTATAACCTGTAGAACCCTGATGGCAACATTTTCGCAGGGACTCCGACTCCGTCGTAAATGCATAAAGTTCAAGTTCTGTTCTGGTAATGTGGCTGTTCCCCACATGGTAAACTTATACACACTCGTATACATACACACTTATACACAAACACTGATATCCAACAGTGTATATGTACTGACAAACACGGACACACACCGTGACACGCACACTTAAACAACATACTCACACTAGGTTTTATAAACAGTTTTTTTTTTTTTTTTTTTTTAAAGTCTTTTTTGCATTATATGTAGGTACCAAGATTATCATATTCCATGTCCCTTCCTTCCTCTTCTCTTTCCCCAATCCTTTCTCTTTTTGATGTTCTGGTTTGTTCACCATTTGGTTTGTTTGTAATTTATGTCCTCCCTCCTTTACACAATGCAGTCTGCAGTTCTGGACATAATTTTATATTACCACCAATAAAGAAAAACTGGACCTCCAAAAAATCAAATGTGCTTTGCAGGCCAAAACCTTCTTAAGCCTATCACAAAACAATGTCCCGAGGTGGACGTCTGATTACCATCACCAACTCTCAGAACACTAGAACAGAGCATTTCACCAATTTAGCCAGTTTATTACCTACACGTGTCTTCTGAGTTTTAGATGGAATGTTGATGATTGAAATATTGCGGTACCATTTAACAGCTAACAGCTAGCATGTACCATCATAAAACAACGTTTTAGGCATCAGGCAGAGTATTCATAAGCTTTTCACGGAGTAACTTTCTCTGATGGAGCTTTTAGAGGTGGACGCCTGGTTCCTTTCACCACCACTGTGTACAGCTCTGACTCTAGAATGGAGCATTTCACACCAAACCCACTCTGAATGACTCAGAACAAAGTCTGTAGTCAGAACAAAACCTCGTATCTCCAAAATGATAACTATATAGGAGAAGGAAAAAAAACAAAACAAAACATACTTTATTTTTAATGTAAGTCAATGGGACCAGACACTTTGCGGCCATTTCTTTTGGTCTATTCATCATGAAATTTGCACACAATGTAAAGGGCAACATGCATTACCAAATCATGTAGAATATGATGTATTATATATGGAGATGCACGGTTTTGTTCTGACAGCAGCGATACATAACACTGGTAACAGTAAACCAGAGAAAAATATAATACAGAAACTGTTTTAGGCCAAAACTCTCGCTAGGCTGTCACAGAACAGTGTCTCAGGCATCACCATCTCCACTGTGAACAATTCTGACTCCAGAATGGAGCACTGCACACTAAACCACTCTGAATGACTCTGTTTGAATCTTAGCCCTTTAGTTATGCAAAAACTATGAACCATCATGTCTTATATGTAGTTTTCTATCACTGTAGTCGGAAACAAAACCTTGTATCTCCATAACTTTATAGGAGAAGGAAAAAATATGCCTTACTTTTAATTCAAATCAATGGAACCAGACTCTTATCCAACACTTTCTGGACCATTTCTTTTGGTCTATTCATCATGAAAGTTGCACTCAATGTAAAGGGCAACATGCATTACCAAATGATGTATCATGTATGGAGATGCAAGGTTTAGTTCTGACAGCAGTGATACGTAAGGTTAGTGAGAGTAAAACAAGGGTTACCAGGATCAATAAATGATGATCAATTTAGACTGATATGATCAATATTTATTGAGCTACACATACAGAAGTCTGTCTCTCAGTATGGCATCAGGCCGCCATGTTTGCTAACCCAACATGCCAGACATCTCAGCATGGAGTTGTAGAGGTTCCTAATGGTGTCCTGTGATAATCCATCCCATGCAGCTTGAATATTCTTACACAGTTCCTGCAGATGGTGCAGTAGGGGTGGAGGTGGAGTGACACCAGGCCTTCTGGACGTGTGATGTGTGACAACAAACCG
>CM067477.1:38312640-38324862 GCA_034552555.1 Semaprochilodus insignis
ACAGAAGCACCATGTGGAAATAGACTAAATAAAATGAGCCTCTGTGTAAATAAGCTCCGCCCTCATACTATTTAGTTAGCTATGCTAGTTACTTGGAGCTAATGCTAGTAGCTAACGTTCCCTGTACTAGCTACTGGCTTTCCATCTGGACATCAACACACAGTAGATTAAAGTTGATCCTCACTATGGAACTCTCAGTTTAAGATGATCTGCTTCAACCGGCAAACACGGACACAATCACACAGCATGGCTGCTACTTACAGGCTGCTGTTGGGATGGTGATGCTAATAAAGGTGGAGCTGCTCCTCTCTTCAGTCTCTTCAGGGTCAAACGCTGAGCGGAGCTGCTCCATATTGTCCAAGAGTTTGGGAAACTGTCCAGAGTGAAATGTGCAGAGTGCAGGATTAAAGTTGTTCCGGGATCCTGTTAAAGATGTGGGAGCTGAAGTTCCTGTTCTCCAGCTTGTTTTGGGAATGTTCTGTTCCACCTTAAATGGTGCCATTCGATTAAGAAGCTGGTGAATAGGAATCCAGCCTGCAGATCATCCATTGCCATTGAGAATTCCTTGAAAAGGGCATGCAAGGAACTGACATCCCCATCACAGCCTGGAAAGAACATCTCTACACAGGCTGCTGGCACCCGTACAAGCTGCAGCATTTAAGGTGGAACTGAACATTAGATTAAGAAGCTGGTGAGTAAGAAGCCAATTTGAGACTTGTTTGAAGATGAATATCGTCCATGCTGGCTGACAGATGAATAGAAAGGCTGTGTACCTGCACCCTCTGTCCAGCCTGCATGTACAATCCACCGCTGCTCTTGATCCGGTGTTGTTGTCGTTCCTGTGTGTTACAGTACGTTAAATTGTATTATAGAGTATTACAGTGTGTTACAGTGTGTTATAGTGTGTTGCAGTGAGTTACAGTGAGTTACAGTGTGTTGCAGTGAGTTACAGTGAGTAACAGTGAGTAACAGTGTGTAACAGTGTGTTACATTGTGCTACAGTGAGTTACAGTGTGTAACAGTGTGTTAGTGTGTTACAGTGTGTAAAAGTGTGTTACATTGTGCTACAGTGAGTTACAGTGTGTAAAAGTGTGTTACATTGTGCTACAGTGAGTTACAGTGTGTAACAGTGTGTTAGTGTGTTACAGTGTGTAAAAGTGTGTTACATTGTGCTANTCCGGGATCCTGTTAAAGATGTGGGAGCTGAAGTTCCTGTTCTCCAGCTTGTTTTGGGAATGTTCTGTTCCATCTTAAATAGCAGTGCAGTTACATGGCACCTGTGCAAGCTGCGGTATTTAAGGTGGAACGGAACATTGGATTACGAAGCTGGTGAATAGGAAGAACTTGTTGGGACAGTTGGGTTCCTTGGGAAGGGAATGGAAAGTGCCGACATCCCGTTCCCAGCCTGGAACGCTGGATTTCTCCACATAGTCCACCATGTTGGTTCTGTAGCTCCGTTGTGGATGTATGTAAATGTTGGGGGTGTGAATATTAATGAGTCTGTTCCGTAACAGTTTAGGGTTTTGGAATCGGCCCGTTTTCCCGTCCTCTTTTGGGCATGCAGGATTTGGATTTGAAGGAGGAACAGCAGTGTTTGATGTTATGATGGTTCTCTCCTGTTTTGGAGGACCTGTTCATAGTCTGCTCTTATCTCGTCTTCTGGAACTGAGGCTAGAACATGAGGGGAATTTGTAGGCTGTGTTTCCGAGTTAAGCAGACAGTTTTGCTCAGAGAGCTTAAAGTGAGACGGCTAGAATGAATAAACATTCAGGATATGAACTCGGAATGATGTTTATTTCTGGATCCCTTACAGATGAAATCTGCGTCGCAGGTAATTCAGTCTAACAGTCTAAAATCCAAAGCAAATTTGTGGGTGATCTTCTGCAGATTTAGGCAGCGTATGGTTTCATCCAGGAGGGATAAAGTGAGACACAGAAGATTCCTGAGTTACCTCGGATAGATCACAGGCCTGTTACTGGGAGGCAGACGGAATTAGGCTCCATTCCCATTTCAGGATATACCGGTTTATATTGACTGCTATTTGTTTACGTTTTGATTGCACTGCCTGTCTGTCTGTCCTCCAGATCTGTCCGTCTGTCCTCCACACCTGTCCACCTGTCCTCCAGATCCGTCTGTCTGTCCTCCAGATCTGTCCGTCTGTCCTCCACACCTGTCCATCTGTCCTCCATATCTATCCGTCTGACCTCCAGATCTGTCCGTCTGTCCTACACACCTGTCCGTCTGTCCTCCAGATCTATCCGTCTGTCCTCCAGATCCGTCTGTCTGCCCTCCAGATCTGTCCGTCTGTCCTCCAGATCCGTATGTCTGTCCTTCAGATCCGTCTGTCTGTCCTCCAGATCTGTTCGTCTGTCCTCCACACCTGTCCATCTGTCCTCAGGCTCTATCCATCTGTCCTCCAGATCTGTCCGTCTGTCCTCCAGATCCATCTGTCTGTCCTTCATATCCGTCTGTCTGTCCTCCATATCTGTCCATCTGTCCTCCAGATCTATCCGTCTGACCTCCAGATCTGTCTCTCTGTTCTCCAGACCCGTCTGTCTGTCCTCCAGACCCTTCTGTCTGTCCTCCAGGGACATATTAAATCCTCTCGCCATCGCAGAACGGAGGCCGGCAGGAGCAGAAATTCGCAGGTGGGTTTTAAGGCGGAGGAGGACAGATGGACCTTACATAAAGCTGAAATATGTACACATACAGTACATTACCATATGGAGCCCAGAGAGTTCACTGCAGAACATCAGCAGGTGAAGTACGGCCATGATTTCAGGTTATGTTTCTGATTTGTACAGGTTCTAGAGGAGCTTGGAAGCCTTGTGCAGGTCAGGCTGAGTTCAGGCTTTAGGTTTAGAGCACATGGGCTTGTGGGGACCCTGTAATACGGGTGCTGAACACTTCATCAAACCTGAGCTCAGTTCAGTTTAACAGCTCGGCTCAGTTTTATTTATGCAGCACTTTCAGCAACAGCCACCAACAGTCCCAAAGCAGCTGGGGTAGAAATGTGGGAGCAGCTTCTTAACAAGGGCTTCAGAAGGAGGAGGCACTCGCCAAGAACATATAGAGAAAACACTGGGAAGAACCAAGACTACAAAAAAGGAGAACTTCGCCAAAAACATGAGGAACAAACACTGAGAAGAACCAAGACTCAAAAGGAGAACCTCTCTAAGAGCATGAGGAACAAACACTGAGAAGGGGCAACACTCAGAATGAAGAACTCCCTAAGAACATGAGGCAGAACCACTAAACATATCCAAGACTAAAAAATGGGGAACCTTACTAAGAACATAAAGAGGAACTGCTGAGGAGAACCAAGACTAAAAGGAGAAATTCCTTAAGAACAACAAAGGGGAACCTCACTCAGAACATGGGGAGAAACTACTGAGAAGGAAGAACCAAAACTCAAAAGGAAAATCTCTTAAAGAGCATGAGGAAAAACTACAGCGAGGAACCAAGACTCAAAATTAAAAACTCCCTAAGAACATAAAGGAGAACCACTGAATGTTACCAAGACTAAAAAATGGGAAACCTTCCTAAGAACATGAAGAAGAACCACTGAGAGGAACCAAGACTCAAAGGGAAAACCTCTCAAGAGCATGAGGAATAACCACTGAGAAGAACCACGACTCAGAATGAAAAACTCCCTAAGAACATGAGGGAGAACCACTGAGAAGAACCACGACTCAGAATGAAAAACTCCCTAAGAACATGAGGGAGAACCACTGAGAAGAACCACGACTCAACCAAGGCAGAGACGTACCAAGGCTAAAAAAGGCGGGGGGCTTTTGTATGAGGGTATGAGGAAGGACCACTGAGAGGAGCTGAGAAACTCCCTACGAGCGTGAGGAGGAACCTGCCATGTGCTCAGACAGTGAACTGGCCCGTCCACACAGAACCTACCTGGAGTGTAACTGAGTGTAATGGTAAGTCTGGTGTAATGTTGAACAGTGCGGCTCAGTGGCAGTAATAACTCCAGACTGGGGACTCAGACTCCAGGAGCAGAGGGGATTATGAGGCCGTGTTGGTTCTCAGCTCCAGCTGGGGGTCGACTACTAGTGAGCGTGGCTAATGATCGCTGCAGGGGGCAGGAGAGGCCTGGAAGGAGCTCCAGTGGAGGTTGCAGGAAGCTCAGATGGTCAGCGAAGGCACATGCAGCTTCTTCACGTCCTAATCAGATCAAATCGTGTTGTAGCGTCCTGCTACTGCCTCTCGGGAAGACCCGCACTCGCAGTGGGAGTCACTTTAATGTTGTAAATGAGTTGATGTTGTTAGTTTACAGTGGTTTGTTCCTTTTCTTCCCTGGGCTGGACCATTTCAGCGACATGTTGCCCATGTACACCACTGCCGCACTGGTGCTGGGGGTGGAATGGCGCTACCCTAGCGGTCTGGAGAGGGCTGGTCCCAGTCGAGTACTTGTGAGGAAGAAGCTGTGTGGTGAAGGACGGCCGATGAAGATGGTGGGGAAGCCAGGAAGATGAAACTCATCAGCTGGAGGACGACATAAGGAGTGGCAGCAAAGAGACCTAGACGACAGTCGTCCTCAAAGAACTGGCAGTAGGTGGCATTAGCCATGGTCCTCCAACAATGCTCCGAACAGGCACCGGCAGCGGGGTTGGTCAGCACCTTTCCTATCGTCTATGGCAAGCATGACAGGCAACAGGGTGAAATGGAGATCGACTGAGGGAGCACAGCTGATGTTGTTGCTGCCCTCAGTCGATACGAGCGGCGAGGGCTTCCACGGCACCTTGAGATAAAGACTGCAGCTCTGAGGAAGGGCTGGGGGTGGAGTGCTTGTTTACATGGACGATGTAAGGAGAGGCCTGTCATAGTTAGTCTGAACTGATGTCATCTAGGAAAAAAGTACTTTAGTCCGTGTTTATAGATCACAGTGAGTCATACAGTGTCTACATAATCAGGTATTGGACATCTCCACACGGTTTGGGACTTATTAGCTCCAGTGCTACAGCTGGGCGAGTTTAGCCAAGCTATCTCTTTCACTGGCTGCCTGAAAAGACATTTCTCTGACAGCTCCATCACGCTGCACTCTGATAACTTGTCCGTATCGTATCTGGCGCCGCAGAGCGCTGGCAGAGTGTAAGCTCGGCTGGCATCGTGGGCGCCAATCTCGGGTCACCGCAGTCCGGCTGCTGGACGACATGGAGCTCTTTGTAAGGCAGTGGAGAAGACACCAGGGGGCCAAAAATAGCGCTCTCCTCTAGCGCTTTGTCTTCTAACACACTGCTCACTTCCCTCACTCGCACATCGGCACTCATCACACACACAGAGATATTCCTGCCTCCGTCCAGCACCACGCTGACCTCCAGGAATGAGTCGTTTTTCAGCTCTGAAGATGCTTTGAAGCTGTAGATGTTAACGTCACAGATGGGCAAAGCTAAAAGCTGGAAATACAAAGCACAGTAATGAGTCTTAGTGACCTGCTTCCAATATTATCGTACAGAAATGTGCATTATAAGACAGACTGAGTGGCTGAGCCACAGTTAAAGCCAGGGAGGAAGTCTTCCGAGAGGGCCTAATGATTTCTGCGCCAGTCAGTTTTAGTTCATTTTATTTAATAGAATTATTTGTGCTTGTGTTTAAACTCTGTTAGTGTTTCATGAAGACTCTTACTTCACTGTTCAGCTCTGGTTGGAGACCAAAGGGTTAAAATCTCAAAATGCCACACATGGAAAACGATCCAGTCAGGATTGTCTTCTTCATGTTATCTAGGTACATACAGACAAATGTAAACATGTATGACGTGTAGGACGGCCACACGTCCGCTTTAGGCCGGACAGTCCAGTTTTTCAAATTCTCAATCCTCGCCGTACCTGGATAGACGCCTGTTAGTCCTCTTTTCGGGATGAACTATTTAAAATCTTCACTCGCCAACAATATCATGTGTTCCATTGGCTCACGTGCGTGTCAAAAGACATGCCTTGCATTTTATTGGTTTACCAAGGTCACGTGACTTTATGACTCGCCTACCGACTAACCGCAGGTCAGCCCTCTAAATGCTAGTCAGTTAGTAAGCTCCCGTCTGACTCACGAACGCCATCCATTCCTCCCAGTTAGGAGAGTAAAGCATCAAGTATGTGTTATATAGGTTAGATATGATTTTAATTCTGTTCTAGTATCATGCCCGACCCCCCGCCCCTTTATGATGTCCTCCTTTTTGGGGTCATGACGTGTAACTGTAATGTGGGTGGAGATGAGGGACACAAGACGGCAGGATGCACATGAGAGCTGAAATTTTTTCCTGCCCACAGGACCTTCCTGCAGTAAAACTACCTTACCCCACCTCCCCATGTAGAGCTAACCCAGTCCGAATAGGGATAAAGACAGGGGCAGGGACAGAACAGACCAGACAAGGACACAGACTTAACTAGGAGACAAATAAGAACATTTTAAACACAATGAAGAAAGAATAATAACGATGTGTGAGGAGCTAAACACGCCGTTCATAAGACCATTCGTAAGACCATTGTGTACACCAGTGTTCGGGTTATGCCAAGTCATTACAGGCCTTAAGTGAAATGAAGCTCTTCACGATATATAACAAGACAGCTGTGGTGTACTGATGTTATCTGCTGGCTTTCATAAAGCAGCAATCAAAGAATTGTGCAGTTGGTCCAGATTTGGTGGATGCCTTCCCTGGCACAATTCCGGGGAGAATTCCCTGTAAACTGGGATTGATGACGATGACTATGGTCTTCGGCACGCCCAAATGCAGTCAGTCCTTTTAGCCAATCATTAACATCTGCTCTGGAGCCATTTCCCACACATGGAACGAGACATTCCCTGCACTGTACCACCTCTTCCCAATCTATGGATCCCGTCAACCACCCCCCCCCACCCCATCATCCTCGTGCAGCGCCATCTGCAGGAGCCTGAAATTACTACCATTAAATTACTTAAACACACAAGGTGGCTCCTTTTTTGTCCAGTCAGCTTATATCATAATAGCATGAGTCACCTTGTGTGTTTAAGGTGGTAGTGACTTCATGCTTCTGCAGATGGAGCTGCACGAGGATGATGGGGATGAATTTGCAGGTGTGTGGAAGCGTAAGGTCACACTATTAGGTATGTTTGAATCACAGGGACTCATTTTTGGTCCAGTGAGTTTATAACAGAGTGTGTTATGAAACCTGATATCATAAAGTTCAATACATAAACGTAAGGCACACCGTATGTCATATGATGCCTTATAAATGCATTAATAATGTACTATCAATGCAGGATAAGGACATTAGTCAGCTCACATTATAACTGTCGTAAGACCAGCACTACTAGTATGGACTGAACCACTGAATGAAACAGAGGCATATCTGTTTTGTCAGAGAGACGCCTTCTTTGTAAGCTGGCCCTCAGACGCTGCCAGGTCCAGATGTGTTTTAACATCCTGCCTACATTAGATCCTGCACAAAACCCCTTATATTAAAATCGAGGGCTGTTCACACTCTGATAAATATTCTCACACCTGAGCATCCTGCAGAAACCAGCCATCCGGCCAAGCAGACAGCACTGAAGAGCTGGTTAAAACTCTGGCTGCGATGCCTGTGGCTGGAGCTAGCGCTAACGCTGGGGGGAAACTGTCACAGCGCAGAGTTGTCTTCTCCACTGAGCTGCCATTTGGTCCCATCCAATTAGGAAGCATATTGGGTGATGCATGTTGAATATACATGTGAGAGCAGTGAGCATCTACAGCCTGACAGCTGCTGGGCTCGGCTAAATGAATACACAGCCTGTTAGTCTGCAGATTACACACAGCCTGCCAGAGCGCTCACACTGTAACCATGCTAGCATCAAACACCCGTCTGCTAACTCTACAGCAGCAGCCCCTTTCTCCTCTCCATGCTGGTACTGCTCTAGACGCGCTAGTCAACATGGTTCTAATGCAAATTAGCATTTTTTTGTCTCTTAGCAATAACTTACCATATTAAAGGGGAACACCAATAATTTCATCTGCCTGATTCAGTGTGTGAGGTGTAGACAGAGTGATTGAGAGCGGGTTTGGTGTGAGGTGTAGACAGAGTGATGGAGAGCGGGTTTGGTGTGAGGTGTAGACAGAGTGATTGAGAGCGGGTTTGGTGTGAGGTGTAAACAGAGCGATCGAGAGCGGGTTTGGTGTGAGGTGTGAACAGAGTGATCGAGAGTGGGTTTGGTGTGGGGTGTAAACAGAGTGATGGAGAGCGGGTTTGGTGTGAGGTGGTTCAGAATTTCTTTACAGTGGTAGTGATGGGAGCCAGGGTTCTCCATGTCTAGAACACACATATATCTGGAAAAACCTGGAAATAATAAGTTTCTTTGGGGGACTATTTGACCTCACAGCGCCCTGCAGCATGTATCCCTCCACCATGAATGGAGTTTAAGGCTGAAATCTTCTCCACACTATCATAAACAGCGTCTCAGACATCAGGCAGCGTATTCAGAACCACCTCATGTAGGAACTTTCTGTGAGGGAGCTTTTAGAGGGGGACGTCTGGTTACCTTCACCACCACTGGGAACAGGTCTGACTTCATCTAAAACATCTGACTGGAGTAGAACACCATCCGGGTATCTCCAGTACACTACAGATCTTGAGTTTGGTCACATGCTACATACTACCATTAGGTGGATTTAGTATATGAGTAGTATGTAGTATACCATTTTGAATACAGCCTAAGACTATGTCAATATTGTGTCATTTAGTGACCATGCTAGCAAACCAGATGCCTTAGGGTGACATAAATGACCAAACATAAAACAATCTCACTTACTATCTGGGTTCCAAGTGTGGACAACTAATTAGAACTAGAACTCTAATGTGGAGTTTTAAATGGTAACTATTAGCTAGAATTTTACAAAATACAAAAATAGTAAAACTAATATATTCTGATTTACCAGGACTTTTCCATTGTATTGTATTGTTATTGTTAATGTTGTTTCCACTGTCTCCATTGTATTATTAGAATACAGCATTATTCCTGTATTTCCCAGCACCGTGGCACATGGAACTACTGCAGGTTTAAGGCTGTTATGGTTTAATTGCTTCATTTTCATCATTACTTTGCTGTAACAGTGAAAGTAGAACCTAAGATTGTGTGTTGTGGTAAACAAGTACTGTTAGTCAGATAATGAGGAAAGTGTACTCACAGTTTTGACCACAGTAGCCGGAGCACACAAAGCTCAGTGGTCACCTGGACACGGCGGTTTAGCCTTGTTGCGGTCAGCCTGTGACCTGTGGGAAAAGCCTGTCAGCCATGATGTCAAAACCAGTCTGACTGAAAGCTATTGAGCTTCAACACAAAGCTTGAAGGTTCCACCAAAACCGAGCCTCAAGAGCCTCTACCTGAAGTTTCTGAAAGTCTTCTGGGCCCCATTTTAGCAGCGGGCTCTAATGAATCCTCCGTCGTCCGGATTTCAGTTCGGAGAAATTAGAAACTGTTGGACGGTGTTTTGAGCTTGTTTAGTGGACATCTGCTCTGCTGCAGTTCTGCCTGGTTTCCTGTGGATCTCATTTAAATGCGACACAAAACATCATAAAATAAACATTTCCAAACCTGCAAAGACGAGATGAGACTCAAACGGAGATATGAATATTAATGAGACCACTGTCAGAAAGTGCACTGAGGAAAAGCAGCGGCCAGTTACTCTAATGTTGATTTGTTTGCTTGTTTGTTTGATTGTTTGTTTGTAATACGCATCACTAATTAAGAGAACCCATAAAGTTTAATATTGATGAAAATATTCCCTGCCCTCTATCATTATCATTAACATATCAGTACTCCGATCGGTGAGCTCGTGTGGAGAATCTCAGGTAATGACTTTGCACTTCGCTTTGAGCCTCAGAACTTCACTCAGCTCAGGAATCGGCCTGAAACTCAGACATCTGCTCCTGCTGCAGGAACACAATCTGCTCGATAGGAACCAGTCCAGCGCTCCGGCACCACTTCAGGAGACAAGGACATTAGCCAGCGACTGCGTTCACATATATACGTACCGCAAGAAAGAAAATCTTCTTAAATGTTCTCTTTATTCAGTAAAGATCAAATTCTTCTGAACATCAAACAGAAGAAGCTTTGTTCTCCTATGAGCGCTCTTCTTGACATTTTTATTGGCAAGGCTTTTCTTTCTGAATCCCCATAAAAGTATCTAAAGGCATTAAATCTAAAGTCTCAGTCTGAGAAATGTTTATTAGGAACTGGTTTAAACACAGTCCTTTGAACTTGTCTTCATTTCCTTTGTGTCTTTGAAATAATAAACTTCTATTTTTTAAATGCTGAATTCTACACAGGGGGTCCTCCTATCGTATCTATGTAAACCATTTACAATTACCACACAGTCACACCAGTGCTCCCAGTACAGTCCTCCAGGAATTAGTCCTATACGGAACAGAATGAGGTATAAACAAACAGTTATAATAGAGATAATCCTGTTATTAATGTTACACCCCCCCCCCCCCAAATACTAATTATACTGAAGGTTATACTGGGAGGTTATTATTTACTGAGGTATGTCCGTATTGCCCTAATCAACAATTTAACAGTAAATATTCAATCTCTAATCCGTGTTAATCTATTGCTTTCCATTTAGCATTAGTGCAGAGTAACTGAAGCTTAACAAGCTCATCACTGTGGCCCATACGCTGTCAAAACCCCACAGACTCACATGGATGCTCATATGAACACATCTTTTCAAAGCTGTAGTTCGTTATTATGTAGTTATGTAGTTCGATTTAGTCTTCCGGCGCTGCTCGAGTGGCAGCCAGTTACAGCAGCTCTTGCTCACCGTGAGCTTTTTCTCTTAAGGACTATCTTAAACGTAATAAGTAGTTGCATAACAGTAGATCCCATTTACAGACACTCTAATTAGTCCTCTACTTGTTGGAATAGCGGTAGATCCCATTTACAATCTCATTTGTCCCGTATCTGTTGATATAGAAGCAGATCCTATTGACAGGCACACTGATATGTCCCCTATATCTTAGAATAACAGTAGACATTATCTACAGATGCTCCAATTTATCCTCTTTATTCTAGAGTAGCAGTAGATCCCATTTACAGACGCTCTGATTTGTCTCCTATATTCTAGAGTAACAGTGGATCCCATTTACAGACGCTCCAATTTGTCTTCTGTCTTTTAGAATAACAGTAGACTCCATCTACAGATGTTCTGATTTGTCCTCTACTTGTTGGAGTAGCAGTAGATCCCATTTGCAGACACTCTGATTTGTCATCTATATGACTGAAAAGCAGTAGATCCGAACTACAGATCCTCTGATTTGCTCTCTATATGAAGGGAAAACCTGATCCTGTTTACAGAGGGTCTGGTTTGTGTACCTGTGTATCATCTATCATTATTACACTGTGGTCGATGACTGGTGCCTTGCTCTTTCACAAGCTGCTAAAGCAGTTAGGCTAACTAGCGAGCTAACAACTTCTAACATTAAAGAGCATGACATGAAGGAGGATCCATGTGCAAGTGGGTTTTATTAGAATCCAGGGAAACAATGCAGATGACAGGAACACTGAGAACACTGCGAAGAGTGAAACAGAAAATAGACTAAGTGAACTGGAAACAATAAAACACAGGAAGTTCCTGATGACCAACTCGTAAACACCCGAAAATACAGCAGCGGTGTAACGACGGAACGGGGAACAAACAATCCCAAACAAACACAAGACAAAACAAGGAGTGCATATACACACACTGGAAACACCAACAAGAAACAGCTGTGAGTAAATACCGGGCGGAGTTATACACAAGACGGGGTGTGGCAAAAGGGCGGAGCCAGAAACTGAAACAACAAAGGCACATGGCAGAAACATGAGGGAAGGTAAACAAGGACAAACGGACCATGACACCGGATGGTGTATACGACTGTGTTGTAGATGTCTATAGTTCATGTTGGCTTAGATGCATCACTCACTGCTCTAAACCCACCTCCAGTTATTCACTCATCATCAGAAGAATAGCTGCACCCAGAATCAATCAACCGACAGGAATGAAACTTGGTGTGTAGGTTTGGCACTGTGAGACATGCTAATGATTCAAGTTTCATGCTCGACTGCGCATGTGACGTAAGCAATCTTATCTCTGTACCTGACTGACCCAACAGGCACGATTACAGACATCCAGCGAGCAGTGATGTCCTCCATGAGTCATCCTGTTAGTGCAGCACCATTGGCAGACGGCTGCACCACGCAGGACTACATGCACACAGACCGTTACCA
>CM067477.1:38334146-38349924 GCA_034552555.1 Semaprochilodus insignis
TACACCTGCAGATTCAGCTACTTCCTTCACACTATGGTCTTTGGCACTCCCAAATGCAGTCACTCCTTTTAGCCAATCATTAACATCTGCTCTGGAGCCATTTTCCACACATGGATCGAGACGTTCACTGCACTGTAGCACCTCTTCCCAATCTATGGATCCCGTCACTCACAGCCCGCAGGTATTTATAGCTCCATCATCCTCGTGCAGCGCCATCTGCAGGAGCCTGAAGTTACTACCACCTTAAAGAAGCAACGGGACTCATTTTGTATGGTTTAGTTGTCTGTATATATCTCTAGAGCAGCTGGGCTTTAGCCTGGAGCTACTCCAGAAGTTTAGATGGGTGACATCAGGATTAACATTAATGCATTAACAAAATGACAACTCATTCATGAGGTTCATGTGTTATATTGATAGGGTGATATTAATGTGTTCGATAATGTGACAGCCCCAGCACGTAAACGAAATGACGGAGGGAGCGAAATCGAAAGTTCACGGTCTCACCACTGCCGATAACATAAAACCTTGGGGCACAGTCGTCTCTCCCAACTCGAGTTCCACTGTGCCCAAGCCTAATAAGATTTAAACAAGCCCATTTACAGGCCGATTGACCTGGATCAGATAGACCCAGACCACCGGTTTGCCAATTAGCCGAAGGTGTGGCAATCCCAGATTAGCGGCAGAGCGGTTTCACTGTGTCGTTGCCCCCACTCGACTTGGCCTTAGCAACAAATGAAAAAGCAACAGGACAATGGAAAGGACTTGGCCTGAGAAATGACATGAAAGGAATATTAATATTAGCTGGCAAAATAAGAAAAGCTAACAGATGTCCATGCTTCACTCTCATTCCCTTCTTCGGTTGTCATCCGGGCCTCTGCTGCCTCAGACTGTTTGTGCAGACGGTCTTTTGTTTTGTCTAGCTTTGGCGTTTGCCATTCTTGTTGTGAACTAAGCCACAGAAAGGGTGACTGAAATCTCACGGGGAAGAAAGAAGCCTCATGAGTCCTGAGATGTCTGTACAAAGATCCCTGAAGCCTGAATTCATGAGCTAGCGTGCTTAACTATTGGTAAAAGCTTGTAGCATCCACTAAGGATCACGCCAGTACCTACATACTAATACACTGTGACTGTACAATGAAATCACCACTGAGAATTTAGTACTACTCTCAAAAATGGCTTGTTACAGTGCTAAAAAACCTGTTTTATATGGTTCTGTATAGCACCACCAAGTGTTCCACCATTGCTTCACATCAAGGAACCAAGTATTTGGAACTAACTACCAAAAAAAGGAACCATTTATGCACTCGTGGAACAGTTGAGATACTGCATTACTGGCCTACATAAGAAGTCACCTAGATTCCACACATGACTACTGTTCCAAAGTTTGGAATCATTTCACAATAACAGAAATCCAGTTTTGTTGCGGATACACGTACGACAACATGATATAATATGAACTACTATGAAGCTAATAGTTATATGAAGCTAACTTTCTACATATGTCAAGCAGTTTGTTGGAATCTGAAAACATAAGGAAATGGAACAGATGAACAGATGCTTACAAAGTAATTGAGAAAGCTGTATAGCATCGAGAATGTACCTACAGTCATAGGCAAAAGTTTGGGCGCCCTGCTCAACCGACCAATGTTTGGTAACTTTTGCAAGTTAAAATAAGCCAACACAACAGTGAACACACGTCTACACATTTTGATACACAGTCACTGTTTATTTGCTGAATGTAACACATTTTCAAAGTACACTGACCAAATTCACAGCAATTTTGTGGCAAGAATTAACTACAAATAGATCATTACAGATTTATATTATTATATTTGCTAGATTTGTATCTACTTGTTGTTCCCAAAACGCTTTAAATTGTGAATAAGCCTATAGTTAAGGTTTTGGTGGCTAATATTTCAATCCACACCTACCTAGAACTCCTACTACCTTTAATCAGATGGTTTTCGCCAACCGTCACCGCGACCAGAGATCTTGATGTGGTGCGTTGGGTAAGACTTCTCTGAAGTGGTTTGAGCGAGCTGTTGAATCTCCTACTACTTTTCTCCAATCGCAGCACTTACCTTCGTACCCTGTTAGCCTAGCGTTAGCAGAATAAAATACTTCTGACAAATCTGAGAATTAAGCCGCTGGCACCTTCAAAGGTCAAAGGTGTTCCTGCTGGCTTAGGCCGCTGATCACGCCCAACAGGGCTTAATCAAAAAGCCCAAAAGCTCAGGAGTGAGAACATTTGGCTTTGACCTAGTCCTGGGTTTGATCCCCCGTTGATGCTGCTTTGCCATCGCTGTTATTCGTGTCCAAGTCATGTCACCTGATCCCTGAAATTGATAAGAACGAACATCAGAAAAACAAAAACGACATAACAACAAAAAGAAACATGGCATTTTAGGACATAGTCTCCTGACTGAAACTGTCCGGAATTCTGAATTATAATATGGAAGGGTTAGCAAATACACAAGTACAACAAACCAAAACACATACCCAGAGAATATTCCGGTATTAAATTCACATCCCAAAATCACATGCATGTTTACGTACCAAATGACCAACCTTTAGTACATGGTATGTTGGTTAATAGATGCAATATTATAAGTCATTTCTGAAAATGTTGTAGTTCATCGACATGGTCTCGAGTGTGGTGACCTGTCAAGTGGTGGAACATTATATCAATGTGATTTTTGGACTTTTGTAATTTGGCTAACTGGTAGAATTGTTATGATCAGTACTGTTATGAGTAATTTTATTGGTTCTATAACTTATATATATAACTTCTATAACAGTTTTGGTCACCCATGAACATTATTAATAGGTCACCCATGAACTGACTTTCAAATCGCCCCAGAAGGAAAAGGATTTTGACATCCACAGACGTAAGACATTAGCCGATAGATACTGATGTATGAGGTTCTGAGGTAGGTATACAAAACCTGATGAAGGTATTACGGATCTCTGAAATGGATTGCGGATGTCGGATGACCTAGGATCATATAATTATGGAAAGCAAACTGTATGCACTATGTTCTAAGGTGCTAGGTACTAAGTCGCGGTACATAGTACACCACACAGCCGCCATGATAATTTTGTTGACGTTCATAACGCTCGAGCTAATTAACCTGGTTATGCTCTGAGCTAGTTGACCTGTATACATAACTTGGTTGAATAAAATGCTTTAGAGAGATTTGTGTTCCAAGCGATTGGCACGTTGGTCCAAGCCAGGACTCTTCCAGCTGGCTTTCTTAATTGCTTCTAGCATATCATTTTTTCAACTGGAGCCTTAAGCGGATAATCCAGGAATCCCGGAAAGTAGTCCGTATCCTGTGTGGTTGACATGGGTGTTTCACTCTCAGAGGTGCCAGGCTTTGGGGCATTAAATGGGGTGGGGTGAGTATAAAAGCCAGAGACAGAGACAGGTTAAAGACACGTCACCCAGACTAAGGAGAACACACACCAATCGGACGAAGAAGGAACGACTGCAGGAACTACTGAACAATTCTAGGCACACGATCACAGCATTCCTCGGAAGGTCAGGAGACAGCAACAAAAATAACAAACCGCCCTTCTGATTCCAGGTTGCCTGTCCTTCTTTTCGGGCTTCTGGAAAATTCGGTGCCAACATGGCCGCAAATGCGAACTTGCCTGTATTTGCCGCCCGCCGCTACAACGAAGAAACTACGAGAGAGTCTGTGTTCGTTTACACAAACGCTAACAACACAAGAGGTGAGTCATCAGTGCTGTTTGATAGACCTCCTAGAATACGATGCCATATCTAGTTATCAGTTGACGTGACATAGAAGTAGGCATAGGAGAATCTCTAAGCAAGTTCCTAATAAGCCTAAGACTTGTGCGTGTTTTTGCAGATCCGTTCGAGGGTCCCAACTATCACATTGCCCCTCGCTGGGTCTACAACGTCGCTTCCATATGGATGGTCTTCGTCGTCATCGCGTCCGTCTTCACTAACAGTCTGGTGATCATCGCCACAGCCAAGTTTAAGAAGCTGCGGCACCCTCTGAACTGGATTCTGGTCAACCTGGCTATAGCAGATCTCGGAGAGACGGTTCTTGCCAGCACGATCAGCGTCATCAACCAGGTCTTCGGCTACTTCATCCTTGGGCACCCCATGTGCATCTTTGAAGGGTGGACCGTGTCTGTTTGTGGTAAGTGGGCTGCAATAAAATACACTTCACCAACACATTTAGTCTAAGACCTCCTGGCTGTGCTGCTCAGTAAAGGGAAGCAAGCACTAAGCCTGATCCACCGTAACGCGCCATGGTCAGAAAACGTATTTGCATTAATCCGATAATCGGAGATAATCCATTGAGCTGTGATGGGATTTGGACACCTTCTCTCTGGTATTTGGACACCTCCGTTGAACTCCAGTAACCCTAGTCTGTCATTTACCATCTCTGTCTATCATTTGTCTGTTCCAACTAGGATTCAAACCTAGTTCTGTAGTGGGTTCTTTCAGGGGTAACCTAGAGCTTTGGGTTTGATTTGAATCTCTCGAAGACCACCACAATCCCAGCGATGCAAGGAACTCATTGGAAGCAAGCATCTTGTTAGCAGTACTCCAGGATCCATACCTGTGAATTTCTGTCTTGCAGGTATCACGGCTTTGTGGTCTTTGACTATAATCTCATGGGAGCGCTGGGTGGTCGTGTGCAAGCCGTTCGGCAATGTCAAGTTTGACGGGAAGTGGGCAGCAGGAGGCATCATCTTCTCCTGGGTTTGGGCCATCATCTGGTGCAGCCCTCCGATCTTCGGCTGGAGCAGGTAAACAAGCTCAACGATCGATGATTGTAACTGAATTGGGGAAAGCAGGCTTCATTCAAAGGCCAAGAGTCGATACAAGTGTGCCCCATCTCACCATCTCTTCCTCCGCTTCAGGTACTGGCCTCACGGCCTGAAGACATCCTGTGGCCCTGATGTGTTCAGTGGCAGTGAAGATCCCGGTGTGGCCTCCTACATGATCACGCTGTTGCTCACCTGCTGTATCCTTCCACTCTCCATCATTATCATCTGCTACATCTTTGTCTGGAACGCCATCCACCAGGTATCTCACGCCTATTGGCTGCACCACTAAGAATATTCCTTTATATTAAGTTGGTGGAAGGGATATTGCGTTCTGGAGGCCATCAAAGCATCTGCAGTACCTCTAACTCTTCCTGCCCCAACAGGTTGCCCAACAACAGAAGGACTCGGAATCCACCCAAAAGGCAGAGAAGGAAGTGTCTCGCATGGTGGTAGTGATGATCCTGGCCTTTATCCTGTGCTGGGGACCGTATGCCTCCTTCGCCACCTTCTCCGCCGTGAACCCTGGTTATGCATGGCACCCGCTGGCAGCAGCTATGCCCGCTTACTTCGCCAAGAGTGCCACCATCTACAATCCCATCATTTACGTCTTCATGAACCGCCAGGTGAGAACATGTCTGAGGCACTACAACTTACCAGGGGTGGGAATGTCTAGGCATTGTCAAGGCCTCTTTCGGGGTGCCAAGACGGGATTATCCTTAGATTCTTGATAAACGTTTTTCCTTTGTATGTTGTAGTGTAGCCCATCCTTCGGTAAGCTCCTAAATTCGAAGCCTTAGTCTGTTAGGATTAGCCTGTTGGCAGAACTGGACTATAGTACACAAAACTATGTTTTCATTAGTGTATGAAAAATCGGTGTCTTTTTGTTAGCTTACAATTAGTCCTTTATATCTACGTAAAAGCGGCTCATATTCCAACAAAGACTGCCACCGCCATGTTTCTACAGTAGCCCCGAATGAACAAACCACACACCGTCTGTAGGCTTAAATCTGGTGGCTGTATAGCACCAGCTATACCAAATGTCCTACCTATAAAGCCGAAATCAGCCTCATATTCGCCAGTTTCTTGTTCGCAATTTCCTGTTCCACCTTAAACGGTGCAGCAGGCATTAACTGTTGAATGGGACAATTCAAACAAGAAGCTGAAGGTGAATGTCCTTATCAGAAAATGTTACCAGCATTCAAATATTAATTAGGATGTTTTGATAGTCTAAATCATCTTATTGGTGGGAAGCAGTGATTGTTAATCTGAGTTTGAACTGAATGAACATTGAAAACATAATAAGACAGTCGAAACACGTTGCTACGTTACTACGTTACTGCGTTACTACGTTACTGCGTTACTACGTTACTGCGTTGGGCTAGTGATATAAGCATGCTAGGAAGGACCCCTCAATGAATTGCCATAACCTCAACGCTGGATTTGTAAAAAGTTGGAGAACCCAAATTCTGACTAATGAAGGATCATAGCCATGCCATAAAGCGAGCGAGGGAGAATCTTTGGCAACAAAGAAGAAGAGAAAACATCAGGAAGCGAAACTAAATCAGGACACTGGCGTCCACCGTAGCTAATTCGGTGGGAAGGGGGTTCGGTATGGTGCAATATGCAGCCTCACCACTGGAGGCTTACACTGTGCCTCTTTTAAGTAGGCTCATATGTTCTACGGTTCTATGGGGTCGTTCATCTACATGACTGGCAAATCTTTTAAGTTTCCCAAGTTGGGTGTGCTCAGAATCCTTACCGAGAGAACCGGGACGCATCTCAGGATAAAGTGTTTTCCCCAGCCTTACAGCTCATACCCAGGGATTACCGCTCATGCTAACCAGCTGTTGACCATGTATACCCTAAACAACCGTGTTCAAGCCTGGCTTTAGCACAAACCACCTCGAGCCTGTGCACCTGAACGCCATATCTCTTTTCTCTTTTTCCGCCCCGCAGTTCCGTAGCTGTATCCTGCAGCTGTTCGGAAAGAAGGTGGAGGACGCGTCAGAGGTTTCCGCCTCTACCACAGAAGTGTCGACGGCCTCGTAACGGACCTATGCTGCCTCCTGCTGGATACACAGATACATATCAGGATCACACATGGACTGCAGTCATTACCTGCCTGCGCTGTGCGCTACATGCATTATGGTCACTTAGCGTAGCTCAGCACCACAAAGGAGTATATATATATATTTCATATCAGGACTCCATGATAGTGGCTATGATGACATTTATCATTGAGGGTGCAGGATGTTCTGACACACGCTCAGATGTGCTCCTGGTGTGTCCGCTTTGCACACATGCTGGAAATTCCGCACGCGATGTTCTCAAACCACTGACCTCTGCTACTGAACAGCTGAACCAGAAATGAGGGCTGGAAGCGGTCCCTCAACCCTCCCCTCCTTCCCATATCCATTTGCTATCCACAAAAGACATTCATCATGCCAATCACAGCTCTGTATCAGTTGTCCACTGTTAATGTCTGACTGGAGGTGGAACCCGAGGGCTGCTGTAGGCCTGTAGACTTCCAGAAACAGGCAATGTAATTACTGCTGTCGCTAGAAAACCATGTTACGTCTAGGCTGGTCCCTTTATAACACCAAGGCATTTGGTCCACAGGCTGAACCTCAAAGCTGCTTAATCTGAAACGTGAGAAGAGTTGACAGCTTCACTGGGTTTAGATCAAGGCAGCCTTCATCTGACCGAGAATCCCCATCAGGTTCAGAGAGGGATGACCTGTAATCGTCTTTGCACCTGCTGGGTTCCGTAGACTAGATATGCATTTTCAAAAAACGACAAAAAAAGAATAATAATAACAACAACGTGTGTATTTCTGTTTTTTTTTTCTCTCTCTGTCTCTAGCAAAATAAAGAAAATGTTTGCAATTCAAACTGCCTTTACTCTTCTTTCCTCCCCTCCAACCATCACTAGCACGCTAGTCTTGGCAATTAGCATTGGGCAGTGCATTGTAACACTGCAGTACATGCTGGTGTGCAGTGGTGCACATTGAAATCCGGTCTGAACATGGGCGGATGGAGTCGCGGGGTAGCTTACCACATGGGATGGCCCATACCATGCATAAGTACCCAAGCTGCACTTGGTGGCCCTTTCTTGCTGGGGTTCCACCAAGTAAGTCGGAATCTATAAGGTAAAGCTAGAAGGAGTGCAGACCATTGATTGGTGAAAAACCATCATCAGTGGTTCCCCATGCCGTGAAGCCAGACAAACATGGTTTCTACCAAACTAGCCAAACTGTCACGGACAGTCTCTCTTATATTCAGACCAAATTTAGAGTAAAAGGCAATCCAGCGCTTGGAGCTCACCTGTTGCTGGTTTTAGCATTTGTGTTTACTGCTAGCACCATCTCCTGAAGAGAGGTCATTCATCCACCACACAATCTCTGGAGAATCCCGGCTAATTTTATTCCAAGGTCACCTGATAGACGCACCAGAGTCTTCTTCGTGATGGCCTTGGCCAAGGTGCCGGTGTTAGCTAGAGACTGTACATGGGCACCCAAGCTGCAGTTGGTGATCCTTTCTTGCTGGGAATGTATGAGGTGGAGCTATAAAAAGTGCAGATCACTGATTGGTCAAAAACCATCATCAATGAATCCCCATGCCTTGAAACCAGACAAACATGGTTTCTACCAAACCAGCCAAAATCGCATGGTCAGTTGCTCTTGAATTCAAACCACGTACAGAGTAAAGGGTAAATTAGATATTGGAGCTCACCTGTTTGTGTTTACTTCTAGCACCATCTCCAGGGAATCCCGCCTAAATTTGATAGACCCCACCAGAGTACTCTTAGTGATGGCCTTGGCAAAGGGGCAGGTATTAGGTTGATATTGTACCCAAGGACCCAAACTGCAGTTCTTGACCCTTTCTTGCTGGGGTACCACCCAGCTTGCCAAATCAGAATGTATGAGGTGGGGCTAGGAATAGTGCAGACCATTGATTGGTCAAAAAGCAACATCAAAGATCTGCCATGTGCTGAAGTGAGACGGATGTGATATCTACCAAACTAGCTAAAATCTTGCAGTTTGTCGGCTCTACTAATGAAACCAAATGCCTAATTTGAGTTAGTTCAGTGCCAAAATCCAGTGGTCTGTCACTTTTAATCAAGCTCCACCACACAAGCGCCGGAGAATCCCACCTAATTTTCCATAGGTTCGTGCATCGGAAATAAACACACATACTTGATAAATTCTGGGTTTAAATTAGGCCCCCATGCCTTAATCCACATACTTTTGGCACTGAATTGCTCTATATAAAAGCCACCTGACAGACCACGCCAGAGTCCGTCTTCATGATTGCCTTGGTTTTGGCCAAAGTGCAGGTGGATATTGGTACCACTTTAGAATAAGGCTACCCTTATCCCCTTAGGAATTACGAATGAGTTAAAAATGACTTCAATCCAAAGAACAATTTAATTTAAAACAGGGTCATAAACAACCTAAAACCCTGATGTGCACCCACATTCCTTCACAGTGTTAAAGCTCAGATTTGGATGCTCACTGATCTTACGTTGTCTTTTCCATTAGTCGGCATTAAACCTGTCAGTGTAGTTACATATACATAGTCATCATATAGAACAGCTCACTTTTTGCCCTTTCAAAGAATGGGTTGTAAGAGTTTATCACCTACCTAACAACCATCAATTAACTCATTTTAAACCACTTATAAACCCTTTATAAAGGTGCTCTTATTCTTAAGCGGTACCTGGATATTTCTAAAGATGCCTTCATAAAGCAGTAGTAAATTTGTGTTATTGTAAATACTGCAATGCAAATGCAGTTAAAGCATTAACTGAGTAAGCTTTGCATTACGGTGCCTTGAAAAAGTATTCAACTCCTCCCCCCAAAAAGTCATCAGATTTATCTGGGTTGAAAGTAAATAGCATTTTGGTCACAGAATACCTCCTTTATGAATTTAATGTCAATTCAATTTAGTGATTTCTGATGACTTTTAAGAGGGATGAATACTTTTGCACTGTAGGTACGCCTAATAAGGAAGTCTAGTGCATAAGTTCCCACCTCAGCCTTAGTGTGTCAGTAATCTCGATAATAGCAACAAGAATTTTGGAGTCTTTTGGGAAATTTTGGGATTGGACAGACTAGAACCGGACAGGGCGAGGGAAGCAGTAACTGTGGACTTAATTAGCTTTATCTGGCTGACCATGGCGCCCATTACTAAACATCTAGCTTACAGGCCCTTCCAGAGAGCCAACCCCCATTCAACAAGCTCCTGCAGTGAGAGGCGTTAGCTTTCGCTTATTCTTTAGTCTTCAAGAACCCCAAACATGCATATACCCCCTTTATTTCCCCATATAAAACGAACACTTTTATCAATTTAGCATTACGGCCCCAGTTTGGGCCAAACCTTTTCAATTGTTCCTATAATTAGTATTCAATATTTTCAAAATTCTAAATATTCAAAATTTAGTATTTATACTAGTATTAGTGTTTATTCTCATTACACAGTTAACAGTGCTTAGAATGAATTTGTCATTATGCATTCATCCATTATATATTTATTTAATTTTTCCTACTTTTTTACTAATTTATTTCCCAGGTCCAGGTGTTGTTTCAGTGGAAAAAATCCTTTGAAATATATTTTTCATATTCATCTTCAAAGGAGGCGTAAATGTAGCAGCTGTTATAACCTGAGGTGCCAGTAACAATATGAATAGCAATGGAGGGTTAAGATCAACACCAACTAGTCTTACCAGTAGCCTCAGGTTAACTCCATCAATAACCACCAGAGGGAGCTCAAGAGGTGAGCCAAGGACCTAGTGTTCTGAGGGATCGGGATATATTTTCTCTAATGGGACATGACCTCAGTTTTTGTGTTGTTTTTTGTGTTCTCCGGCCTATCTAGAACACTAACATTCCTTTGCAAAAGTATGAGGACACATCAACTAAAGACCTAGAGACCCACCATAATGCTATCCAGGTCCCGAGAGAACGTATTACAGTACTTTAAACCTTATGAGGTTCTTAATTTCCCTCAAATTTGTCTTTTTCGAAGCATTTTAGCAACAAAATACAGTGCCATGTTAGAAACGACATTGTGAAAGACTACCTACCTCATTTACTTGTACATTGGCTTGCCCATTTGGCCTTCAGCCCACCTCCAACATGCCAATCTGGCCTTTAAACAAATCGGAAAGTGCAAAGAGAAAATGAACAGTAACAAACAGAGGAAGGCAGTGTAATTCCTGTAACTATAAGTCCTATAACTAAAGTCAGGAGGTTTACGTGGTGAAAGTATGAAGACGTCAAAAGAATCAGAGTAAGTCATTTCTACTGTAGCTCTTGTGGCTAGTCCTTTCATAAATGCCCCCGACGGACCCTCAGGTATCAACGACAACAGTAAGGTTTCTTATAATTGCAGTTAACTGTTTGTTAATATTGGCAACATCTGGAACACTGGATGCATTATAGCTGGTCCATAGATGCTCACTCACCATGGGTGCTGTAAACAAATACGGACTCTGATGGTTTCCTCATAGGACAGTCAACAGCAGTGATGGCCTTAGATGTGCACTGAGCGCTCGGGAAGTCTTGCCTTCCCTCTGGAACTGGCTTATATACTCACGGGGGTGCAAAACCTGCCACCTTGACTTTGAGAGCCACCAGAACAGTCGCCTACTGGTAATCCGTGACCTTCCCTGAGGGTGCAGATTACCCGTTAAACTTGTTTAATAAATTGAATAAATTCAGAACAATTAAGAAAGCCCGCGGGAAGGATCTTGGCTTCCGGGAAAGCGTCACCGGCTTAAAACCCCCACCTGTCTAAAACAGTTAATTCTGCCAAGCTTTGTCCACACTAATGAGCCACCGCGCTAATTAGGCCAGGCGGAACAATGGATACAAGGGTGCACACCGTTTGGAGGTAGGTCAATGAAATGTGACTGAATCAAATGGTCCCTTTGGATGACAACTTTGATAGAACCAAATGATCTTTTGCAACAACAGTGATTAAATCCAATGATTTATTACAACAACTGTGATTGAACCGAATGATCTTCTACAATAACTGTGATTGAACCGAATGATCTTCTACAACAACTGTGATTGAACCGAATGATCTTTTACAGGGAATCAGCCACACGTACAACCAGAACTCCTATATACCTTGAGAGAGCCAGAAGCTGTTATATTCCTGCCCTAACGTAACCTCATCAGCAGCTCATTCCCTCGCGCTAGATTCACGTCACTGCCGTGCTGTAGATCCTGTCAGTAATGGTGTGCTGTCGTTCTGCTGACGCTGTTTGCTCAAAATGACTTGCGCTAGCCAATTAGGCAGAAAAGGGCATCATCCTCAGCTTAGTGAGATTCAGCGACCTACAAAAATATGCAGATATGCTTAATTAGCTTCACAGGCATAATTTAAGTTTTATATTTATTCATTTATTTATTTATAAACATGAAATTACGGCTGAAGCACCGTAGAAATGAAGCAGCCTGTACAGCCATGGCAGGATACAGGTGTAGAATTGCAAAGTACATTTTTTAAAACTTTTTTTTTTTGCTTGGAAGGTGCCTCACAAGTGACCACAGCACTTCCTAGAATCACTCTGATTAGAGTGGCATCTGTTTCTCGAGGAACCACAAAGACAGCAAATCAAGGACTTAGGAAAGCTAGCAGGCTTGGATGAAGATACCATACTAATGGTTCAGAACTCATTTTGTCTTTTTTTTTTTTTATATTATTTTATATTATTTACAAATGCCAGCTTCCTTCCTTTACATGCCATGTGAACGGGCCAACAGAAATTGTGCTAAATGGCCAAAAACACCAAAGTTAAGAACGTTTTACCTTCTCCTGCAAAGCTAACAATTTGGAAATACAATCTTCTAAAGGTTCTAATATACAGCTACACTGTTAGAAAAAAGTTTCATCTTATTACACAGCCTTATTTCATCATGTTGCACAGTCAAAATGCTAAATGTGTCAATGTAACTACTGTCGGAATGTCAAAACTAGCACCCTGTAAGCTGCTTTGACACTGCTTTACTACATATTGTAGCTGCATAGTGGGTTAAGTTGAGTTAAGACTCTGGGTGAGCAGGAGCCTACTCAGAGTGTTAGCCTATTACGCTAATGACGAAACAATGTTGTGGTCTCTCTGTGGGGATTACGTTGTCTTATCCTATATTATTACATGTTATGCTGCTTTCAAGAGGCCTTGGTTTTACGGGAAAGCAAGTTTGACACCAGAGGGCACCGTATGAACGTTCTTCAGAGTTGGGTGGTGAAGTTTGGTATATTGAAATTTTCAGTGCAGCTTGAACACGCCAGGTTGGGACCTCAAAGTTGGAGGAGGTTAGAAGGGAACAGTCCAACAGCAGAAAGCAATAAGAACTATTAGGAAATATAATAAACGGTAACAGTAAAGTGAACTTTGAATATGTACAGTTAGCCCACATTCTGCTTTCAAAGCTGATAACTGCCAGCTTGCTATAAACAATATAACAAACAGCAATACCAATTTCACAACCTCAGTGTTCACATATATTCACACGTCAGGTGTTGCACTTACAACCAGCTGGGCCAGTAGGCAGGAAGTGACATTGAAGCTCATTGCTATTTATACAATACGCCAAATTGGGCTAATTAAACTAGTTAAGCTAATTAAATTTCTTCTATTTTAGAAAACAGTCAGTAACGTTACGGTTATTTTTGCTAACTGCCGGTAGACTGTCCGACAGTCATAGGTATCGAGTTTACAGCAGCAAAACTAAGGACCTATATACGCCTTCCGTCACCAATGACATAAAACATAAACGTGGCGTTTTCCAATTCCAATAAGCCTTCACAGGAGAGGTCAAAAACCTCATTTAACTCTAATGTAAGTCAATGAAATCAGACTTTTTACCAATCAGTTGTGGACCATTTCTTTTGGTCTATTCATTATAAAACTTTCATAGAATGTAAATGACAGGTCATGTGATCAAATGGAGATACCTGTTTTTCTTTGGACAGCGACGATATGTAGATTTTGTCAGTAAGGCATATAGTGTTACCACAGAAACCTGCTCTGTAAAAGGAACAATCAGTGTCCCATAGGGGCCATAATTCTGTAACATTCCAAACAGAACCAAATACAACTAGCATTCTCAGTCCTAGAAAGCTTTCCAAGTCTCATCATGCTAAATAGTGCTACGTGCTGGCACGTGTAGGCCACACGAGAATATTGGCTAGTGGAGACTAACCAATTAGCTTGTTAACCCATTAGTGCGGGCTGCGTGGCAAAAGCTCGGCAAAACAAAATGTTTTTGACAGATTTCCGTTGTAAGCCAATGACACGTTGACTCAGGCCAGGACTCTTCCTGCTGGCTTTCTTAATTGCCTCTAACGTGTCGTTTATTCAATTGAAGGTTTTTGGCGGATAATCCAGGAATCCCGGAAGGGGGCCTGCTTCCTGTGCGGCTGACGTTGTGTTTCACTCTCAGGGCTAACAGGTTTTGGCCGTTAAAGCTGGCAGGGTGAGTATAAAAGCGAGACGTGGAGACACTTCAAGGCACATCACCAGGAACGAGGAGAAACGCTACGGCCGAGAGGTTGACCGAGGGAAGCAGAGACAAAGGCAAAGGAAGGCTCTAGACGAGCAATCGTCAAAAGAAGCCCAGGAGGTCAGAAGACACCTAGAACACCCCAGGGCCGCCTGTCCTTGCTCTCGGGCTTCTGGAGAGTTCCCCTCTCAGTGCCAGCATGGCCGCACACGAACCCGTATTCGCCGCCCGCCGCTACAATGAAGACACCACAAGAGAGTCTGCGTTCGTTTACACCAATGCTAACAACACGAGAGGTGAGTTGTGATGCTCTGCTTTATAGACCACCAGACAATCACCAATCCCAACTGAATCAGAAAAGACCAGCCTCTCTTTTTCTCTCTTCGCAGATCCATTCGAGGGTCCAAACTATCACATTGCCCCTCGCTGGGTCTACAACTTCGCCTCCATATGGATGATCTTCGTTGTCATCGCGTCCGTCTTCACTAACGGTCTGGTAATCGTAGCGACAGCCAAGTTTAAGAAGCTGCGGCACCCTCTGAACTGGATTCTGGTCAACCTGGCTATAGCAGATCTCGGAGAGACGGTTCTTGCCAGCACAATCAGTGTCATCAACCAGATCTTCGGCTACTTCATCCTTGGGCACCCCATGTGCATCTTTGAAGGGTGGACCGTGTCTGTATGTGGTAAGAGGGGTCATCCAAACAGTTGCATTTGGTGTTCACTTGGATCTGTCCCTCTTGATCAAGCTATGCCAGGCTTTCAAGCCAAGCTTCACACGTATCCGCAACCAGCCGGTGTAACAGTCGGCTTATGTCGCCTACAACGACGTGTGAAAAGCACTGAGCCTGATCCACTGTAATGTAATGAAGTCAGAAAACGAGCTGGCGTTAATCTGGTTAAAGCTAATCCACTGATACGTGATAGGATGGCATTATAGAGACACCTCCCTGGCTGGGTTTAGTCCAGTGACACAGGGATAACAGCAAGCGCGCTACACGTGACCCCTACAGGGATCACAGTCAATCCATGAAATAGCTAAGTAGTTAAGTAGTTAGTGGGTACACGTAGAGACAGTGCGCTAATTGCTCCTTACGACCTTCCATTCTTTCATTGAGTTGTAGCCGAGCTTCTCTTACTGAATGGTTAAGCAAGTGTTCGAAAGGCACCATCTGCTCATCCACCGTCTGCTAGGTAGCAGAGCTAATTCAAAAAGCCTTGCGCTAGGACGTTTGACTACCATAATGTAGCATTAAATCAGATCAGATCATATATATATATATATATATATATATATATATATATATATATATATATATATATGTATATATATGTGTGTGTATATATAGATAGCATGTTAGCGGCGAGCATGTACCATGTTAGCAGCTAACATATAGCATCTTAGCGGCGACATGAAAAGTCCTGGTGGTGGTGTATATATATATATATATA
>CM067477.1:38388084-38398657 GCA_034552555.1 Semaprochilodus insignis
TGTGTGTGTGTGTGTGTGTGTGTGTGTGTGTGTGTGTGTGTGTGTGTCTCTGTCTGTCTGTCTGTCTGTCCGTGTGTGTGTGTCGGGGGTTTAAATGCAACATGGGGAAGGATCAGCAGGTGTATGCAATCAGTACTCTGGAGAGGCGGAGCATGGGAATGAGGTGTGGTTGGGTGACTGGGGACACAAGAGGGTGACATCATCGGGCAGTGCACTCTGGGAAATGGCGTTTGGGAGATCGTCGGTGTCAGGGAAACGAGGAGGTGTGACAATGGTGACACCCAGTGGTCTGCTGAAGAACCTCTTCTACGTCTTCTTATCTCCAGCAGTTGATCCATGCTTGATTTATGGATACAAACAAACATCTGGAATAACAGCACAAACACTCGCAGGTCGTCTATACGCTCCGCCATCTTGGTACTACTGTTTACTACCGCTGTGCAGTGCCCTCTGTTGACGCTGATGGCGTGTCCTTCGACGTCCTTTGATTCCAGTAAAATATGGATGCAAACACAGACTGGCTCCCTGGACGGCATCAAGACAAACAAGTTCAGAACCTGAAAAGTTCGTTGAGCAGGTTCCTCAGCAGGAACCACGACCACATCTGTGGCTGTGGCTGCTTTTGAGGACAGAGAAGGTAACAATGGCGACACCCAGTGGTCTGCTGAAGAAGCTCTTCTACGTCTTCTTATCTCCAGTAGCACTGGCTTGGCATTGCTAGGTATTACACTTCTGCTATAGCTCTGTATTCTAGGTATCAGCACCGGCCCTTGTTCTGGCAGCGTCTGAGCTTGAGTTTGGACTCTAACCTATTTGTACTAGCCGGGATACGTACTCTGGCTGACCACTAAGCACTTCTGTAAGTCGCTCTGGATAAGAGCGTCTGCTAAATGCCATAAATGTAATGTAAATGTGTGGCCGAAACAAGTGAACTCAGTAATTGGGAGAGGTGTCCACATACTTTTGGCCAAAATGGTGTATATTCCATGAATGGTGCTGTAGAAAGCAGGCAACAAGCTGTGTCCCAGGCGATACATGGACAACAAAGATGGCGGACGGAAACTGATTTAGAGCCAGTCATGTGCCCGGCAGCAGGAAAAGCATCTGTTTTATCCGTAAATGTATGTGACGGTTTGACAGCAGAAGGAAGTGGTCCATGTTGGCATACTGGGGCTTGTTAATTAGCTCAATCACGGGGAAATACACACATCTCACTTACCGTGTCCCAGAAGGATAAGCGGCTTAGAAGACGAGTGAATGAACGAATGAACATCTCACTTAGTCAAAGAAGCGGGAGCCATGCTCCAGAGACGACGTCCCTCCGGCAGCACGGCCGGTCTGATAGGGTTAATTCTTGAGGTGAGTCTGATTGATTGCGGGTCGTTAGAGGTAACTGGGTGCTCTTTTCCCACATGTACAGATTAACCTACTTGCCTTGCTTGGCGTCATTGTTACTGTACATCAAAGCCTGGCATGGCCTACATGCAAGACCAACCAGCATCCATCACGCCTCTTCCACAAAGCATGGTAAATATCCGACCCTACATGAGCCGAACGTGCGTTTCTGGAGGGGTTTGTTGTTTTTTTGCCTCTGCTAAACTGGGTGGGCCATCAGTCAGTCTCTGACAGTGTGGTCATATGTAACCCGCTGCATGTTCTGTCTGAAGTTATGAGTTATGAAAAGTAGGCTGGCATAACTCACAGGGGTCGGTAGGCACGCTTCAGTACCGAGACGCAGCGGGCAGGTGAGAAAAACATTCAGCGAGACAAACGACGCTTCTGATCCGAGCGTACCTCCCACCTGCTCGGAAGAATCTCAATTCCGGGCCGATGGCTGCGGAATGCAGAGCATGTGATGCTTGCTCTGGGACGCGTCCTCAAATGATCGATCTTTAGCGTCTCACCTCGCCAGATGGCGTGTAAGGTGAGAGCCGTGCATCTATCACAGCTATCAAACCTCATGAACCCTGCATCCTCGTCTTCATTTCCGAAGAGTTCCGGTCCATCTCTTTCACCGGTGCCTCAGGATTAGGATTATAACTAAGACTGATGGTAACTTGTGGGTGATAATGGAGACAGCACAGACAAAAAACGAGTCCCCTTGTGTGTTTAAGGTGGTAGTAACTTCAGACTCCTGCAGATGGCGGTGCACGAGGATGATGGGGCTATAAATCCCTGCGGGGTGTGAGTGACGGGATCCACAGATTGGGAAGAGGTGCTACAGTGCAGGGAATGTCTCGTTCCATGTGTGGAAAATGCTCCAAAGCAGATGTTAATGATTGGCTAAAAGGAGTGACTGCATTTGGGTGTGCCAAAGACCATAGTGTGAAGGAAGTAGCTGAATCTGCAGGTGTATGGAAGCGTACGGTCATACGGGTCTACCAGCAGTGGATAAAATCCCAGTCTACAGGGAATTCTCCTCGGAATTGTGCCAGGGAAGGCATCCACCAAATCTGGCCCAACTGCACAATTCATTGCTGTAAGAGTGTCTGAACATTGATGTGGCTACATCCAGAAACTTGTCCAGTCCATGCCTAATCCAGTCACAGCTGTTATTGGAGCTCGTGGAGGTGTTACACACTATTAGGTACATTTCAGTCACAGGGGACTCGTTTTTTGTGAGGTGTGCGGATGTAAACAGTGTTTAGTAATAGCTTAATTGGCTATAATGACACTTAAGCAGTGGTAGACTGGGATTTTAGCCACTGCTGGTAGACCCGTATGACCGTACGCTTCCATACACCTGCAGATTCAGCTACTTCCTTCACACTATGGTCTTTGGCACGCCCAAATGCAGTCACTCCTTTTAGCCAATCATTAACATCTGCTCTGGAGCCATTTTCCACACATGGAACGAGACATTCCCAGCACTGTAGCACCTCTTCCCAATCTATGGATCCTGTCACTCACACCCCGCAGGTATTTATAGCCCCATCATCCTCGTGCACCGCCATCTGCAGGAGTCTGAAGGTACTACCACCTTAAACATACAAGGGGACTGAACATTAGTTTTACATAATAATCTGAATCATGATTTCGTCTCTTTGTCTTTCAAGCCAAATGGAGTCAGGCTGGGTGAACGCTACTGCCGTCATCACATACAGTCCCAAACAAGATCCAGTGATTCATGGACTTTAAACCCGGAACCATAGTCCATATACTCATTTGTATATATGCAATGGCTAATCATTCACCTGATGTTTGCCTCTGCAATGACTGGTTCCAAGTAATTTTGGGCCATGTGGTCCGGTCAGTAATCCATCCCTGTTAGTGACCCTCATTTATGTCAAATAGTTGTTCTGGTCAAGATGCTCCGGTGTGTCCCTCAAGCCCTTTGAGCTTCAAATACAGCTCAGCTTCATCTACCATCCCTTAAGATGCATGGCGACTAGACTCTTCTCCGTCCTGGCACCCAAATGGTGGAATGAATTTCCGCTGGCTGTCCAAACCGTGGACCCTCTCGTGGTCTTCAAACACAGACTGAAGACCATCTCTTTGCACTTAAGTGAGCACTAATACTAGGCATATATTGAAATGCATTCTGTTGCACTTATGCTGACCTAACCTTTATCGTCTCTGTAGGTCCGAGCACCGGCGTACGTCACATAGTTGTTCTATTACTCCATTACGTCTCCAAGAGTAGGTTTCCTCCGGTAGATGTTTCAGTGGATTTCCCGGTCTAGTTTTCCGGTCAGTGAAGGTCCTGCGCATTTCTAAAGAGGACCGGCCGTGTTTGACCTTCTTTAGTGTCAGCTAGTGCTGCACCACGCCAGACATTTGACAAACCGTGGTTTTTACCATCAAAGTCATTTCAGAGACCAAAGCGAGGAAAACCACACCAGTGATGCCCTTGGGCATGTTTCAAACAGAGGACTCAGCTACCCCAAATCTCCACAGCTGCACAGTCTGTACTCTCTGAATCACTAGCTCGAGCCCTTCAAACTCTCCAACAGAAAGAGTCTGTCCCACAGGGGACACAGAACTAGCCACAGCAGATGAGCAGACCGAGCGAATGTGAAATAACGACCATGAAACCCTGTAATACGGTGGCACCAGCATAGATGGTGATGCAGGAAACCTTGCACTTATAGGCAAATGCTGTCACAGTGGTGTCAGAAGTAGGATAGCACCCCCCAGCAGGGAATCAGCAAGCCCAAAGGTGGATGGCGAAGAAGACAAAACCCGGAGTCAAGCTGGAGCTTGGTGAGAAGGGGCCAGTGCACATCCTCCTACACAAGGACATAGATTTGGTCAGCTGTGGAGATTTGTGGTAGCTGAGTCCTCTATCTGAAACACGCCCAAGGGCATCACTGGTGCAGTTTTCCTCGCTTTGGTAAACTTTACCCTTACAGGCAAATGCTGCCACCGTGGTGTCAGAAGTGGGATAGCACCCCCCAGCAGGGAATCAGCGAGCCCAAAGGTGGATGGCGAAGAAGACAAAACCCGGAGTCAAGCCGGAGCTTGGTGAGAAGGGGCCAGTGCACATGCTCCTAACAAGGGCGTAGGTTTGGCAACCCACCCCTCATCTAACAACACCCACCGAGTACCCCCGCCACCCCCTTCCCTAGGACAAACTTTAATACTGATGCCTCACTATAAGTCCAAACCATAATCCACAGTTAGGATCTCACCTGGAACCCATGTGTACCTGGTCATCAGCTCACATTACTGACCACAGTGAAAGGCTGGTGATGTTCGGTAGCAGAGCCTACTGACCCGTTAGTATACCCCCTATTCGTGACCCTCTGGGAGGTGTAAAAGCTCCTAATTCTGCTGCCATGATATCTGCAGAGCACAGAACATGTTCTCAGGGCAGCCAATAGAGGAAAGTGGGAGTACGTCCCCTGATAGACTACACCTTCACCCACGCTTGAGGTATATGGACTGACCGTACTGATAACTGATCGTTAGCCACTGATCAGGTCTCACCTGCATGTATGGTATTACCAGGTCATTAGGTGATCCTTCAGACAGCCCCCTCCATTTCAGCCAATCAAATTAATGCTAGCACGCCTAAATTGGTGGTATTGTGGGCGTGGCTTCTCCAAAGCATGTCAGAATGTTCTAAAGCTGGCCTTAAACTTGAGTTGCTGTAAGGGGTGCTTGAGTGCACATGCCAAATATGACACAATCGCGGCTCTGACCCCTTGCACTGGCCTCGCACCCCATCGTGGCCATGGCTCCTACAGTAGTGAGAGTGCCTGGGAGCCGTACTCCGCACAGCTGTGTGGCAGCCATTACCGTGATCAAGCTGTGGCTGGCCCTGGAGAGGAAAGCACTACAGGTGCTAGTGGACATGCTACAGGTAGCTAGTGGAGCAACAAGATAACCTAGCGGCATTGACCACGACCCTCCGGCGCGCCTCGGGCAGTTCCCTTGCTGTTTACCTGTTAAAAGAGCACTCGTCTGTAAATGCAGTGTTACCCGTGCTGTCCTCTACACCAGCGCTTAACCAAAGTTCCCTGAGCAGCTGATAGAGGAGAGACACCGACGAAAACAGTGAGGGGAAAACTTTCCGCTCCATATGAGACCAGTTAATGAAGGTAAAACCAGTTCACCTCATCAAGCAGCTTTGCTGAGCCGAGACAACCGCAGTGCAATGATATCAAGCGAGCACTTTCCTAGTAGCCACAGCATGTTTCTCAGCAGCGCTAACTGAGTTGATGGTTATTGACAGGTAGCTGATGCCCACCTCAGATCTGATCTTCCCACTGTGGTGATGTTTCTGAGCTCCAGACTTTAGCTGAGGTTCAAACAGAGCACGTTTTAAAAGCTCCTTGGGAACATCTGGCTTGAAGTGTTTTGCACACACTCGTTCTCATCACATCAAGTGGTGCTTGTCTGATACATAACTGACCTATTTCTGTGTGTTCTTCAGCAACACAAGTCGGCACGTAGACGGACTCAGAGTAAACAAGCTTACTGGTTTCACAGAGACGCAGCTCTCTTTACCAAACACCGATTACTGATATGAAACTGCTGGTTCATGAGGGGTGTGGCCATTCCATGCAATACAGTGATTGACTGACAGTGTAGGAGGAGTTTACTGTGATTGTCTGACAGTGTAGGAGGAGTTTACTGTGATTGACAGACAGTGTGGGAGGAGTTTACAGTGATTGGCTGACAGTGTAGGAGGATTTTATTGTGATTGACTGACAGTGTAGGAGGAGTTTTCTGTGATTGTCAGACAGTGTAGGAGGAGTTTACTGTGATTGGCTGACAGTGTAGGAGGAGTTTACTGTGATTAGCTGACAGTGTGGGAGGAGTTTACAGTGATTGGCTGACAGTGTAGGAGGAGTTTACCGTTACTGACAGGCAGTGTAGGAGGAGTTTACTTTGAATGACTGACAGTGTGGGAGGAGTTTACTGTGATTGACAGACAGTGTAGGAGGAGTTTACTTTGAATGACTGACAGTGTGGGAGGAGTTTACTGTGACTTGACATTGTACGAGGGGTTTACTGTGATTGACTGACAGTGTAGGAGGAGTTTACTGTGATTGGCTGACAGTGTAGGAGGAGTTTTCTGTGACTGGCTGACAGTGTATGAGGAGTTTACTGTGAATGGCTGACAGTGTAGGAGGAGTTTACTGTGATTGGCTGACAGTGTAGGAGGAGTTTACTGTGATTGGCTGACAGTGTAGGAGGAGTCCACCCTTGACCACAGTCATAAAAGCATTAATCAGTATTTGTTAGGTTTTCAGAACCTGAAGCTCAGTCAGATTCCCTGTCTAAGCCGAACTGATCCCAGGTCCCGGTACTGCCCACACTGGTGTCAGAGATGTACAGCTTTACGGGGACTACATAGAAGAGAATGACACTGGCATTAAATGAATCCAGATTAGAGGGCTGCACTGGTGGGAGACAGCTGCTGCTTCAGATAGGCCTTCACAGCCACAGCTCAAATGAGCAAGGAGCCATAGGAAGGAACCGCTTTGAGCTTATATACAGGGCTCGCTAGGGATCTTATTCACTCCAGAAACGATCAGAGCAGAAGCGATGAGTAACGGCGCTAGGCCATGGCACTCAGGGCTCAGGGTTGTTGTTTATTGGCTATCCTCGGTCTCTTTAGCAGCCCCCTCTTCTATAAGCAGAATAATACCCGTCAGTTACTCTCATAATCCACATCACCTTGGACTTCAAACAGTGGCCGTTTTATGGTTCCACCTGCCTTACAAGTCCATGATATACTGCACATAGACAACTACAGGCTGTAGACCATCTGGTGATGAGTCACTAGCTGTGTTTGCATGCAAAGATGTTCTCCAATCCGATTCAGTTGATTCCTATTATTGATTCAGACTGAGGTGTTTATAGGTAAACACTCTACTCAACAATCGAATGATAATTTCTGTTTACATGGAAAATGGTACATAATATAAACCTAAATGCTGCACATATGCACCACAGTGCAGACATTAGCATGACCAACAGCATCAAGTGAGACCAGAGGCATGTTTCAGAAAATCACTGATAGGAAAACATGCATTCTTAATGACCAGTGATAAAATTACTGTGAACTATGAACACTCAGACATAGCAATACATGCCTCTGCACACCGTGTATGATTTGGACATTAATATATACTTCAATAGAACTAACTGTACTTAAACATACTATTTTGAAACACCATTGAGTTTCACTTAAAGATGCTTAATTACATATTAAAGTACATTTCTAGTACATTAAAATATACTTATATGTATATATACTTATATTAAGTACACTGAAGTACTACTGAGGTAATGTGTACGTTTACTTATTACATTTAAGATAAGACAAGATAAGACAAGATATGATAAGACACATAAAGACAAGATAAGATACGACAAGACAAGATATGACAAGATACGATAAGACAAGACATGATAAGATATGACAAGACAAGATACAAGACAAGATATGACAAGATAAGATACGACAAGACAAGATACAAGACAAGATACAACAAGACAAGATACAAGACAAGATACGACAAGATAAGATACGACAAGACAAGATACAAGACAAGATACGACAAGACAAGATACAAGACAAGATACAACAAGACAACATACAAGACAAGATACGACAAGATAAGATACGACAAGACAAGATACAAGACAAGATATGACAAGATAAGATACGACAAGACAAGATACAGGACAAGATACGACAAGACAAGATATGACAAGATAAGATACGACAAGACAACATACAAGACAAGATATGACAAGACAAGATACAAGACAAGATACGACAAGACAAGATACAAGACAAGATACGACAAGACAAGATACAAGACAAGATACGACAAGACAAGATACAAGACAAGATACGACAAGACAAGATACAAGACAAGATACGACAAGACAAGATACGACAAGACAAGATACAAGACAAGATACGACAAGACAAGATACAAGACAAGATACGACAAGATAAGATACGACAAGATATGACAAGACAAGATACTATAAGACAAGACAAGATACAAGACAAGATACAACAAGACAAGATATGACAAGATACGATAAGACAAGATACAAGACAAGATATGACAAGATAAGATACAAGATAAGATACGACAAGACAAGATACTATAAGACAAGACAAGACAAGACAAGATATGACAAGACAAGATAAGATATGACAAGACAAGATGGGCAGGGTGCTAGATATGTACTACAGCGTATGTATATATATTAATTAGAATAAATAGAGCAGAACTTACAGAAGAGCTATTAACCACAGGGTATAACAGTGAACAGAGCACACATACATATATGAAGTATACCTTGATGGATATTGCACTAATAAACATATTAAGAGATTAATAATAATAATAATAATAATAATAAGAAGAAGAAGCAGAAGAAGAAGGAGACCACAAGAGAGGTATGCGATAATGCAATATGAGAAAGTTCATCTGTGCTCTGCAGCCCGAACCGTCCTCCACGTACTCATATACCCGTCTGAACAGTTCGTTACTCCGAGCTTTACTAGGTTACTGTGTGAAACTGGAAGATGAACTTCGTCTCCTGCTGCAGACCAGCTTCTGCTCTCACTGTGTTATAAACGTTCATTGAGACGCCAATGCACATGCCAGGACGTACGTAAACTTTCCGACTGGGAATGTCGTCAGTTCCTCTATTTACACGATTAACAACCTCATTCACTCGGATAGGAGATGTATTCTGAATGGCCTCAGTCGGATTAGTCTACGGACATATTCTGTTCTGACTGAGCCATTAGTCGGATAATTAACGGATAATTAACGGATTATCAGTGGATTACCAGATTATCAGAACGGATTATCAATTATAAACGCGACTACTGTCACTGCTAGGTTAAAAGAGGTTCACCACCCAAAAAAGTCCAGCCAGTCCTGGGGTCAGAAACACATGGACACACCATCCCATAAACACTTCAGACAGGAATATTCAGGAGCCTATCCCAGCACTCATTGGGCAAAAGACAGGAAACACCCAATCTAATTTAATTAAATTCGATTTTTTATAAATACGTACCTGATTCCAACATTTTGTGACACTGGTAGAGCTTCCTAATACCGGCGTTTCTCCACCGAGATTGCAAAGCCAGGTTTACTAACGTGTGGCTGAAACACCTGATCTTAATTATTAGAAGTGGCGTCCACATACTTTTGGCCATTGGTGTTCCAACAAGGTAGGTGTTTCTAATAAAGTGTCTAGCGAGAGTGTTGACCGATGGTGTGTTTAAATAAGGGAACACACCAGCTGCGCCTCTGATGCTCCAAAGCGCTGTAGCACCATATACACCCAGAGCTGTCCTTATACAGGATAACAGCGGAGATCATCTTCCCACTCAGATGCATTTTGGAAATGCGGCATGTGGTGTGGAAATTGCTTCTGCATATAACGTCAGATGTAGTCAGCCTGACCTATGGATGTTTTATGGGTTGGCGCTGTGGAGCTGTAGGCGTAGATAAACTGCTAAATCAAGATTGACAAGGCGTCAGCGAGCAGGGCGTCCATGCACTGGGATATATACCACAGACGCAAATCAAGTCATAACATCTCTGAGGTTTTAACATACTGAGTAAATCTTCCCGAGATATGCGGTTCTGTGCAAAAGTCTTAGAACACTCTTCATTTATTCGACTTCCTGTTAAAATGGCCTTTTAGTACAAGTGTTTATTCAGTATCTGGAAAAACACAGTAAACGATACGAACACAGACGCCTCGACGGCTAAATATGATATTACTGTCCACCCCTTTATTACAGCGTCTGTTCCTTTGAGAATGAAATCAGGGGCCGTATTTATAGAAGATTCCCTCTTTTTGTCCCAGGAGGGAAAAGTACCCTGAAGTATATTTAATTTAAGTGTACTTAGTATACTTCCATGTACTCGTGATTACTGTACTACGATATACAGCTCTGGAAATAAATAAGAGCCCACTCCAGTTTCTTCTTAAATCAGCATCTCCACATGTACAGCAGGTTCTTAGTGAGGAACAGAAGGTTGGGTTCTAGCTTTACTGGCAGATACAGTGAGCGTCCGGTTCATAAGAGCAAGGTCAAGCAGCAAACACACAGGACAACACAGCTACAGAC
>CM067477.1:38413407-38435322 GCA_034552555.1 Semaprochilodus insignis
GTGTGTAGAGAGCTTCATGGAATGGGTTTCCATGGCCGAGCAGCTGCATCCAAGCCTTACATCACCAAGCACAATGCAGAGCGTGGAATGCAGTGGTGTAAAGCGCCGCCACTGGACTCTAGAGCAGCGGAGACGTGTTCTCTGGAGTGACCAATCACGGTTCTCCGTTTGGCAATCCGATGGACGAGTCTGGGTTTGGTGGTTGCCAGGAGAATGGTACTTGTCTGACTGCATTGTGCCGAGTGTAAAGTTTGGTGGAGGGGGGATTATGGTGTGGGGGTGTGTTTCAGGAGTTGGGCTCGGCCCCTTAGTTCCAGTGAGAGGAACTAATTTCATGCTCCCAACTTTGGGGGACAGTTTGGGGACGGCCCCTTCCTGTTCCAACACAACTGCACACCAGTGTACATAGCAAGGTCCATAAAGTGTGGAAGAAGCTGTCAGAGTCCTGACCTCAACCCGATAGAACACCTTTGGGATGAATCAGAGCGGAGACTGGGAGCCAGGCCTTCTCGTCCAACATCAGTGTCTGACCTCACCAACTCGCTTCCGGAAGAATGGTCAGAAATTCCCATGAACACATTCCTAAACCTTGTGGAAAGCCTTCCCAGAAGAGTTGAAGCTGTTCTAGCTGCAGAGGGTGGACCGACATCAGATTACACCCTATGGATTAAGAACGGGACGTCACTCAAGTTCATATGCGTGTGGAGGCAGACGAGCGTGTACTTTCATTCAATTCATTTTTGTAGATTTTTACTTTTATGCTTTGTTTGATCACATGGGCGGCTGTTTACACTGTGTGAAAATTTCATGATGAATGGACCAACAGAAATGGCCCAAAATTGCTTTGAAAAACGTCTGGTTCCATTGACGTAGATTAAAATCTTTGCCCTCTCCTGCAAAATTGGCACTTTGGAGATACTTGTTTTTCGTTTTTTCTTTTCGATGCTTGTTTTTTTTTTTTTTTTTGAGGCCTGCAGTGCTTTAGATGTTGTTCTGGGTTCTTTTGTGACCTCCTGGATGAGTCGTCGATGCGCTCTTGGAGTAATTTTGCTGTGAAAATTGCTGCAGACCAACAGAAATGTCCCAAAACTGCTTGGTAACAAGTCTGGTTCCGTTGACTTCCATTAAAATTGGGGTAGGTCTTTGCCCTTTCCTGTAAAGTTGCTATTTTGGAGATACTTGTTTTCCGTTCGATGATATGATGAAATTGCCAAAGGTGTCAATACCTTAGGCCTCTGCACATAAATTAAAGTCCACTGTTCACTGAAAACTTCTGCATAAGAGGTAAGCAGTCATTCAAAGTGGTTTGGTGTCAAATAGGAGAGCCCCTTTATGGTGCACCAGTTACAGTGGTGATGACGGGAACCAGGGGTCCCATGTCTACAACACAACCATTATATGTACTATCCAGTGTATCTAGACATGCCTACAAGATTGTATATGGAACGTTGGGAATCTAAAAACAAGAAGTTTTCGTTGGGGCCCCTATTTTGCGTCACAAGGCCTTGCACATTAACACATAGGACAACCCACCAGACAAACAAAGAGTCCCCTGTGACTGAGCCGTACCTAATAGCATGTAACACCTCCATGAGCACCAATAACAGCTGTGATTGGATTGGGCATGTACTGGACAAGTTTCTGGATGTAGCCACATCAATGTTCAGACACTCGTGCATCAAAGAATTGGTCAGTTGGGCCAGATTTGCTGGATGCCTTCCCTGGCACAATTCCGAGGAGAATTCCCTGTAGACTGGGATTTTAGCCACTGCTGGTAGACCCGTATGAGCGTACGCTTCCATACACCTGCAGATTCAGCTACTTCCTTCACACTATGGTCTTTGGCACGCCCAAATGCAGTCACTCCTTTTAGCCAATCATTGACATCTGCTTTGGAGCCATTTTCCACACATGGAACGAGACATTCCCTGCACTGTAGCACCTCTTCTCAATCTATGGATCCCGTCACTCAAACCCCGCAGGGATTTATAGCCCCATCGTCCTCTTGCAGCACCATCTGCAGGAGCCTGAAGTTACTACCACATTAAGCACGCAAGGGGACTCGTTTCTTGATGCATGTGCGTCTCTGGTCGGACCCACTAGCTCTATTTCTGGAGTGAAGCTAAACCTCGCAGCATGAAACAGATGCTACACGGAGGCAGAGGCAGTGTAAAATACCATTATTACATGCTGACCAATAGGGCAGTTCGGAGGGCAAAAGGCCAGAAGCTTGAGGCCCTGTGCATGCGCCTTGTGTGCCATATAAACAGCAACTCAGTGTGTAAAGTGTGCGTTATTTGAAGATTAGAAGTGTATGCATAGCCCAGACCTACATACGAGCATTAGTATTCGCAGCTGCTCTCCTGCAGAGGCAGAAATGCTGCCGATAGGAGGCTTTTTGATAGCGAAGTAAACTTAGTTTGTACTGACCGTAGAAAAAGACCCTTGGCCCTTTCACCTTCTTCTCTAAACATCATAGCATGATTTCCAGCGCTGATGGAGCTGGGCTCCGAATCAATTCGTATTTATCTGCTCCTTTCAAGCAGCTGGCACGGCTCTGGAGACAGAGCTCCGATGCTGTAGCTGCAGCATCTTTGCTTTATCCCTTCCTCTCGCTCTCTCATACGCACACTTCATAATGGTAAGGTGTACATCTCGCTAATTAGTAGCTTATCTTTACAAAGCCCTAATTTCATTTGATAGTGTCATATGTGTAGACTTTCAGCAGGCAGTGCCTCCAGGTAATAAAAAATAGACTCAAGAACATAATATTGACTGAGCACGAGGAGCTTAAGGGTGCAAATATATTTCAGCACACTCACGCCTGTATCTTGGGGAAGCTGATACTTAATGAATATCCGGGGTAACAACGTGGAGCTGTTACTAAGCAGGTAGCGATGTGGTATCAGCTTTGTATCAGTTGCATTTGATTCCATTTGTGCAAATCTACACCTCAGCTGTGAGAGGACCGGGCCGGGCACTTCAGTAACACTACACACTGTGTAATGGGGCGGCCTGGATCGGCTGCTCGTGCAACTCTACATCGCAGCTACAAGTGCGAAGAGGCTGACTGTTTGAGTGATGCTACACTGCAGCTACGAGGCAGCTTGGGCTAGCTGACTGGGCCGGTTGCTTGTGCACAGCAGCTAAGACGCTGTCCAGACTTGCTGACTGGGCTGACTGACTGGGCCAGCTTTTTGTGCAGTGCTTCACTAGAGCGACAAATATGATTAGGTTGACTGCTTAAGTGACGCAACACTGCAGCTACGAGGCTGCTCGGGCTAGCTGACTGGGCCAGTTGCTTGTGCACAGCAGCTAAGATGCTGCTTGGGGTTGCTGACTGGGTCGACTGACTGGGCCAGCTTTTTGTACAGTGCCTCACTGGAGCGACAAGTATGATTAGGCTGACTGCTTAAGCAACGCAACACTGCAGCTACGAGCTTGCTCAGGCTAGCTGACTGGGCCAGTTGCTTGTGCACAGCAGCTAAGGCACTGACTGGGCCGACTGACTGGGCCGACTGACTGGGCCAGCTTTTGTGCAATGGTTCACTGATTATTATTAGGCTGACTGCCTGAATGATGCAACAATGCAGCTACAAGGCTGCTTTGGGCAAGATGAACGGGCCAGTTGCTTGTGCACAGCAGCCAAGATGCTGCTTGGGCTTGCTGACTGGGCCGACTGAGTGGGCCAACTGACTGGGCCAGCTTTTTGTGCAGTGCTTCACTGGAGTGATGAGTATGATTAGGCTGACTGCTTGAGTGATGCAACACTGCAGCTACAAGGCTGCTTGAGCAAGATGAACGGGCCAGTTGCTTGTGGGGCTTGCTGCCTGGGCTTGCTGACTGGGCCGGATGACTGGGCCAGCTTTTGTGCAATGCTTCTCTGATTATGATTAGGTTGACACTACCCATCACTACGAGACTGCCTGTGCTGGCTGACTGGGCCCACCATCCCAGCCAGCAATTTGTGCAATGCCTCACCGGAGCTATGGGTATGACTAGGCTGACTGCTTGAGTGACACTACACTGCAGTTATGAGTATGCTTGGGCTAGCTGACTGGGCCAGTTGCATGTGCACCGTAACTACCAAGCCGACTGAGCTGCCTGCTTGTGCACTGCTGCACAGCATCTAAGACGCTGCCTGGGCTAGCTGACTGGGACGGCTGACTGGGCCAGCCATTTGTGCAATGCATCACTGGAGCTACAAGGCTGACTGGGTTGGTGCGATGCTATACCATAGCTATGAGACTTGAGCAGTGCTACCCAGGTTGGTTTACTGGGCCAGCCATTTCTGCGAGACTTCGCCCCTGCTACAAGGCTAATATGGCTTGATGCATGTGTGTCAGAATCAGAATCAGAATCAGGTTTATTGGCCAAGTATGTTGACACACACAAGGAATTTGGTTTCAGGACTCCACATATACACCATATACACAATAAATACAGACAATTACAATACACAATCTTCACAATATACAAGCAATAAACAAACTACAAATAATATACAGCTTACACATTATTTACAAACAGTATAGGGCAGTAGTGTTGAGGTAGAGGCGGTAGTGTTGAGGTAGAGGTAGTAGTGTTAAGGTAGTGCAACAGTATTAGCGTACATGTATGGGGAAGACACTGTGGTGTATAATCTGGCATGAAACTATGGTCCAGCAGATGATGTGACTGGTCAGCTGTTTGTGAAGGTGATGGTCTGAGGATAGAAGCTCTTCCTGTGTCTGGTTGTCTTGGTGTACAGGGTCCTGTAGCGCCTGTGTCTGGTTGTCTTGGTGTACAGGGTCCTGTAGCGCCTGCTGGATGGGAGGAGTTGGAATATGTTGTGTCCAGGGTGAGACAGATCTGTGATGATGTTCCCAGCCGTTTCCTGGTTCTTGAACAGTACAAGTCCTGGAGGGTGGGCAGTGGAGCACCAATGATCTTTGCAGCTGTCTTTATGGTCCTTTGTAGTCTGTTCCGGTCCTGTACTGTGGCCACTCCAAACCAGACTGTGATGGATGTGCACAGGACTGATTCGATGATTGCAGTATAGAACTGGATCAGCAGTTCCTGTGGCAGACCCAACTTCCTCAGCAGCTGCAGAAAGTACATCCTCTGCTGGGCCTTTTTGAGGATGTTGAGTTGATGTTACTCTCCCATTTCAGGTCTCGGGAAATGATAGTGCCCAGAAGCTTGAAGGTGTCCACGGTTGACACAGGGCTGTTGGATATTGTGAGGGGGATCAGAGTCAGTGCACTGTAGTGGCACAGCATCCTGGGCTACCGTCCTCCACAAGCTAGGACTCCTTCCAGGCCAGCTAAGTGACGCTATGCCGTGGTCTGGGGAGTTTTCACCACATTGGACTCATTATTTCATGTAATGACTTTCTGTGAAGGAGCTTTTGGAGGCATCAAACAGATGTCTGGCTCCTATCATGAGCACTTCTAATCAAACCACCTCAAATGACTTTGTTAGAGTCTTAACTACGGACAGGTGGAAGGTCCCCTTTAGGAGGCACAGGGACCAGATGACTGGAACAAATGTAAGGGGAAGAAAAGGCAGGAAACCAATCGAGAGTGGCAAAGACACATCGGCACTCCAGTCACCTTTGATCCAGCTGCGAGTGTGGCAGGCTTTTGAAGAGGGTTCAGAAAAAGAGTTCGGTGTAATCTAGCCCATGTCACCGCTGAGGCTATAAATTAGGAAGACGTGAGAGCTGCCTCAGGCGAGCAGCGAGCTTGCAAGCGAACGGCCCGAGTCTCGGTCCCAGCAGACCCGCCTAGAGCTCAGGACAGAGGACAGGAGAGCGAAAGGACAATTCTAGGACATAGACATTGTGTCAGTCGACACTGAGCTCAGATCTGAGCCTGTTGTATCTAAAGAGTTCATCTCTGAAGCGTTTTCATCAATTCACTCCGTCCTAACCTTTCTTCTGAGCTGGGGGTTTTAATAGACAGTTCGGTCCTGTAGCCTCTATTCAACCGGGAAGGCTTTACACTAGGTGTTGAACATTGCTGTGAGGATTTGATTGAGCATTAGTGAGGTCAGGTACTGATGTTGGAACATTGCTGTGAGGATTTGATTGAGCGTTACTGAGGTCAGGAATTAATGTTGGAATATTGCTGTGAAGATTTGATTGAGCGTTAGTGAGGTCAGGTACTGATGTTGGAACATTGCTGTGAGGATTTGATTGAGCGTTACTGAGGTCAGGAATTGATGTTGGAATATTGCTGTGAAGATTTGATTGAGCATTACTGAGGTCAGGAATTGATGTTGGAATATTGCTGTGAAAATTTGATTGAGCGTTAGTGAGGTCAGGTACTGATGTTGGAACATTGCTGTGAGGATTTGATTGAGTATTAGTGAGGTCAGGTACTGATGTTGGAACCTTGCTGTGAGGATTTGATTGAGCGTTAGTGAAGTCGGGTACTGATGTTGGAACCTTGCTGTGAGGATTTGATTGAGCATTAGTGAGGTCAGGTACTGGTGTTGAGTATTGCTCATACATTGTAGGTAAAGTAGTAACATCAGTTAATTGCCAGTTGCTAGTTTGATACAGCCCAACAAGAGCATTACAAGAGCTCGCTGTAGTTTACTTAATAAAGTACTTAATAAAGTAGTAATAACTACTTTATTACACTAGTAATACTAGTACACTAGTAATAAAACTACTTTATCATTCTGATTCTGATTCTGATTCCGATAATAACTACTTTATTACACTAGATTCCAGTTCCCGGATTGTTAGGGCTTATAAGGGCATTTTAATGTCTCCTGATACCCAAGTGTTACCGGTGTTTCAAGAATAGAGGCCAGTGAGCGTAATTCTGCGGTCTTGCTGGAAACGACCTTTATTGACGCCGAGTATCAAATGTAGGAAAATGTAGACTGTAACACTGTAAAGCATAGGAAACGCTGGCTGCTCATTTCCATCCCTAATGCAATCGATCAAGTCACTTCACCCCGAGGCTTTCATTCTGCTCCCTCGTACATCTGCTTACAGCATGTCTGAAATTTATTTGTAATCTAGTAATGCACCGAGCATTAAGAGGCACTGCAGCTTCCTGAGCTGGCTTCCTTCTTGCTAACTAGGAGGCGTTTGGATGCATTTAGAATGGATGCTGCTTAAAGGAACACTCCAGCAGTTCATCTGTATCGGACACATCGGTAGCATGGGGTCGATTACCGCAGACAATAAGTTTCAGGGCATTTCCCTGTGCTTCGATAAGGACAGAACACCCGCTCCCTCAGAACACACGTGTGTAATCGAAGCCAGTGTGCAGCTGCTTCAGGCGTCCGTCCATTGACTTCTATTATTAATGAATTTCCGGCAAACTGGTCTTCTTCTTTGTTTAAGTACAAGAAGCTGTGTTTACATTATGGTCTGCTGTGATTGATCATTTGCTACAGCTCACCCCACACCAGAACAACTTCACCGAGGCCCCTTAGTTCCAGTGAAAGGAACCCCTAATGCTTCAGCAGACCAAGAGACTCTGGACCATCTCATGCTCCCAACTTTGTGGGGACAGTTTGGGGACGGCCCCTTCCTGTTCCAACATGACTGCACACCAGTGCACAAAGCAAGGTCCATAAAGACATGGATGAGCAAGTTTGGTGTGGAAGAACTGGACTGGCCTGCACAGAGACCCGATAGAACACCTTTGGGATGAATTAGAGCGGAGACTGAGAGCCAGGCCTTCTCGTTCAACATCAGTGTCTGACCTCACAAATGCCCCTTTGGAAGAATGGTCAAAAATTCCCATGAACACATTCCTAATCCTTGTGGAAAGCCTTCCCAGAAGAGCTGAAGCTGTTCTAGCTGCAGAGGGTGGGCCGACATCATATTACACCTTATGGATTAAGAATGGTAGACCCACCAACACAGCCCCCATCAGATAAACAGCACTTAAAGCTTTTATCTTTAACACAGAGATGGAGAACACCAAGCTCCACGCTTGCTCCAAATCTGAGAACATCCACAGTTATTTCTGTCCATCCTTCCGCTGTGAGAAGACCCCTCAACCCTATGGAGGTCTTATACCAGCTGATGTGGGCCAGGGCTGAACGTTAATTGAATGGGGTGTCAGTGCATTTATACAGTCATTTACAGCCAACAGCTATCAGCTGTTAACCTTGGAACAGAAGGCAATGGACAAAGATACACACAATGGAAGGTGGGCACAACCCTATGCAAATAGATGATGCCAGGAGCCAATGGGAAGTAGCAATTGGTCAATGCTTACTTTAACTCAAATAAGTAAGCTGAAGCCGGCAATTGAGACAAGCGACAGAAACCCATGTTGATAAGTCGTCTGCACTGTACACCTGCATTGCTAGGTGATCATAGCGTCCAGTTCAAACATCAAACCTGTGAAGACACTGAACGATACCTGTAGGAACCTGCAGTAATGGGTCCAGAATAAAACGTATGTCCAGTCAGCTTTGGCACTCCCCCCCCCAGCATCGTGTCCCCTCCTTTAGCATGGTCTTCTCAAGGCTGGTCATGTCTCCCCATTGACACCTGTGGTCTAGATTTAGCCTGGCATTAACATAGCATTTAGCACAGCGGGAGTGTTTCTTTAAGACATTATACCGCAGCTGTGCAGGGCTCAGTAAATAGAAGTCAGTGCTCGGCGGTGTAAGTGGATGTTCCAGCTGAACTTTGTTTATCTGGAGTGGGCTGAGGTCAGGGCAATACTTCTGGAGAGCCATCACAAAAATCATGCTTGACAAAGGGGCTTGGAGAGGTGGTGCACTTTGCAAGGCTAGCTATTCCGCGCTCAGCTCCCACTCCACGCGTAGATGTACATGAGTGAGACGGAGGAGGTGGGTTAGTCAGAGGAGCAAACAAGCATAACACAGGAAACTATTAAACTAATGCACTGATATCTCATTCACGTTCCACTTAGCGGCTCAATCGAACACCGCTCCGCGCGCGAGCGATTACTGATGCTTGTAATTTAGAGCACATGGAGGCCTATACAGTGCGGCATGAATATGGATTAGGCTCAATTACTTCACGTCAGCGAGCAGCTATATGTCTCTGCAAGGCCAGATGGACCGTGCGCACTGCTTCGAGATGAATCAAACAAATTAGCCCTAATTGGTGTGTCCATCCATCCTTACGCTGCCGAGCATATCTTTCCTAAGGAAAACATTTGGGCAGTGGTGGTGGAGAATGATGGGAATGCTACTGGAGGGGGAGGCTGCTGTTCTGGAAGTGGTTGCTGGTGTCTCATTAGATGTGATGTGATTTGACACGGCTTGTCAAAGCTCGGACCCTTAACACAAACAACATGTGATGAGCGGGTGTGCTGGCCAACTTCTCGAGCATCGCCACCATCGCTGTCAGGGTACAGTGGTATATGGACAGTCATTACTGTTTCAGCCTACATGACCAGTAGGTAGATGTTATTTGGTTCTGGGGATGTTTCTGAGGAGACTGCAGATAGGATAATCCACATGCATAAGGGAGGAGAAGGTCAGAGGACCAGAAGACCACCAACACTGTCCCTATCAGATAAACAGGAGAACATCAAGCTACTTCAGATCTGAGAACATCCACAGGTGTTCCTGTCTATCCTTCCACTGTGAGAAGACACCTAAATGCTGTGGAGGTCTGAAAGGAGGTGTAACAATCCATTTGGAAGTGTGACTTCTAATAACCACCTGGAAGACCTGGTAGACCCACCAACACTGTCCCCACCGCAGAAACAGGGCTTTCATCTTTAAAAGAAAGGAGAACATCAAGTTCCACTCTTGCTTCAGATCTTAGAACATCCACAGGGGTCTCTGTCCATCCTTTTACTCTGAGGAGACACCTCAATGCTATGAAGGTCTGAAAGGATGTTCAGCTGTTCAAGAAGCTGCCACTGGTGTTCTCAGAACAATGGACTGGCCACCCCAGTCCAGACCACAACACCACTGGATGTGTTTCTTGGATGATGAGAAGAAACAGAAAACCCTAAACCAACTTCCAAGACTGGCCTTTGGAGGTGTGTCTGCAGCTTTCTTTGAGAAAGTCCTGTTATAGCCTGGAAATACTGAAATATTCGAAATTCCTGATTCTAGTTGCAGAGCTTACTGAGTAATTACTGACCATGACCAAAATCTGTTTCAGTGAGTTGAGGCTTGCCCAAGAAATAGAGCTTGTAGATCGGCTTGAGTTGGGGTAGTGCTGAAGTACAGACCCTCTTCACACGTGTCAAGAGTACTGGATAAACCACCAATAAAGCACTATTAAGAAGACATCACATTCCCTCAACCACAAGCTGCCAAAACATAATGTTGGCAGTAAGTGGTGTTAATAACTACACCAAGCTTTCAGTTTTGTGCTCATGAACCTCTTCAAAGTCGTGACGATGACAGCCCTGGCAGTCCCCTGTGCATTGTGGTGGCAGAAAAACAGCAGAAACAACTGAAGTAAAATGGACGAGATCCACTGAGTCATGACAGAAATGATCAGAATAGGGCTGGAAAAACAAATAGCCTTCATTTTCATAGAATATCATCGTCAAAGACGGCATTTGATGTTTGGGATTGTCCATGATGTGCCTGTCCTTCCTGTCCTGATACACAGCTCCACCTTAAAAAGCTGTGTGGCTGGAATGCCTGCAGCATGACGCTAACCTGTGATGATTAGCCTATATTAGAGTATGAATTTGATGTAAATATTATTATCATATACAGCTTTTAGAGGGCATAGTGTAATAGCCCTACAGCTCAAAGCTATAGCTAAAGCTTACATACACCTTCACAGCAGAGCCATTGATGTTGGCACTGTATCTAAAACTAGTGTTTAATTGAAGGGTTTCACATTCTAGACCACTTTCACATTCTAGACAACGTTCACATTCTGGACCACTTTTACATTCTAGACCACTTTTACACTGTAGACCACTTTTACATTCTAGACCACTTTTACATTCTAGACCACTTTTACATTCTAGACTACTCTCACATTCTAGACCACTTTCACTTTCACATTCTAGACTACTTTCACATTCTAGACCACTTTCACATTCTAGACCACTTTTATATTCTAGACTACTTTCACATTCTAGACCACTTTTATATTCTAGACCACTTTCACATTCTAGACTACTTTCACATTCTAGACCACTTTCACATGATATACACTCATCATCAAAAGAATAGTTGCAGGACTACATGCACACAGACCATTACGAAGTCACCATTAGGAACCTCTACAACTCAATGCCGACACGTCTGGTGTGTTGCGTTAGCAACATACTGAGGGACACTACTTCTGTATGTGTAGCTCAATAAATATTGATCATATCAGTCTAAATGTATCATCATTTATTGATCCTGGTAACCTTTATCTTCCTTCCCAACAGCACTGCAATCCCACACCTCCTTCTGGGTGCAGCTGTTCTTTGATGATGAGTTTATATTGCCATGAGTGGATATCAATATGCTAAGCTCACCAAAAACATGAGTCACCTTATTATAGCAGTGGCTAAAATCCCAGTCTACAGGGAATTCTCCTGAGAATTGTGCCAGGGAAGGCATCCACCAAATCTGGCTCAACTGACCAATTCTTTGATGTAAGAGTGTCTGAACATTGATGTGGCCTACATCCAGAAACTTGTCCAGTATGTGCCCAGTCCAGTCACAGCTGTTATTGGTGCTGGTGGAGGTAATACACACTGTTAGGTGCGTTTCAGTCACAGGGGACTAATTTTTTTGTCTGTTTGCAATCAATATTGAATATGTTTGGTGTGAGTACCTTTATTATAGACTAAGCCTCAGCAGAAATCATATGCAAAAAGCCCTAAATGATCACACAGTCTATAAACCTTGCAGGCCGCTGTCTCTTCAAGGCCTCAGAATCGCTCTAATCTGTTTGCGCTGTCGTCCCAGGAGGGAGCAGATCTAGCAGTGAGTGCTAAAGCAGAGTACACAGGGTTGTTATCACAAAGATTTATTCACCCGCCTCAAACCAGAGACCCCCGGATTCATACAGCCGCGTGCCTGTGTGTGTGTGTGTGTGTGAGAATAGCCGGGAGGACCCTCAGCCTTCTGTAAAAATGTCAGACGCAGACACACACACACACACACACATGCACACATCTCAGTGAGTCACAGCCAAATGCCAGCCAAAACACAGCCGTATAAACACATATGCTTCATGGGAGCGAAAAAAAAAGAGTGAAAAAGATTAAAAGAGAGGAACGCAAAGTTCAGGTGGAGCCAAAGGTCAAACAGTGACATGTCTGCAGGCCAGCTGGATGTCAGCAGGAGCCGAGGGAGTGCTAATTACTGCTGCGACTGTTCGATCCCTCTCGCCACCGCTCCGACCATGCTCACTCATGCCCACTTAGCGAGCTTTAGTGGGCGCTAAAGGCCTGCAATGTTTACTTCAGCTGTGAACCCTCTAAATGTCCAGGCAGAAAAACGGCCTATTTCTGCCTCTCAAAGTTCCCTTCTCTCCAAAACACTGCCGTCCCTCTCATAACCTCATATCTCCTAAAGGGTAACTTGTTAGAACCAGCAGTGTGCAAAATTCAGGGAATATTTCTTTTCCAGGCGAAGTGGCTGGAACGTTATTCCCCTTTTAGGAGATCTTCAGGAGGAGATTAGATATGAGATAATCCACTTGGATAAGGAAGGAGGAAGATAAAGGACAGCAAGTGAGAAACTGAAAGTGAGTCTCCTGAAAAGAGTGGACACACTAAACACTCAGACATCTGATATTATAAGCTCACTGGACCAGCAAATGTTTGAGTCACCTTGCGTATTTAAGATGGTAGTACCTTCAGGCTCCTGCAGATGGCGCTGCACAAGGATGATGGAGCTATAAATACCTGCGGGGTTTGAGTGACGGGATCCATAGATTGGGAAGAGGTGCTACAGTGCAGGGAATGTCTCGTTCCATGTGTGGAAAATGGCTCCAAAGCAGATGTTAATGATTGGCTAAAAGGAGTGACTGCATTTGGGCGTGCCAAAGACCATAGTGTGAAGGAAGTAGCTGAATCTGCAGGTGTATGGAAGCGTACGGTCATACCAGCAGTGGCTAAAATCCCAGTCTACAGGGAATTCTCCTCGGAATTGTGCCAGGGAAGGCATCCACCAAATCTGGCCCAACTGACCAATTCTTTGATGTAAGAGTGTCTGAACATTGATGTGGACTACATCCAGAAACTTGTCCAGTACATGCCCAATCCCATCACAGCCGTTATTGGTGCTGGTGTAGGTATTAGGTATGAGCGCTGGGTTGGGTTGCCAGGTAGTGCTTATATGTGTCTTATATGTGCTTATATATATCTGTGTATTATTCTCTCTAGGTAGCAGAACTGGCCCTTGTTCGGGCAGTGTCTGAGCTCAGAGTTATAAACTCCTAACCTACTTACAGTATACTAGCTGGGAAACATTATCCGACGGAAGCACGGTTGTAAGTCACTCTGGATAAGAGCGTCTGCTAAATGCCGTAAATATAAATATTACATGCTATTAGGTGCGTTTCAGTCACAGGTGACTAACGTTTATCTGGTGAGCTTATTTAGCCATTGAGGATTCTGTGTAGTTTCTGTTTTTACCTGTATCAGCCTGCCTGCTGACTGTTTGACCTCATTAGTAAGTGGATTTATTACACTATATGTCATTGCATCCAGTCTCCTCTCATTCAGAACAGACAATCCAAACAATATAAATATTAGATGGTGTTATTATTGTGCCCCAGCAGAAACACTGGTACACTGTAGGAAAATACATGCACTATATGTACTTTATTGGATTGTTGATGCCATAGACATAAAGGTTGCACTCCTCTGCTAATCCAGGACTTAGTCACAGTCTTGTGGTAGATATGTAGACAATCAGAATTGGATATGGCCTTTTCCTTCATTCATCAAAACGGTTAATATGTCTTGTGGTGTCCCACAGGGGTCAGTTTTAGGGCCTTGGCTATTCTCTTGTTTGTACATGTTACCTCTAGGTGATGTCATTAGGAAACATGATAGCAGTGTTCACAGCGGATGACACAGGCGGCGGAGGTGGTCGCTCGCCAAGAGCTTCAGCTAACAAAAGCAAACTGGTCGACATTTGTCTAATACATGCTAAACGCCTGATTAGCACACACTGGAAAACATGTGCACACCTCCAGTGAAGGCATGGCTGAAAGAGCTATCTTCATATTTAATTTTGGAATGTATAACTTTCATAATTGATCATAAACTTGAGTTTTTTTACAATGTACGGGATTTGTTTTTGAATTGTTTGGAGGAAGTGGATATCGAATCGGTGCCTTGACATTCCACCGGTGAATATCCTGAAAGCAGAAATGTCTTTACTTATTTATGTTCTCTATTATTATCATTAGCATCACCTTTCATCATCTTCATTTCTTATTTAATGTCATTTATTTGTATAATTTTTAACTGTTTCAAGATTCTGTATCTGTAGATTACGGTGACAACTTCACAGTGTACATTATTGTTGTTCTATGTCCTGAGGTGGTGGGTGGTTAGGTGTAGGGATACGATTTCCAGTTGCTTTCTATTCTGAATGTAAAACTTCAGTAAATCAGTGTAAAAAAAAAAAAGCTTCAACCATCGTTGTGGCTACTGCTTCTTTCATTGGCTACCTGCCCTTAAATGATCTAACCGGGAGCGGCACCTTCAACATGACTGATAAGAGGTTAGAATACGCCGCCAGGGCAGCAGAGCTACTTCTACATCCTCTCATGTTGGACTGATTCCACTCCTACAGCACTACATTGACTCACTATCGCCTCTTCAGGTACAGAGTGGTATTACAAGACAGGACGAGCCAGGGCTAGCTGGTTAGCATGCTAAATGCTAAACGCTGCCCTCTCCATTAAATACTGCACTATTCTGGGAGTCTTCCATTTCACAGTGTTGTCCCTTAAACATACTGGCCACACCTCCGACTCCACAATGTAATCACAATAAGTGCTAGGCAAATGATACAGAACCCCCATAACAGTGTTTTTATAACCTCAACTGTGTGAAGATGGAAACAAATGGATGCAGCGGGAAGCCAGCACTTACAGCGCCCGCTGTGTGAGCACAAAAATCAATCAGATTTGTTTATTTTATAAGTGAGTGCCGGCCATAGTAATGCACCATTAATATAGCACTGAAGAAGACGTGAACGCATCCAGTTTGATCAGAAATCACACACAGAATGCCTGTACCTCTCAGTTATCCAGCTATCCTCCTATACAGGATCTGTCTGACAGCATGTAACAGACAGGAACTCATACGGAGAGTCTGCTGAAGGCACTGTGGCGTCTGGTTTATGTTGTTTCAAGTCGTGTGTTTTTATTGTCTTTCCTTAATGTAACTTATATACACTACCAGTCTGGACACAGCTCCTCACCGCAGGTTCTACTTCTGTTTATCTTAATGCTTTACTCTAGAATTAACATGAAAACATCAAGCTATAAACTAGCACTCATGGAACAGTCAAGGAAGACGTCTAGATTAGTCCTCCAGGTGTATGTTAGAAGGATTCTAGATTAGTCCAGGTGTATGTTAGAAGGGTTCTAGATTAGTCCAGGTGTATGTCAGAAGGAGGTCTAGATTAGTCCACAAATATCTTGGAGAGGGGCCAGATTAGCCCTGGTGTATATTAGATGGGGGCCTAGATTAGTCCAGGTGTATGTTAGAAGGAGGTCTAGATTAGTCCAGGAATATCTTTGAGAGGAGCCAGATTAGCCGTGGTGTATATTAGATGGGGGTCTAGATTACTTCACATGTATGTTGGAGAGTGTTTAGATCAGTCCATGTTTATGTTAGAAGGGGGTCTAGATTGATCCAGGTGTATATTAGAAAGTGGGTCTAAATTAGTCCAGGTGTATGTTAGAGGGGGGTCTACATTAGTCTGGAGGCATGTTGGAAAGTGTCTAGATTAGTCCAGGCGTGTGCTGGAGAGGGTCTAGATTAGTCCAGTCATATGATTAGTCCAGATTAGTGCAGTCTAGATTAGTCCAGATTTATGTTAGAAGTGGGTCTAGACTAGTCTGGGGATATGTTGGAGAGGGTCTAGATTAGTCCAGGTGTATGTTAGAAGGAGGTCTAGATTAGTCCAGGTGTATGTTAGAGGGGGGTCTACATTAGTCTGGTGGCATGTTGGAGAGAGTCTAGATTAATCCAGGTGTTTGTTAAAAGGGGGTCTAGATTAGTCCTGGTGTATACTGGAGAGGGTCTAGCTAAATCCAGGTGTGTGTTAGGAATGGTCTAGATTAGTCCAGGAATATCTTGGAGAGGGGCCAGATTAGCCCTGGTGTATATTAGATCGGGGTCTAGATTAGCCCTGGTGTATATTAGATTGGGGTCTAGATTAGTTCAGGTGTACATTAGAAGGGGATCTAGATTAGTCCAGGTGTATGTTAGAAGGGTGTCCAGATTAGCCCAGGTTTATGTTAGAACAGGGTCTAGAATTTCCTACTGCCCACAGGGCAGAAGACAGGAAACACCCTGGACAGGCTGCCAGTCTATCGCAGGGGAACAGTATAGAATTCCTCATGGAATTGCAGCTCTGAGTATGAATTACAGGTTGGAGTGCCACTGAAATGGACTTCTCCCACACCAGGAGCCACCAGAGCTACGAAACCCTCAACAAACAGACGTGGGGTTGGATAAACAGTCTGCTGCCCCCACCCCCGATGGTGACATTGGACGAGGTGAGCCATGTGGAGTTAATGCCATGCAAGTGCGAGCAGGTCTAACTCCGTGTGCGTGTGTTTACGCTCTGGGCCTGCTGTCTTCTGAGCGCGCGGCCCGTAAATGAGTTGCCTTGGCCCATCCGACAGGCCTGAGGAGGAGGCGTAGGAGTGCGATAGAGCACATTCATCTCCAGCTCTGGGAGAGATCTCGGAGAAATCCCTCTCTCTCTCTCTCTCTCTCTCTCTCACTTCTCTCAGCCATTCTTTGGGGGAGCAAAAATAGCAGCACATGCAACCGCAGTTCAGACCTTTGTTCCCACCCTTCCTTATTTAATCCCCTCTCATTCTCACTCTCCGTGCCTCGTTCTTTTTTTCGTCAGACATCTGTTCGCTAATTTTTCACGAGAAAGAAAAAAGCAGCCCTGATGAACACAGGACGAAGTGTCTGCAGGGGAGAAAGGGCAGGAGTAAAGAGAGCTGGGAACACGAGCACTATCGTGAACGCTTGGCACCGGCCGTCTGATTGCACTGGCCGTGCACGAGGCTGTTTTCTGGCGCCACGCTGAGACAAGAAAAGCATTTGATTCTGTATTTTGCTGCTTCCAACAAATCTAAATGGACTGATTCAGAGCTGTAATGAGGGTTTAACTCACTGCTAGAATTCTAAACCACAACGTTCGCCCTCCAGTCCGTACCATCCACACAGGGAAACTCATCTGCTGAACCATTTTTGAAATCATTGTTTTTGTGATGTCACAAAGACAGACACATTTGCATGCACATCCCATGAAGGTGTAAGACCATTCAAACTTTTGCATATGACTGTACACCCACCGGCCACATCATTAGGTCCACCTACAGGTACAGACTGTAGTCCATCTGTTTCTCTGTATACTGTATTACCTTGTTCTTCAATGGTCAGGACCCCCACAGGACCACCACAGAGCAGGTATTATGTGGGTGGCGGATCATTCTCAGCACTGCAGTGACACTGACGTGGTGGTGGTGTGTTGGTGTGAGTGGATCAGACCCAGCAGTGCTGCTGGACACCTCGGCGTCACTGCTGAGACTGAGAATCGTCCACCAACCAAAACTATCCAGCTAACAGCGTCCTATTGGCAGCGTCCTGTGGGCTGTGTCCTTCGAGCAGCGTCCTGTGACCACTGATGAAGGACTAGAGGATGCCCAACACCGCACTGTGCAGCAGCAGATGAGCTATCGTCTCTGACTGTACATCTACAAGGTGGACCAGCAAGGTAGGAGTGTCTAATAGAGTGGACAGTGAGTCTCTTTGTCTCCCCCCACTACCCCTCTGTCCTCCCATAGAGTCCCATTAATTTTTGGCCCCATTCAAGCCACCAAACCGCATGTACTCATTCAGGGCAGATCCCCAAACTCTTAACCACAGCCACACTGACCCTCACTCCTCTGTGTGTCGTTTATTCATCCTTCGTTCCTCTCATAGACTCACATTCAAAAACTTTAGCAAGAAATGCTGTGCGATCTCTCTGCACTTCCCTCAGGAGATGCACGTTTCTGTGTTGTTCTTGATGGCTTTTGAGTGGACATATTACATTACATATTAGGTCTTTTGCACAGCTGTATGTTATCGGAGGCATGAATTAACAAGGGGCACCGCTAACTAATCAAACCCGATAGTCTTCTGCAATTAAAGCTCCCCCAGTCACCAGGTTTGAGGGAAGTGTGCAGTCTTCAATCAGCTAGAAAACCAACCATTGATCTGAAGAGGGGATGGTGATGATTCAGTCGGAGGTCATGTGAAGCGAGCTTCGTTAGAGTGCTTTGAAGAGAGTGTCTGGACATTATGGAAGAGTGGACATGATAGAACATGTCCAGCTCTGAGACATAAACTCCAATCAGCAGAATTTCGTCTTTTTGGCCAGAATCTTGGAGCAGTTTAACTGTGTGCAGTGCTTGTTTTGAGACCTTTGTCGGATATCAGTGTTTGTGTATAAGTGTGTATGTGGATAAGTGTGAAGAAGATCAGCTATTGAATATATCGTTGGTGGATTTTACCGTTGGTAAACCATTTGTTACCCTCTAGGAAGTGTTGCAGTCCCGGAACATCGCATTTTACGCATTTACAACAGGATCCAGGGAAAGTGTTATCATCAGGGGTATCAAGCTGTAGGTCAAAAGGTCAAATACCTTTAGGCTATTATAGGTTAGGAGAGTTGACCATCTGGTGAAACAACACTAACATACCTAGCTCCTAGACTACACCCCTCGTGTATGATCTTTAAGGGGGGCCTGTTGAAACTGTGTGTCCAGATTCTGTTTTCAGAGCTGAGACTCAACTGCGATCGTCTCTCCCTTCGGTGCAAGAAAGAGTCAACTTCACCTCCCCTTGACTGTGATTGGCCATTCTAAGATCTAAGTTTGTTTTGAGACCTCCCCCTGACTGTGATTGGTCGTAATCAGCTCTTGGTTTGTTTTGAGCCCTCCCCCTGACTGTGATTGATGCTAATCATTGTGCCAATTTGTTTGGAGACCTCCCCTTAAATGCGATTGGTGCTAATCATTATGCCATATTGTTTTGATACCTCCCCCCGATTGTGATTGGCAGACCCCTGCCACTCTGTACTCTACTTTTGTCAAGGTGATGGCGGGGGAGTAAAGGATATTATATTTTCCTGATAAGGGGGAAAAAAAGCTTTGTGGCTTCATCCAAGCTCGGCTGCCTCGCCTTCTCCTGCTCGTCGCCTTTTAATGAGTATGAATGGAGGCAGTCAGGCTGAAAATACACACCCAGACTAATATTTAGAAAATGCCTTCTATTGTAATGCAGGGAGAGGAGACGGAGCGCCTGAGATGTGTGCGGACTTAATGTGTTTGTGTGGGTGTGTGCAACGCAGTACAAAACAAATCGCACACAAACAGGCTATTAGGTGTAATTCAACTAAAATAACTGGCGAGGAAAAATCCAGAACACACCAAAGACTTAGCCACAGCCTTCACCATCAGACTGATTGGAGCCGTTTCCCGGGAATTGACAGATACTCCGTCAGTCTGCACGTTAAAAGGACTGCAACAGGGATCGGAAAATCGATTTGATAAAAAGGAACGCAGCCCTAAATTGGCAGGGAAGGTGCCAAAACTGCCAGCATTTGTCTCCTTAACAGCCAACACCACCATCTCTTGGCAGGCAGCGTCTTCAAAGATCTACCACATGAATATTCCCCAATTGTTGCTGGAGTCGACAACAATGTCATTGATTTTATCTGCGCGTGAGGGAACCCGGCTCAATTAATTAGCCGGCCCTGTCTCTCGTTTCACTTCTCTAATTAGCCGTGAATTAATGAGCGGCACCGCTAACTAATCAAACCCGATAGCCTTCTGCAATTAAGGCCCCCCCAGTCACCAGGTTTGAGGGAAGTGTGCGGTCTTCAATCAGCTATAAATCCCACCATTGATCTGAAGAGGGCATGGTGACGATTCAGTAGGAGGTTATGTGCAGTGAGTTCGGTTAGAATGCTTTGAAGAGAGTTTCTGGAGATTACGGTAGAAAATGTCCAGCACTGAGCACAGACAAAACATTAACTCACTATTAACTCACTGTAAATGTTAATCAAAGAAACTGGGGCCGGAATTTTGGAGCAGTTTAACTGTGTGCAGTGCTTGTTTTGAGACCTTGCTCTGAATGTGATTGGTGCAAATCACTCCCTTGTTTGTTTGGGGACCTCCCCCTGACTGTGATTGGTCCTAATCACTGTGTAGTTCATTATAAGACCTCCCTCTGACTGTTATTGGTCCGAATAATCATGCCAATTTGTTCTGAGACCTCCCTTTGGTGCTAATCACTGTGTCATTTATTTGGAGACCTCCCCCTGACTGTGATTGGTCGTAATCAGCTCTTAGTTTGTTTTGAGACCTCTCCCTGACTGTGATTGGTCCTAACGACCGTGCCTCATTGTTTTGAGACCTCCCCCTAACTGTGATTGGTGTTAATCGCTGTGTCATTCATTCTGAGACGTCCCTCTGTCTGTTTTTGGTCCTAATTATTGTGCCAGTTTCTTTTTTGAGACCTCCCCCTGACTGTGATTGGTCCTAATCATCATGCCAATTAGTTCCGATACCTCCCCCTGACTGTGATTGGTCCTAATCATCATGCCAATTAGTTCCGAGACCTCCCCCTGACTGTGATTGGTCTTAATCATCATGCCAATTAGTTCTGAGACTTCCCCCTGACTGTGATTGGTCCTAATCATAATGCCAATTAGTTCCGAGACCTCCCCCTGACTGTGATTGGTGCGAATCATCATGCCAATTAGTTCTGAGACATCCCCCTGACTGTCATTGGTGCAAATCACTACCTTGTTTGTTTGGAGACCTCCCCCTGACTGTGATTGGTCCTATTCAGATCTTAGTTTGTTTTGAGCCCGCCCCCAGCCCACTTTTTAAATATACTTACAAGAGTGTTGTCAGTAACAGTTTGATTTCATTTAGCTCTCTAGAAGCAAACCGCCAGCTTTACATGGACTGCTGGAGTGGGTAATCGGGAACGCCAGGAGAATTCTCCGTGGGCTAAAAAATTTGGGCCAGTGAATGTGGCTAGCATAAACATGCACTCCCAGGGTTCCGTGTTCCCTCAGCTCTGTATTGATTTGTCATTCATCAGTATCCCGCCTTAAAGCAATGTGGTCCTGGTTAGGGGTTTTGGGGTCACCAAAGATGATACAGGTGGTAACACCAGGGAGTTCCTTTTCCAGTAGGAGTAGAATAGGGTAGCCTCAGTGAGCTAATTAGTTAGCTCAGTAAATGTTGTAACACAAACCATTTTGTGTAGTATACATATACCCTTTAAAAATGTCTCAGGGATCACAGTGTCTGCATGACCGCCTAGTTTCCATGGAGAGAGAATTATGGAGAAGTACATCGGTCAGTTATTGGTCAGTGGAACATTATTTAAAGGGTCTGCAGGAACCATATTAACCTAATTCAAAAGAACACACAGATGTAGGCTCCATTGGGCATTTACAAATTTGGCAACTTGAGCCTGAAACATGGAACATATGGCCCCACTTGGCTTCTAGAGCTTTCTATAGATAAACACACGACCCTGGGAATACATACAGCCAGACCAAACCTAGACAGACAGATGGCTCCTGAAGGTGGTGCTGCACGAGGATGATGGAGCTATAAATCCCTGCGGGGTGTGAGTGACGGGATCCATAGATTGGGAAGAGGTGCTACAGTGCAGGGAATGTCTCGTTCCATGTGTGGAAAATGGCTCCAAAGCAGATGTTAATGAT
>CM067477.1:38440070-38451289 GCA_034552555.1 Semaprochilodus insignis
TGTCACACGTCCAGAAGGCCTGGTGTCACTCCACCTCCACCCCTACCGCACCATCTGCAGGAACCATGTGAGGATATTCAAGCTGCATGGGATGGATTATCACAGGACACCATTAGGAACCTCCATACCGAGACGTCTGGCATGTTGGGTTAGCAAACACGGCGGCCCGACGCCATACTAAGAGACAGACTTCTGTATGTGTAGCTCAATAAATATTGATCATATCAGTCTAAATTGATCATCATTTATTGGTCCTGGTAACCTTTATCTTCCTTCCCAACAGACCTGCAATCCCACACCTCCTTCTGGGTGCAGCTGTTGTTTTGATGATGAGTGTACATGTCAATCCATATGTGCAGAAGTGGATATGCTAGATGTAAAGGACAGAGTGAGTCTGTATTAAGGTGTGGGTGGGGTGTGGATTGTCCATGGAGATCAGAGGTCAGTTTTGAGATTTTGGGCCATTTTGCTTCCATAAAATACTGAATACACATTCAGGTCTTCATTTCTCTTTGTTAGTTTAGGTCTGTAGAATTCTCTGCAGGTGTTCTAACATGATGTGCAGTACTGTGTTGTCCACAAGCTCTCGCTCTCTCCTGTATAGTGTTACTGGATCAAATATGGGAATTGGACAGCTACATATAATCTGTATGATGTGGGTGAGAAATTAGGGCTTATGTTCATTAATAACAGCATACATTATGAGAATTCCTGCTGGTTGTGCTTCTTCTGAAGCTGTTTAGTATTTCCCTCCATCATTATCCGGAATAGCGTCTTAAATAAATAAATATCCGCAAGAACATTCCCGCACAGCGCGGACCAAACTTTGTTTGTTTTGCCTTGGAGCACTGGGTCAATAGACTCTGAGAGCTAGTACAACTTCAAAACAGCTCTCTCGAGTCAGGAGAAATGCCGGAGCCGTATGCGCACTGGTGCATGTGTTCGAGCAGCTGCAGGAATAGTGCTGACCCGCTCAGGCCGCCCGCGTCTATGGCCAGGCCTCGGGGGAGATTGGAGGGGACCTTGTATGAGAGTGCCTCTGTTTGCCAGGGGCAAAAGCAAACAACCCCCCCGACTCCACCGCGAGCAGAAAGAAACGCGTGGAGCAGAAGCACCTCCTAAATCAAAGCTCCGGATCTGGGACAAGGACAACAAACACGAGAGGAAATTCGGCCTCTTAGATGAGGTCACTTGAGCAAATGCCCTGGCAGGCTGGGCTATTTTTCTTGGTTTTCAGTCACGTTGCCCGTCCGCGGATAGTCTAATTTAATAAGTCTCGCAGGCAAAAGGACATCAGATTTGAGCCGTAATAACTGGGGGACCGCAAAAAGGGCTGAGGCTGAATCTTCATACGTCTCCGACATGGGTCGAGTTGCTCACAGAGCAAAGCTGCATTTGACCTTGGGTAAAAAAATGTGGCGTGGTGGTTAAATGTGACAAATGGCCACAAGACAGAAGTGACCTACTCTCCCTTTCTGTCCAGCTGGACTACAAGGACCAGAGAGTCGCTGTTAGTAGACTTGTCTGTTCATCCCGGCCTTTATTACTGTTAGCCCTGCAAGACATGCTTTCAAATTCCATTCGCTGAGCTCTTAACCACATTTGCACCTTGACTAATTATCAGAAAGCAACACGGATGGACCTTCCCAGCATACAGGTTTGGGTTTACCGGCCACCAGCCACTTTATTGGGAACAGTTTAGGCAGCTTCACCTTGCTGGTGTACAGTTGAAGATGCACTGCCAGACTCTCCAGAGCAGTATCTCTCAACCCTGGTCCTGGAGGCACCCTACCCTGTAGTGCTTTCCCTGCTCCCAACACACCCGATTCAACTCATCAGCTCATTACCAAGGCCTTTCGGAGTTGCAGGGTGTGTGGTAAATCAGGGAATCCACTGCAACCTCCTGGGCAGGGTTGAGGAACACTGATCTAGGGAGATTACCCTAACATGGCCAAGTACCGCCTACTACTGCAGGAAAAGGACATTTGGACTGACATGCAAAACGACCAATCAGGAACTGGCGATTTGACACAGCATGTAGAAGGAGGCCTCCATCTTGGAAATGGAGCCACGACATAAACAGCCCTTCTAGAAACACAGAAGTATATGATGAGGGTCTGTGGCTGAGACTACTGTTCCCTAGGCTAAACTCGGAACTCGGAAGACCAGCACAAAACCCAACACGCAAGTGCATGAAGGTGGAAGTGCGGATAGTCTATCAGCTCCCGACAGGGTGGCCAGGTCAATGCAGGTTATCAGAGTCTCCTTCTATGTGGGAGCGGAGCATCTTTGGCTGACACATTCAGTGGTTTTGAGGTTCTGGACTCAAGGGTGGTCAGTCCATTGTTCTGAGAACACCAGCAGCAGCTTCTTTGTTGGATGCGTGTGTCTCCTTTTCTCACTGAGGAGCTTCTTGAATAGCTACACCTCCTTTCAGACCCCCACAGCGTTGAGGTGTCTTCTCACAGTGGAAGAAGGATGGACAGACATGCCTGCAGATGTTCTCAGACCTGAAGCTAAGGAGTGGAGCTTGATGTTCTCCTCTCTCTCTCTCTAAAAGATGAAAGCTTTAAGTGCTGTTTGTTGGTTGGTCTACCAGGTCTTCCAGGTGGTTGTTAGGAGGACAGTTTTTTCAACTGTACCATCAAAGCATTTTACACACCTGGACAATTATCTTTAGAAACATTTTTGGATCAGGGAACCAACCAGTGCCAGCTCTTTTATGTCTTGGGGATTTTGTCTTGGTTTTCTCTTGTTTAAGTACAGCAGAAAGAGAGAGGTGGTGGTGGTGGTGGTGGTGTGGGCGGAGGGAGGGAGGTGTGGGGGTGTTCTGCCAGTGTTTCTGTATTAATTAAAGATGTGTGAGCAGAATGGCAGTGCTGTAGCCTCATTGTGTCAGCTCCAGCTACACAGCTCTCTGAGGCGATGGATACAAGCAGACAGATAGATATTTCTCAGCCTCATTCAGAGCTAAAATGTGTACATTGATACCTTCATGCATGCAGGTGCCCTCCTCCCAGTTCCTCTCCAGTCAGCCTGGAGAAGAAGTGACCCCGTTTCCCAGAGGCACAAATGGATACAACTGACAGTAATTACTCTCCCCACACTCACATATACGTTTTCTTGGTTTTGCATTTGCTGCGTCATTTATTATCCGTTATATAACTAAGCTAGTTAAGAAAAATGAATCCTGTGCCGCAGTAGGTGAAGCTATAGAAGGAAAGCTGTGTTGATCCGTGACTGCTGGTTTAGTTCAGGACATAAACTTGGAAAAGAACCTCCTCACTGCTAACCACATAGTGCTAGTTTCTGCTAGTGCCACTATGGGAGCCTAGTGGAATGTCAGTGCCAAGTAGAAATGGTAGGATTAGTCAAATATGTATTGTTATTGGCTAATCGCTGATTGCATATTTGGGCTGAAGATTGGCCGATACCACTGTTTGTGTGATTTCATTCCACCATCGAGGAGCAGAACAGAATTTTTTTTTTTTTGGTCAATGCAAAAAATCAATATCAGCCATCAACCCCCAAAACACTGATGAGTAGTGTTGTACTACTCAAAACTGGTCTCAAGACCATAAACTAGCGGCCTCCAAATGAGGCTGAGATGAGTCTGATGCTTCCGTTTGAGGAAGATTAATTGTTATTGAATATCTACAAAATCGGAATAAACAAATCAGCCCTTTCTCCAAGTACAAAACTCCCCGCTGCACTGAATTTGCCCACTTCTCGTCTTGGACACCCCTGGTCTCGGTCTTGGAGACTCCTGGTCTCTGCCACTCCCCGTCTCTGTCTTGTCTGGTCTCAGCTATTCCTGGTCTCGGTATTGTCTTTGTCTCAGTCTCGGCCACTTATGGTCTCAGTCTTATCTTTGTGTAGGCCACTCCTGGCCTTGGTCTTGGTCTCAGTCACTTCTGGTCTCACTCTTGTCTCTGTCTCAGCTGCTCCTGCTCTTGGTCTTGTCTCGGCCACTCTTGGTCTCAGCCTTGTCTCGGTCTTGGCCACTTTGGTCTCAGTCTTGTCTTGGTGTAAGCCACTCCTGGTCTTGGCCTTGTCTCTGTCTCAGCAACTCCTTGTCTTGGTCTCAGTCACTTCTGGTCTTGCTCTTGTCTCTGTCTCAGCCACTCCTGGTCTAGGTCTTGTCTCTGTCTCGGCTGCTACTGGTCTTGGTCTTGTCTCGGTCTCAGCTACTTCTCGTCTTGGTCTAGGTAACTCCTGGTCTCTCTGTCTCAGACTCAGATTTGACCTCTAAAAGTCTTGGTCTTGATTTGTACTTGGATCTAGCGGTCTTGACTACAACACCACTAATCGGTCCATCTTTAGTGGTAGACTAACAACATTGCCCATTGATGTCTTTTGGCCATTCTAAATGGAAAATTTGAAGTTTGTAAAAGACATTCCATATATTTCATTGGAAGCTTAAACCAGACATTAATGAATGTATCAGTTTAACAGTGACTCTTTCAGTCCAAACCATCAACAACAATTTTCCAACAATAATTACAGAGTTTAAACAATAACAAACAAACTATTGATGTCAGAGCAAAACTTGCAAAGCAAAATCTTGGACCATTTCTATCAGTGCATTCATCATGAAGTTGTGACAAAAGTAAAGGGCAGCTGACAAAACAGGAGGTGCGGGGTTTTCTGAATACCACTCGGGAATCACCACTACTATGGAATGCCAGGGAACGGATTAATCTGCCCTGGTTATTAAAGTTCAATTCAAGTCATACACATACAGTTACTGACACGGGTTATATGAGCAATTACAGGTAAAACAAGCCAGCTGAAACAATCGTCCAAATCCTTTTTTGTGGAAATGCAGTATGTAAGTCAAGCCTGATGCATCTGTTTGTTTTGAACCCCTCTTGGCTGTACAGCATCAAAGTCCTCCACAATTAAGGCCCGAAGCTGAAACATAGGAAACGGATGGTACAAGCTCGTGTAGCTGTTTGTTGTCTGTATCTCTTCCAAGCCTTAGACGGGAGACAGAGTCTGCAGCATGCATAATTTAAGATCAGGTCATGCCTCATCGAGCATTCTCCAGAAGTGTGTCGCTTCCATTGCCCGTGTACAGTATCGCAGGATTTCAATTTTTTCTGGGAATTCCTCTGAGCGGAATGAACATCTGCCATCACGTTTTGTTCAAAAGAATGCAAATCATCTCGCCCCCCTTTCCTCCGGAAAACAACGTGCAATATTGATATGAGCTGCTTGTCTGAAGTCCAAAGCCGAGGTTGTGTTGACTTTAGCGCGCTGCCAGAACCTACATCCGTGACCTACGGCTCGATGGCCTTTCGCCATTAATACCGCGGACGCGTTCTAGCTGCAGCTGCCGGCCGTATGACAAAGGCCAGGGTGGGCTGAAGGCGAGGCAGATGCATGGCTAAGGGTCCAGTGAGCTTACTGTGCTCATGACTCCTGACCACGTCACCCATGGGCCAGAGGGACAACACCAAGGGAGGATTCCGAGTGGATGTGGACGGTGGCATGCCCAGAGACTGTATGGGAGAGCTCTGAGTTGGCTACAGCTTTGAGCTAGAAGGCCTGACCTCCCCCCATTGATGTTCAGAGGTAGGAATGAGGAATAAAGTGGTGCTGGGCTGCAAAATGTTTGTCATTTACTTCTCAAGACCATAAACCAGCAGCCTTGGTCTTATCTCAGTCTCTACCTCATTTGGACTCTCTCGTCTCGGTCTCCGGGTAAGGTGCCGAGTGGACTTGCCGTTTCCAAATGAGGTTGAGATGAGTCTGATGCCTCCATTTGAGGTAACTGGACTACTAAAGCCCCAGCTGCACTGAATTTACCCATTCTTGTCTCGGCCACCCCAATCTTGGCCTTGTCTGGTCTCTGTCATACCTGGTCTTGGTGTTGTCTTGTTCTCGGCCACTCCTGGTTTCAGTCTTGTCTCGGTCTCGGCCACCCCTGGTCTCGAAATGTTTGTCAGGAAACTAAAGGTAGAGGTAGACATTTGTAGGAGGTTAGACAGAAAGTAGGAGCTTTAAGAGTGGTCCTTGCATGGAGGAACTTCTAGTGTGGTTCTCTTCCCCATAACTTGATCTGACAATGACAAGGAAGCTCAGGTCTGACATTTTGACCAGGATGTGAATTTAGGCTGAGGACTTTCAACCAGAATCCAGTCACCACCAACCGAAGACCTTAGCCTTCTCAGTAATCTGGAATCACAATCTGCTACGAGAAATATGAACATGATTTTTTAACCAAATGACATTTGAAACCAGTGCAGATAGTCAGCTCTTGTCAGGCTGGGGCAAACATTTCATCGAGTTTGGAATGTAATGGAATTCCAGGGAATATGTATTCAGAAGTACCTGAATTCAGTCCATGTTACATTATAAAATACACAGTTTAAATAAAAGATTATTTTGGCTTCTTAAAGCTGCTGGCGGCAGTGGATAGCAGAAGGCACACACCAGTGACATGAAGGATCCAGGAGACCTACATGAATCACAGAGAGGGAGAACTGACTAATTGTCCGACAAGTGTGGAGTGACCCAACAGCCACGTTTCGGTCACGACATCCAGCGAGCAGTGGTGTCCTCCATGAGTCATCCTGTTAGTGCAGCCCTATTGGCAGACGGCTGCACCATACAGGACTACATGCACGCAGACCGTTACAACGACGTACTCAACACCACGTCACCGTCACCAAAGACTGCAATGGTGTCGTGCCAGACTGTCATGGAGTGACTCAGAACGGCAGCGGGTCATCTTCAGTGACGAGTCCCGCTTTTGTCTTGGTGGAGACGACCAACGAATCCGTGTGTGGAGGCACCGTGGTCAGCACCGAGATGAACGGTTTGTTGTCACGCATCACACGTCCAGAAGGCCTGGTGTCACTCCACCTCCACCCCTACCGCACCATCTGCAGGAACTGTGTGAGGATATTCAAGCTGCATGGGATGGATTATCACAGGACACCATTAGGAACCTCTACAGCTCCATGCCGAGACGTCTGGCATGTTGGGTTAGCAAACACGGCGGCCCGACGCCATACTGAGAGACAGACTTCTGTATGTGTAGCTCAATAAATATTGATCATATCAGTCTAAATTTATCATCAGTTATTGATCCTGGTAACCTTTATCTTCCTTCCCAATAGCACTGCAATCCCACACCTCCTTCTGGGACATCAACGATACTCTCAAAGAAACTTATCGTGGCATCATGTACCACAGAGAAACGCTGCCATATTGTCCACCCCTAATTGACGTCCTCTGTTAAAGACAGACTTTCCATTTATTCAAAATTAGGACATATTTAACATTACAGTCCAGATCTGCTCGTCATGCTGTGGCTGTTTAGAATGAATCATCACCTCAGGACACGTTACAGCTGTGCCAATCCTCTAGTATAGTGACGTCCCGGTATCTGACATGCACTCTGCTCATTGGGTCTCATGTGTTTACATTCCGCCTGCTTGTAATCTCTACCCGTGTCAGCCGGATCAGTGTCGGTTAACTAGTGCGCTTTATGAGATACAATTTTGTGCAACTTCTAGCGAGGTCATCAAATATGCATGAACATCTCTGTCGACAAAACAGGCAGTAATTTGAATCCGTATCAGGATCCTCGATGGCATGCTCGGCACTGCGCAGGCCTGTAGCGCCGAGTAAACACCAAGAGCTCAACCCTCCGGTTTGTGAATTTTGTGATTCCGAACTCAAAAATTAGTTTTGCAATTTGCTCGTTTCTAAAACCCGATTTCGCTGGTAATGTCAAGCACATGAAAGCGTGCGGAAGGCCTCGGCATAAATCTTTCAGTGTTTATTTTAGGTTTTAATCACCGGGTTCAGAATTTTAGTCATGGGTACTGACAACATGAACCAAGAACACCATGCTTACCCAAAACATGTATATGATTTTGACTAGTCTGCATCTTCTCTCATGCCTTTGGGGACGTTCAAAGTACTCGCCAAAGAACTAAGTCAGTTCTTAGAAGTACAGTTAGCAGCCCAAATCAAAAGAAAGTACAGATTCTTGAACTATAGAAGTGCTATTTTGAAAGGATGCTGGTTTTTGTGGTGAGGTGTGATGATGGACAAACAGATTGTGATGAGTGCTGAGCCAAAATCAAGGCCAGGTTTATTTAACAGGTTTATAATCAGACACAGCAGCAACAAGAGCAAGGAGTCAGAGCCAAGAAACAAGCGGACGTCAAAACCAGGCAAACAATCAGAACAGCAAAGGTACCAAAAGGGCAAAGACAAAAGAGTAAATCAGAGAATCAGAATAAAGTCAGAACCAGAGTAACAAACAAGAGAACCGCTCGGTACGCGCAGAGTGGCAATACTTCACAATGGGTCAGCGGGAGAGAGGAGTATTTGTACAAACAGACTAAATTAACAACAGGTGTGATCAATACTCAGATCTAGGAAACAGAACGGGATTGCGAGATGGCGGACATGTGAAAGTGATGTCACCGGGTGACGGGTTAGGGGAAATGGAGTCCGGGAGATCAGGGTTGAGAAGAGAGCCAGCAGGCGTGACATGGGGGTGCATTGCGGAACTGTGATTCAGACTCTGTAGTTCTATTTGGATGTGAGTAGTTTACATGGGGAGGTGCGGTAACTGTTGTTTCTCAATGACTTTAGTCCCATCCGAATCCACCACGTCCGTCATTTTTCCAGCTGTGTGCTCCCACATCAGTGAAGATTCCGGTACCTTTTACATTTACCTGGAAAACGGGCCATTAAAATAACCTCAGGTCATATTAATCCCAGGTAGGTAAAAATTCTGTGGAAATATTCTGTGGAAAATGAGATTTTCCTGGTTTTCCTCAAGCATGGAGGCACTCAAGGAGGGGTTAAGTTCTGTCATCCACGGCACAGACACCTCGGCACAATCCAGTCTGTGGATTACCTCAGGTACCGTGCGACGTACAACACTCACTTCATCCAGAAGACGAGCCAAAGGCCTTCTCGGAGGCGTGGCGCTTCTGGCAGCTTTAGGTAAGTCATCGTGTAGCGTAGCCAACAGCTAACACACGGGTTATGAACTACATACTTTAGGTGTACTTCATCAGTGGTCACAGGAAGGAGGAAGTTTGATGCTGAACTCTGAGTGTTTCTTCTAGACTGGTAAACAGTAAAGAGGGAGGAGGAGAGAACGCGCCGCGTTTCCTATGATAGGAGGGGGTCACCAGTAGTTTCCAGTGATGCCCCCTGTTTGCTTCCTTAATGAGGACTAATGATGCTCTCTTTGTACTGAAAGATGTCAGTGGTCTTTATGATTACACATTATTATGACCACTTCCTACTTTCGTTGGCGGCAGTGTGTAGCTCATGAAGGAATTCTCTGGGCCCACTCATCCATGTGGAAGGCACTCTCAACTGATTTCGGATCATGTACACCCATATACGCTGATCATCTTCCCTGGGGCGGATGGGATCTTCCGGCAAGACAATGCTCCATGTCACACGGCTAGAAATGTCCGACTTTGGTTGGAAGAGCATGACCAAGACTTCCAAGTAATACACTGGCCCCCTAATTCCCCAGACTTGAACCCAGCTGAGCATCTGTGGGACCACCTCGATCGTCGTGTTGGCTCGATGGATCCTTCATTCAGCATTTAAACTGTTCTTTGATGTTCTACATACAAGGTATGTGAGTTTGATCACCCAGATGTGGTTCCACACTGTGCCCATTTCCACCCTATGATCTGGCCCTAGAGTAAAACAACCTCCTTTGTTGGTGAGCTCATGAATAATTAGATGAGTTCTGCTCTGATTGGCTGGTTTACAGCAAGACACCGCCCATGATCACACAGAAGCACCATGTGGAACAAAAATGAGTCTCCGTGTCAATCAGCTCCACCCTCAAACTATTTAGTTAGCTATGCTAGTAAGCTTGCTAGTAGCTAACATTACCTATACTAGGTACCGGCTTTCCATCTGGACATCAACACACAGTAGATTAAAGTTGATCCTCACTATGGAACTCTCGGTTTAAGATCATCTGCTTCAACCGGCAAACACGGATACAATCACACAGCATGGCTGCTACTTACAGGCTCCTATCGGGGTTGTGATGGTAATAAAGGTGGAGCTGCTCCTCTCTTCAGTCTCCTCAGGATGAAACGCTGAGTGGAGCTGTTCCATATCGTCCAAGAGTTTGGGAAGCTGTCCGGAGTGGAATGTTTGGACTGCAGTATTAAAGTTGTTCCGTGATCCTCCTAAAGATGTGGGAGCTGAAGTTCCTGTTCTCCAGCTTGTTTTGTGCGTTTACGGTTCCACCTTAAATGGATCTACAGGACATTCTGGTGCCTGTACAAGCTGGTTTTAGGCTGTGTCAAAAGCTATGCCTTGCGTTGCATTGGTTTACCAAGGTCACGTGGCATCACTCGCATACCGGCTAACCGCAGGTCAGTCCTCTAAATGCCCACCCCCCCCTTATGATGTCCTCCTTTTGGGGGTTATGAAAGTGGCCACCCTACAGCCAGTGGAGGTTCACTACAATTCATTTAAGGCCAAAACTACTGTTAATATCAATCCTACAGGTGTCAGGCAGTGTATTCATGCCCATTTCATTCAGTAGCTTTCAGCGAGGGAGCTTTTAGAGATGGACGTCTGGTTCCGTTCACCACCACTGTAAAACCGTTTCACACCAAACCACTCTGAATGGCTCTGAGTTTACATCCTAGCTATTTAATTATGCAGAAATGATGAAAAACCATCTTTAATAAACAGCGTGTAATCTGCTGTATGATCCGTTAGCCAAGCAGCTTCGTTCTCTTATTGTTTGGCTGGGTTTAAGTGCTTCGCTGGCTAAATTACTCTCCTTAATTATGATTTTTAATAGAAGTGAGGCAGGTTAAGCAACTACACATGGCGCTGAATGAGGAACAGATGAGGATATTACCAAACTCACGGCCGACATTAATGAATAGGTTGTAGCTCTGTTGTAGCTCTTCCCGGTTGAATTGGGCGAAGTGTGCAAGCCTTTATCTTCACTGGAACGGGCTACGCTTGACAACATGCCAATAATGGAGCTCTCATTTTGCTTCTTAATGAGATCAAGATGTATATGAATGTGCGGTGTAGCTAATATGAGCTGTAGCTGCTCGGATGGCCATCTAGGGTTCTCTCTCCCTCTCTCTCTCTCTCCACCATTTGCCAAATTCCTGTCTTTCTCAGTGTTGGTGTATAGATGAAGGAATGAAGGGATGAAGGAACAATGTTGGTGATGGATAAAG
>CM067477.1:38461484-38477117 GCA_034552555.1 Semaprochilodus insignis
ACTCGTACAGACCGACAGTCCTCTATCACTGACTCGTACAGACCGACAGTCCTCTATTACTGACTCGTACAGACTGACAGTCCTCTATTACTGACTCGTACAGACTGACAGTCCTCTATCACTGACTCGTACAGACCGACAGTCGTCTGTGTGTGTCTCTCTCTCTCTCTCTCTCTCTCTCTCTCTCCCCCTTTCTCTCTCCCTCTCTCTCTCTCTCTCTCTCTCTCTCTCTCTCTCTGTACTATTCATAGAGAGCCTCTTTTGTTTAGCTAACAGATCCCATCCATGTTGTTATCCCATAACGGGAACATTATCAAACTATTTTGGCTTCTGTTTAAGCCGCCAAGCCGAGTAGTCCAAAAATATCCTGAGATTGGTCTGATCTGATCCGATGTGGGCTCAGGATTTTGTGGTGGATTTTCCAGCTGACGGTCCCGGCTGAATTGCAGCTTTTTCTCTTCATCCTTTGATAAGATTTCCTGGAATGATACGAGCACTTCTCTGAAAAACACAGCGAGCTTCACTCAGGGAAAATATGGGCCGGCCCAACAGCGCTACTGCGTGTGTGCTCGCGAGTCAGAGTACAGATACATTACTGCGTTCGTGTCTGTGTGTATTCACATACCGGGTCACGTTTCTGCAGCAGTCAGTCATCTTCATGTTCAGACTGTTATGATGGGTGAAAGGTCTGTGGTGTCCCGTGTGATAATAGGGCTGAATTTTGTTGAAACAGTTTTTAGACGGTGTGTTTGTTGCTTTGTTGACCTTAGAGGAATCCATTCCGGCCCGGTTTAGAGGTAATAACTGTTTATAATGCTTTAATGAATGTTTAACATTTTAATTCAGAGTGGTTCGGTGTGAAGCGCTATGTTCTAGATAAAGTCAGAACTGCTGACAGTGGTGGTGAAGGTAACCAGACGTCCCCCTCTAAAAGCTCCCTCACAGAAAGTTCCTACATGAGGTGGTTCTGAATACGCTGCCTGATGTCTGAGACGCTGTTTATGATAGTCTGGAGAAGATCTCAGGGATACATGCTGCAGGGCGCTGGGAGGTCAAATAGTCCTTCAACATTCCATATACACTCAGAAGACACGTGTAGGTTCACTGGTGGTTTAGATGTGAATTCTGCTCTGAACGAGCTCACAAACTCACATGGTGGATCTAACCGGGAATGAATCCTCGTGTGTCTTTTACATGGTGATGGGAAGTCCGGTCTAACACAGGAAGCTCTGCTGAAGGTAATGAAATGATGCTGCTTTATTCCTCTGGTCAGTGATTTCATCAGGTTCACCGTCTTATCCGGCTATCTGCTGACGGCGTCGTTCATCCCTAATCATGTGAATCATGTAAATTCGAAGCAGTGCTGCAGCGTGTTTGCTCCTGAAGCCAGCTGTAAAGTGATCCGGTCAGGGATGGAAAAGTCAGGAGATGGATGGAGATGTGCCGCAGTGGGCCGGTAGGCATTAAGCAAAGCAGCATCCTACAGCTTATGCTTCCCAGGGGCCTTAGAGGAGGAAGCTTTCTCTCGGCCTCACTGGTGGATCAATATAATCGGAGCCCTCTCCCGGCTTTCCCAGCGCTAGAATCATTTAGACTGTAAGTGCAGTGACCGGTCCAATCGATAAGCATGTGTGAGGTTTTCCGTTGCAGGCCTCAGGTAAAGGACAGGCCCATGGGAGTTGTAGTTCGGCATCAGGAAGGAGGCGATCACCCCTCTGCTCCACCCTAATTCCAGCTGTGGTCCAGCAGCTGGGAGCGGGGGGCTTTACAGCTCAGGACAAACAGTGTCCGGGGGGAGCAGGATTAATAATGATCAGGGAAACGGAGAGCTGTCCAGATACGAAGGCCACATTCACGTAGGTCAGTGTCCGCTTGAAGGGCTGCTTCCCAAATGAAAAGCGAACAGAGCTTCCTGGTAAGCGATTTACAATTCCCAGCGCATTCATGTGTGCTACACAAATGGTGCACTGGAGATACAGACGGAGACCATTAGGAATCCTTTATCAGGCTAATGTTAATGGTAATGAGGTCGTTATGTCACAGACGCGGGGTAGAAATGTCTGACTGCATGCATATTCATGATACACAGCGCTGTGACTTTTCAGCAGTAGTTACTGGTTAATAGCTGTTACACGGAATTAACTACGGGAAAATTATTATGGAAGTGTATCACAGGGGCGGAGCCACACCTGCAAAAGTGTCGGAACAAAAATGATAGGTTGGAAGCGTGTTAGCGGACTGGCTAATGGCCCAATTCTCTAACTGGCTGACTAGAACTTTCAGCACCACGGTAAGCATGTCATGGCTGTGATATCGTGCTCCAGTAAACCTGGTGTCAGTGCGTGTTCCGAAGCGGGATTCTAGTGCCAGTAGCCCTTACTCTACAAACGAGGAGGAGACGGTTCAGTGGCTGATAGATGATGGGGAAAGCTCAACACGGTGTCTGTTCATGGGGAAAGTCCAGATATGTGCAGTGTCCAGAAACAGTCCATAAAAAACACATTTTAATGAGCTAATATAGCCAAACGGTATTTCAGCCAAACGCTACAACCTGTATGTCGGTTTTCCCAGATTTTACCAGCGAATATGGATATGGAATATGGAATATTAACAGTTTAGGTGTACTCAACGTTGGAGTAACAAACCAGACACTTGTGGGTCTAACAGTAAACTGGTGTTAATAACTAGGATTGTGTGAGATGGTACAAAGGTAGCCGTTAGCCTCAACACTATGACCAAAGGGAATGTGACAGGAATGGTGGAGACCAAGCCAACAACCAGACAGAGAAGCAAGAGTCAAAACCGGTCAAACAAACCAGCCAGCATCCAGCATACAGGGGCAAGACCGGGAACACAGTAACCAAGAGACAATAGCAGGGATAATACACAAGGCACAGACGGAACACATGTAGAACGCCAGGTAGGCAGTGAGGGTCAGCAAGACTTCACAAAGACACAGATCAAACAGAGGGGCATATATGCAGACAGGTAGATCAGTAACAGGTGATGGGAATCAGTATTCTGGTGATGATGCGCGGAGAGGCTGTCCATGATTGGTTGAAGGCTGACATGGTGCTAAGCTCATTCCATCTGCAGTCTCTGGACCGATAAACAAATAACTAATACTGAACACATACGACTCAGTGGTGGTGAAGGTAACCAGACGTCCCCCTCTAAAAGCTCCCTCACAGAAAGTTCCTACATGAGGTGGTTCTGAATACGCTGCCTGATGTCTGAGACGCTGTTTATGATAGTGTGGAGAAGATTTCAGCCTTAAACTCCATTCATGGTGGAGGGATACATGCTGCAGGGCGCTGTGAGGTCAAATAGTCCCCCAAAGAAACTTAGTATTTCCAGGTTTTCCAGATTTTCCATTATCAACATTCCATATACACTCAGAAGACACGTGTAGGTTCACTGGTGGTTTAGATGTCTATATGTGTGGTGTGTTCCCATCACCACCACTGTAGAGAACATCTGAACCACCTCACACCAAACCCGCTCTCAATGTCTTCAGTCCATCAGTTATGGAGAAATTTCTGGTCATTGGAATTCAGCTTTAGGTTATAGGGAATTCATGCTTTTCTAAAACAGGGCTGGAGAGTCCGTTCACACATCCAGTCTTCCAGACTCCTCGTAAACCTTCTGCCTGTGTGATGTGGAAGGTGATGGCAGTGGAGAGAGCGGACAGGGAGAGAAAGAGGGTGAGAGATGGAGAGCAGGCCGGAGCGGGAAGGGCTGCTTCTGTTCCCGGGGCTAAGCTGGGCGGCCGGTGTGCGGTGTGATTGCTCTCCTCGGCGGTTTATTGAGATGGAGGACGTTTCCCGACTCGGCCATAATGAAGCGTTTTATGATTCATTATGCCGGCGCTGAATCCCGCTGCCAAGCCTGCAAACTTTCTAATTAACGCGGGTCAAACAGCCAAACAGTTTTTCGTCTAATTATCGCTGCTTATTACTGAATGGGCACCAGAGGAAAAGCCGCTGAGGATGGTGCGCGAGGGGGGCGGCCTGGTGTTAAAGCGATGGAGGGGGAGGAGCCTGACGGAGGCTGACATAGAGGAAATGTCTAAAGGTAGATAGTGTGTTTGTACGTATGTCGTTCTTTAGCCTGATGTCAGAGCCTGAACAGGACATGTGCACACGTAGTATCAGCACTTACTGAAGGTCAGTCGGCCTGTCCATGCTCTGCTGAGGTCACCGAACATTAGTAAGGTCTTAATCTCAGCCTGATCAGAAACGGGACTAGCAGTGTTTATACTGTATGTGTATGGAAGAACTCACTGTGTCACTCGTCATCCATATATTGTAGTGTGAATATTTAACCCTCGAGAGAATTCTGACTGTCTTTAGAGTGAAGTTTGCCTCGGAGAAGAGTTCGAAAGCAATTCCAGTTGGAAGAGTTGGAGAGGGGGTTTGAACTTCTGACTGGTTCTGTACATACACACGATGTGTATCCAAATGGGCTGCCTGTCATGCAGACGTATGGACACTATGTCCGCTATATCACTGTGTACACATACCTGTATGACAGGTGTGCACATGAAGGGGAGTTGGTTTCTGTACCTTTAGCTCATCAACACATCCACCTGTAGAGCTGAACACGAGGCTCAAATCACGATCTGTATTTACCCCAGTGGTGTAAACATGAATTACACTGTGTAACTGTAGGGGGAGCTCAAGAGCACAACACACCAGTTCTAGCACAAAGCTGCTGTAGGAGCCGGAATCAGGACTTGGAAGTGTTCTGTCATGTGAACCATCCGGAAGAACTCTGAGAGATACAGCAGTGACCAGGTTTAGAACTTTTTCTTAGACCTAGCGGCCCGCCCACAGGCTACGTGGAGCTAATTAGCGTGTGATTATGACCTTATTTATCCTGTACACGGATTTAGAAGGAATTCTAATATGTTTCACTCCTGCTGAAGCCGCTTTGACTGAAACTCTCCTGACTGCTCTGACATTGATAGCCATCGTGCTGTCAGCTCCAAGAAGCTTAGTGTTTGACACAAAGGCCTCAGTCCGTACGCTGACAAATATGCTAATACGAAAAGAGGCCCAGCTCGGTACGCGTTCATTATTCAGCCTGAAGTTTTCCTGCTTAAATCCCCTCCGCAGGCGACTGTCCCCCTCTAGACACGTCTGTCGTATGGGCTCTCTATTGTGGCTGGAGATAGTGGCGGAAATGGTGGTTATTAGAGCAAAATGGAAAGACTGGGCTAATTGTGTGTGGATGAAAGAGGAGGAAGAGCCGCTTTTACTTGTTTGAATGGAGGGATTAGCCACCTTCGCGTGGATGCTGCTGTCCTCTTTTTCCGCTTTCTTTTTTTCCGGCTTTGGCAGAACGGGAGAACTGGAAAGAAAAGAGAAAACAAGGCAAGAGTGAGAGCGGAGGAGAGGAAGGGACGCTTCAGAGGAGCAGTCTGTGTGATGTGTCGGGGGGGGGGGTTAGGGCGGCGGCTGTTCTTGCTTTGCCCCAAAAGACAGTCCACTGACCTGTAGGAGGGAGAGCTTGTTTACATGCTGGCTTGGTCAAGATCTGAGGTGGCCTCGCGGTGATAGGTGTGACCAGCTGTGAGGCATTTTGGACTGAGTGTGGTTGGGTGAGTGTGAAATTGCGGAACCAATCCAACAGCTCGTGAATAGGGGGCGACGGTGTGCTCTTTGGGCCGGGGTAGGATTCTTGCTTTGGAGGTTCTGGGTTTCGGTCCCGGACAAGCCCCCAGTTTTGTTACTTCCAAATTTTTGTATCCAAATACAGAAGAAGAGCGAGGGGAGACCACTGTACCGTGTGCATGTTTGTTTGTTTATTAGGCAGCGAGATTAAACCAACAAACAAAACAAGAGGACTAGCGAGAGACACAGAGAGAGTGAGAGTGAGAGACAGAGAGAGAGACAGAGAGAGAGTGAGAGTGAGAGTGAGAGACAGAGAGAGAGTAACCTACCTACTGGAACCAGGGTGAACTAAGACACACAAGCCTTCCCAGACTCTCTACAGAGTGATGACCAGGAGACTCCGGACTACCACTCTCAGTGTGCACTAGTACAGGATTTACGGGTGTGAGTATTTACAGTCCAGACAGGGTCACACCAGAGTCTAACAACTGAAGAGTTAGACACACTAGTAACGATCATCAGGCTTACAGCACACGAACCAGTAACGAGACAGTCGGGCCGCAGGTGGACACTACATTTATAGGAAGTGGAGTAAGGAGAACAAGCCAATCAGGAATGGAGGGCGGGCTACAACAGCTACAACAGAGTGTGGACGGATTAGAGGAATTCAGAACCACGTCTTAAGGTGGGGGGGGTTGTATGGTTTGGTGAGCATGTGCCGCTGTGAGTCGCCCTGTAAAGCCTGGAACAGTCAGTTAGGAGTCAGAGCGGAGTTTTCCTCCCCATGGTGGTGTACCTCCCTACATATTAACGTCACACACAGACTCGGAAAGAATTGCAGCTCAGATGATCTCAAAACCAGCATGAAGATCTGATGATCAGCAGTAGATAACTCACTAACGTCCTCAGAAGACACGACCTGCACCAACTTTACACTGAGTCCTCTCTCAATCAGCAGATCCAACCGCTCGGGGCAGGAGGCACAGCCGAACTGTGGACCAGCAGAGGTGGCAGCTCTCAGTCTGCTTCCTAGTGATCCCTGGTTCAGTTTCCCGCTGGTGGGAGCACATGTTTAGGACGAGGGAACCGGAGCATGCTTTTTTGCTTCTGCAGCACATCAGCACCACACCAGCTGTTTAATATTCGACTCCTACAGATGGTTGGATAGTTCTTGCAGCATGAGCTGCTGCTAACGCTAAGCGTGTGTTCTATCGTGTTTGATCAGGGATATATTTGAGGGAGAGGTTTGGATGGAGCCAAAGCGCTGCTGCTGCCGGTCTCCTGGCCAGTCGGTGAACACCCATGTGCCGTTTTTGGTGCCCTGTAGTGGTAACGTGCGAAGAACCACGCTAAATAAAAAGCTGCACAGAACCGTCACAGAAACTCCAAACCCTCCGGAGGAAGCAGACGTGAGAACAGGCTTTGTGTTCCCGAGCCTACATCGGCAGAGCTGTAATCTGCTTTAGAAAGAGGAACAGCGGGGTTTCAAATCTGTTTCCAGTGACGGAGGGTGGAGAGCTTGATTTCCATCCCTCCTCCCTCCCCCTTTTCTCTTTCTCTCATTTCTCGGCGAAGCCAGTGAAGTAGCACTATCGCCCTCACCCACGCTAATTAAAAACGCCAGCGCCGCCCTCCTTCACTCGCCGCCAAGCTAGCAAATTATATTTCAATTGTTTACCGGTTACTGTATCGCTTTAATTAAAACTCTTTCTCCGTCTCCTTCTCCTCTCCTCTCCTCTCCTCGTCTCGTCTCCTCTCCTCGTCTCCTCTTCTCTGTTTTCAGCGCCAGCCTGTTTCAGGATCGTCCTCCGCACCCAGCCCCCCTCTTTCTGCTCACTTCTCTTCAGCTGCTGTTTTAAAGAGGATGAATTAGCTGGAGAGAAGAGCGGGAGATTGTGGAAGCTGTTGGGAGTTCTCTCTGACGTGCAGTGTGCTCTTTGATATTGTGTTTGCGGAGTAGAAGCTGAGAGAGATCTGTGTGTGGATATTTAAAGAGTTTGGGCTTACTCCGTGCGTTCACGGCTCTGCGTCTAATCAGCCCATGAGCATAAGAACGTTTAATTCAGTCTAACTCGTATAAGATCAGAACTCTGGTTCTGTCTAATGAAGAGTGAGTCGGGGGCAACAGTGGACCAACCCAAACGTGATCTTCTGAAACTCTGGCCAGAGAAATAAATACAGTTACATACCAGACAGCAAAGACACATGAGAGTCAGTGACTGATATGAGCGGTCAGTCAGAGACCTGCTGGACTGCTGACGTTCCTGAAGCCATGTTCTCGGGCTGTTTATAATACAGAGACTCCTGCTCTCACTCCTCATCCTCTCTTCTCCATTAGCGAGGTGATCCAGCAGAGCAGCGTTAAGACCTATTTAGATCCATAAAGAACAAGATAAAACGAAGCTGAGTGATGTGTAGTTCCAGCGGGGCTACAGTTCCCAGATATGGTCTTTATGGAACAGAGAGTTACTGGAATCTTAAGATTCCTATTCTCCTCATTTCCAGTGTGTAACTGTGTGTTTGGGTTCTACTGGAGTGGATCTACGTGCGTCATTATGTCCCTCTTACTGTACGTCTGTATTCACCCTCTGTCTGAAACCCTCTGTTAGAGCTTCTGTGTCTTTAAGCCCCGCCTCCCCGTGAGCTCGGTGTGCTCTGATTGGTCAGCTCACTCACTCTGTTCTGATTGAACCACCACCAAAGTTCCAACCCCACACCGCTGTGTCTGTCCTTGTAATGGTGTCGGTTCTGCTGCATCAGTTTGATCCAGAGCCCGATCCTGAAACTCCGGTAGAACAAGCTGGTAGATCCTCCTTCACCAGCTGGACTGGAGCGGACTGGTTTCAGAGTGGTCAGTGTTACTGGTTCAGCTCTCTGTGTGGTGTGTGAGGGTGTGCCGAGCTGGCCGGTAGGCGGGCAGTAAGGACTGGAATTCCAACAAGGCGTTTCAGGCAGCTGGGAAAAGTGGTTTCTGTGGGAGAGAGGTTCTCCCTCTGGCGTGTGCTTTGGGCTTTAGAACTCTGAACTTCAGAACGTTTACATGCACAAAAGTCACAAAGCACTGAAGGAAACGGAGGAAAGATGGAAGAGCAGAGCAGAGGACCCTGACCCAGCACAGTAACTGAGGTCCATTTTCATTCTATATTGGTCTTTAATAAATGAGGAAGATCCAGTTTTCCATGATCCCGGCTCTGTCCGGACGGAAGCTTTGTGATATCAGTGGTGTTTGGTGTGTGCAGCTTGATCCTTGCCAGAGCTTCTCAGTGTCTGACGTGTCTGCTGGCAGATGAAGAAGCGTCTCTGTGCTGGTTTTGCCGCTGGCGTATGTTTCAGCGTTTTGTGCCGGTGTTTGTGTGGCGGTGTTTGTGTGCGGGTGCTGGTCGAGGGCTGGCACTGCTGGTTAGAATTCTTGGCCGCTCTCGGCGGGGAAGAATGAGTGGTGTGCATTAGGAAGAGACCATTGCTCTCCTGAACGTCCGCTGCACGTCTAGATAATAGCACACGCTCCATCATCTCCGCTGAATGGGCTGTTATGACAGATCGTCATCACTTCTCATCATCATGTGTCTGCGTGTATGATAAGTGTGGATGTGTGATCTGTGTGTGTGTGTGTGTGTGCGTGCCAGGCGTTTCATGCCTTGTTGAAGAGCCCGTGTCGTGGCGAATGTAAAGGTTTGGAGGTATTATGTAAACGGTGGTGTTATGTTGTGTTTGCGGCTGTAATGTTAAATATTCCAGATTATGTAATTGATTGTTTTCCAGCTTTCTGAAGCAGGTAGATCTGCTGTATTAGCCTCACTGAGGATCCTCTGTGTTTGCTAACATTAGCAGCGGAAGCTAATCCCAGTTTAGTGAATCCTTTACTCTCCAGATGAAGATGAAGTTCCACCAGCACTACTAGACACCAGTAAGAGCTCCAGAGTGTAAACTAGGACGGGATGATGATGTTCTGATCCATATGTTTAGAGTTATTACTCTGTAGAGAGCATTACTACATCAGGAGAGCAGCTAGGAGGAGCTAACTCTGTTAGCGCTTATCCTAACAACCACAGAACGAGTGTTTCTGCTCATATTAACACTCGACAGAGAAAAATAAAAGCTGGGTTTGATTCTCCACACGGTTCTGTGTACATGTAGACGTGTGTGTGTGTGTGTGTGTGTGTGTGTGTGTGTGTGTGTGTGGAGTAGAGCGGTATATTGTTTGATTTCAGCCAATAAGCTAAACAGCACATTAGCTAGCTAGCTAATTAGCCTAGTTAGCTGCTTTACAGTGACATAAAATGACCAGTAAAGTGGTTAATCCTAGTGGTTCTGTCTCTCGAGTAGGTGGAAAGTGCACTAAGGTTAGAACCCTAAGTTCACTTGGTTCCTGTTTGGGTTCTTGTTTTTGCAGTGTGTATGTGGATAAACGTCTTTATAGAGTGAATATTTCTACATTACACTCTGGTACAGGTACAGGTGAGTCTGGTGCAGATTCATGATTCTATGTAAATGAACCGCACTAAGTTCTGGGGTTATGGATCTTGGAGGATCTTCACAGATGTGAAATCTGATCAGTAAACAAGTGAAACCGGAAAAATATAGACGCCTTTGAACTTTGGTGTTGGTGAAGACTGTTCTGAGAGCCTTGGACGACAAATGAAACAAACAAATGGATCTTCGACTGTTATGCTTGAAGAGTAGACGGTCAAAGAGGACGACCAGCTCTAAGATGGATGGATACAATCTGACGCATCATGGAGCAGTTGTTTTCTGATTCACACCACCTGAGTAACTGAGGTTCTGGACTCTGGGGTGGTCAGTCCATTGTTGTGAGAACACCAGCAGCTTCTTTGTTGGATGTGTGTGTCTCCTTTGCTCAGTGAGGAGCTTCTTGAACAGCTACACCTCCTTTCAGACCTCCATAGTGTTGAGGTGTCTCCTCACAGTGCAAGGATGGACAGAGACACCTGTGGAGGTTCTCAGATCTGAAGCAGGAGTGGATTTTTATGTTCTCCTCTCTCTCAGAGATGAAAGCCTTAACTGGTGTTAATGTGGTGGGGTCAGTGTTGGTGGGTGGGTGTACCAGGTTTTCCAGGTGGCTGTAACATTTCTCCGGCACCTTTAATTGACTTTCTCCTTCCTCATAAAAAGTGGATTATTTTATGTCTCCTCTTCTCGGAAACCTCTCCTGAAAAGCGGTCGGCTGTTTTGATGGGATATGAAACGCTGTCTGATGTTTGCACAGTGCTGCGTTTGTGTATACGTGTGCTAAAAGTCCTCGCACGCCTGTAGATTAATGTGCTCATGAAGCATCCATCCGTTCAAAGCACTCCTCATCAGGACCCTGGAGAGCGGCGGGCCGTCCCGCGGTGAGTGATAGGGCTGGAGGGGGGCACCGTGAGCGATTCCCGGCCCGCTCCACAGCCCATAAATCGCCCATATAACCTGCGCCTCTCTGCACGACAGGACCTGTTCCATAACGGGCCCGCCGTTTAGCGCGAGCGGAGCTACTAAATGCGTCAAAGGGAGTGTGTCTGATGGATTAGCTTTTAAAGCCATCACAGGTGTCTCTCGCTCTCTCTCCGTCTCTCTCTCTTTCTCCGTCTCTCCCTTTGAAGGATGAGGCCGGGGCCCAGTCCTCCAGAGAGGCTCCGTGCCTCCCACAAATTTCCCCTCGCAGGACATTTTTCTTTTTATCAACTGTCCGGAGAAAGTCGTGATGCGTCCTCGGCGAATAAATCAGCGCGGTTTGCCCCCTGTTTTCTTATCTACCCCGGCCTCGTATTTCTGCACGGATGACCTGCCAGAGCGCCGCGTTCCTGTGTATGTGTGGGCTTGTTGTCCACTGGCAGTGCAGGACACGGTGTACTTGCACCCCCCTCTCTCGTAGTCCCCTTGACTCAAAGACACAGACAGGTGAGAAAACATCAAAGCAGCCCACCTTCACTAAATCCATCAGTGCTCTCTCTCTCTGAACAGCGGTGCTGTGGTTCCACTGTCCCCCCACAGCATTGTGCAGGCTTCAGATCCCAGTGTTCTCTTCTACACAGTCATATTTACTAGCAGATGATCACAATTAATCTCATTCCTTTAGGTAGTTATGAAGTTGTTAGTGAATCTGATTGGTCTTATTCGGTTTAGTTTTATTTTTGCATAATTTAAAGTATGAAAGCAAAGCTAACAAACGGTATACGGTACAGGGAGAGACAAAAAGCCTGGTAGGATTATGTGAAGGGTCCACCTTAATAAAATTACAGTTTGACCATGAAATACAGAGCATACAGAACAACAAAGAAATGAAAGACACACGTGTGAATGATGAAGTATTAATGGGTGTGCATGTAGGCGTGTGTGCGTGTGTATATGATGAAATGAATTATAATGTCTGATGAACTTGAATAAATACATGATAATAAATACCTCTGTGAATCACTAAGGCCCAGAGCTCAGCAGAATAGAGGGCTCTACAAAGCGTCTCCTGTTTTAAAGCCGTACGTTCTGTTATATCTGTTCAACATCACTCATCGTGCTGTTGTGTGAACACAGAGTTTACGTGAAGACCAACAAGACCGCACAGACGGACTTTGGGCAGGACTAACTGGGGTCGCGTGGTTATGTCCATTATGATGAAACGTTTCCTCCGACACGTTAAAGACCCAACAGTAACAGAAGGGTTTAAATCGGTCTCGGTGGTCTACAGCTCTGTGTTTGTGTGGACGCGGGGCTAAACCCTGATCCAGTCTGAGTGCCTTAGCTCATAAGCAGCCCTGATAGCTGCCTGGTTTAGCCGAGCAGGTCAGACTGACCTGAGGTCCAGAATCAGCTGATCCCTTCTGTCTGCTAAACTAAGGGTGTTTTTACACCCAGGACTGAGGACTGATTCTGGGCTCATTTTGGCAGGGGGAGGGGCTTATTATTGCTGGTTTTGTTGAATACACAAGAATTCCACCCATACTGTGGATCAGCTGCGGAATTCCGTATGTCCCTTTTCTGCCTGGAGGTGTGTAAAGTGGTAGCTTCAGCCATTTACTGCTTTCACTAAACACTCCAACAGAGCTGATCAGGGCCATAACACTCCTTTCCTGAAGCCTGAAAGGGGAGGTGGAGTGACATGTCAAAGCAGTGAGGTTACAAAATGAGCCAATCACAGCAAAGCTGTAGCCATGAGCCAAACGTTTGGTGGTGGTGGGGTAATTACTGACACTTCTTAGCCTGACGTTATTTGTTCCACCGTTCCAGTGGGGTGAAGTGAGGTGCTGGGATGGTGGGACAGTGTTTCAGTTCCATTTAACTCTTGGGAATACCGACAGATCCTAACCGCATGGCTGGAGCTCTGAATATCGGTATGTTGTATGTCGGGATACTGGGGGAGACATTTTGCGCACATCTAAGTTTGTATTGTGATTACTTCCTTAAATCACGCTCCCCCTCACGCCGTGCCACGACCGGATAGCTTTCACACAGGCAGGGGACCTCACCGGAGTTCAGGAGGACCAAGATCAGTCCACTCCCAGGCTCCAAAACAGCTTATCAGACTCAGAGCGAGTGGTCCTGGGTGTGGAAGAAGCTGTAGCCTGTAAAACAGAACCAGCGGATGGTGTTTTACTTTAACTGCTCTTCAGTCACGTGCCAGTATCTCGCTGTGCTGAGTTTCTGTGTGGGTCATGCAGGAAGCCGTCTGTAGATGGAGTTTCTGGTGTTTCAGTCATGTGATTTAGAGTTAGTGTCTGGTTGGAAATGGTTGTTATTGATGTCGAGGGTATAAAAACATATTAAATCATGTTGCGTTATTCTACCGCGTCGTTTGTGTAACGAGGCTGCCCGTGTCTGTCCTGAGGCTGCGCCCTTCAGGTGAGCCAGGGAGCTAACAGGTGGGCAGATTGGTGCTGATGAGACTCATTTGTTCTTCTACACAGCTCTTCTTAGAAACATGCCCCCGCTCCACAGCGCCCCCCGGCTCTGAGCACGGTAAACAAACACCCTGACGTAAACAGAGAATCATGTGGTGGTCTGTCATGACCCCCACGTGTGTTCTGAGGGTGTGTGTGTGATGTGTGTCTTGATGTGTAGCATGCAGTGAGGGTCTCCTGCTGTCCTTGCCCCCGGCCTGCATACCACTGCACCACTGTTAGAGGACACGAGGCTTAGGCTGAAAAGAGTCCAGTGATGTCCAGTACCGGTCAAACACACCTGGTCATAAAGGGTTTCCTTATTCTTATACCCTTTCCACTTAATATTATCATAATTAATATTAATAATTGATATTAAAATGATGCCACTTAATATGATCATCACTTCTGCAGATTTTCATATCAGTGCTACTGGTTTTCATAATCTTGTAGACCAATAGAAATTGACTGACTGAAGTAAATAATAAATCCACTAAATAAGCTCAGAGCTGTGAAAGAGCTGCTGACCTTGGCGTTGCACCATGAAGGTCAGAAAAGCATGTGAGTTAGTGTGTATGAGGACCAGGCGTAATATTATCTAAATGTTTATACATTTGGAGGGTTTGGAATCCTGTCTTTGTGTAGATTAGCATACCGGTTAGCTTGCTAGCAGACATACTGTAAAATGAGAATAAATTTAGGTTAAAATAATTCTAACTTCCATTGCCTAAACGTTGGTGGGGACATTATGTATTTGGGTCCCGAATTGCTCTATTGATACTAGAGGCTGAACTAAACCAGTACAGGTGTTTTCTCTGGATCGTGTCCATTGAGTGATGTGTGTGTGGTGCTGTGAGTGAACAGCTAGACTTCTTCCTGCTCCTCTAGAAGGTGAGCTTCCTGCTGTAGGGGGCAGTGAGCACACGTGCCCGGAGCGGTGGGCAGTCCTATCCAGTCATGCTCTGTCTGCTCAGGGAATCAAACAGGCGACCCTCTGGTCACAAGGCTGCTGTTCCCTGACCTCCAGCCCATGACCGTACAGAAGCAGAAGGCCTGTTGTGTTGGTGTCGAGCTGAAGGGCTGTGGGTCTCAGGTGGTTTATTGATATTGACAGTAAATGTTTGATTTTAATAGTTATTGTTTTATTGCCTTGGCTCGCTGCCAGCGCTCTGCAGCACCTTCGCTTGTATTTCTGAGGATCTATAAAAAGTGAGCATACGTCCGTTTCCCCTGCTGAGGACGCCACTTCTCTCTGACCGCCGTGCCCCGGGCCTAATTGAAAAGCAGGAGTGAAATTGATAATGATCATTTATTTAGCGCCGGGTTCAAGCGGCTGCGGCGGGGAGGGAAGTCCGGCGAGAGTGGGCCGCTTTCGCCCGGTCTTATCTAACCCCGCTGCCTCACCAATTAAATCAGAGGAGAACTGAGGAACTTCTTTCATTCGCTGTCCTTTCATTACTCTCTCTCTCTCTCTCTCTCTCTCTCTCGCTTCTGTTTCTTCTCTAATCAGCTGCCCATTACCAGCCTGATTACACTCACTGACGTGCACATGTGGCTATTAAATAATGACTAGCAGTCTGGGCCAGTGATGAGAGTGGACTCTTGAGCCGTAGGCGTATTGAGTGAATGAGAGAGAGAGAGAGAGAGAGAGAGAGAGAGAGAGAGAGAGAGAGAGAGAGATGAAATATAAACAGTACAAACGTATAAGGGAGCAGCAGCAGTTGGAGACACATACACCAATAACTATCATTTCATCAGCACAACACACACGGGACACGTCCACCCAAATCCATGTGCCGTATGGTAGCGAAGGCCAACTCCACCCAAATACCCAAACAGTGTGTTCATAGCTCCAGCTTAAGGCTGGTTTATTCCCCTGTGAAGATGCGTGTAAGCGTATCTCCCGGTGTTGGGGAAGTACCCTGGGGAAAGTAATCCATTACAAATGACTACAACTGTAATGGGATTACTTTCATTACTTCCTGGGAAAAGTAATCCCGTTATTCAGTACCTGACAGTTACGCTCTGACTGACGACGCTGCCTTCCAGTTCTGAGCCAGCTATGAATATAACACCTGTACCTCAGGTACGGAGACCTGCGTCCATAGAACACTGCTGTAGGTATATAATATCCCGGTCTGTTTAAA
>CM067477.1:38482764-38495826 GCA_034552555.1 Semaprochilodus insignis
CCCCCCCCCCCCCCCCCCCCGAACCCCCTTTAAATCAAAGTTGGGCATTCACGATTGTGGTGAGTTTCACAGGATCTCAAGGGTTAAAGATCGGATGCAATGCTATATTACAGCATGCTGTCATTATTGCTGACTTCAGACGTTCCGGTTTATCAGCTCGTCCTGGAAAAGATGTGTGTTGTTGATGTATCTCGGATACCTCAGGTCAAGTCTAGGGCCCAACACAATGCAGGCCTGTTTACAGCAGCCTGAGTTTGCAGTTATCAGGAGAAAGGGAGTGTTTCAGAGAAGAGGAGGGTTTGAATTACCAAGGTGGCTTTTGTGGCTGATGATAAAATTGGCCTGCTTTCAGAATCTCACTCGGGTCGAGTTGCAGGGTTCTCACACAGTTTGTGAGATTCTGGCGGGTGGTATGACGAAATACTAGTGTTTTCATAAAAAACTTGCACTACTGAGTTTAGACATGACTACAGGTGTGGCAGCAGCGTTCAAATACAGTGCCACCAGAGTTCACTTCTCTACCTCACATTATTTACCTCACAAACTGCAACACAGATCGGCTGATCGATGGTCATGCATGGAGTTGAGCATCGTCCCCTGTAAATGTGTTGATCTGGTAAAGCATAAGCCGGTCTCCTGCCTGAGGAATCAGTCATGCAGAAGGAAGCAAGCTGCCGACTGTCATCGCTCTGAACCCTGAGCACAGCCCAGCTCAATGAGTGACGAGGTGGATGAAGACCACTCTTGTTAGAAATGCCCTGAAACGTCCTCACTTCCTACACCTCTGCTCTGTTTCTCACTCTCACAGGCTCTTGGTAAAACTGTTCGTGCTTCTCACCGCTTCCCTCTGCACACGTTCACACATCCAGTCCTGCACAGAAGAAGAGGTTAGTCAAGCAGATATGAGCTCACCAGACCAAAAATTAGACACCATGGTGACTGAAATGTACCTGATAGCGTGTCATACCTCCACAAGCTGTGATTGGATTTGGGACAGTTGGGAGAGGTTTCTGGATGTAGCCCACATCAGTGTTCAGACAGTTGGGCCAGATGTGGGTCCCCTCTCCAACTGTTCCAACTGCTCGGATTGCTTTCAAACTCTTCTCTGAGACATACTTTGCTTGCAAAGGATGCTACCAACACAACGGCATGAGTCAGAATGGAAAGCACGCGCAACAGGGCGACGATAAGGCCCATCCTTGTTTACGTCTACCCACCAAGTTTCATTCCTGTGGGGTTGATTCCTTGTGGGTGCAGCTCTTTTTTCGATGATGAGTGTGTAAAACTACGTACAGTACATGTGGTGATTTTCTGTTTGCACCTTTCTCTCATAATACCGTCTAAACAAGCACCGTATGCGCCTCCGTCTCCTCCATCCTGACATCCTTGCATTGGAATCACATGACTAGATGTTCATCGTATGAGCAGGAACTGTGTATGGAGGTGTGTAGGAGTGTGTTCTCTCTGTGGAGGACGTGCTCATGTGTTTACATCAAGTTTGACCAAACTGTATACACACACACACACACGCAGGCTGACGCTGGCAAGACACACACATACCCACACTCTTTACAGACACACTGTAGAGAGGCACACTTCATCTCTCTCTCTCTCACTCTCTCAATCTCTGAACATTCCTTCATTTATTTGGTGTCACAGCCATCAGTGCAATTACAGCACACTTCACCATCAATGGTCCTACAGTGTTGATTCGACGTGCTGCAGATACTCACATAATTGCTGCTACAGTTGAATGATCGCCCCCCCTTTATCTTCTTCCTCTCCCCCTCTCTCTCTTCTCATCTTCATTGTCCTGTCTCCTCTTCTTACTTCCCTCCTTCTTTTACCTTATCCTTCTTCTCTCTCTCTTTCCTCATCTTTCTTCTCTCTCTTTCTCTTCCTCTCTTCTCTTCTCACTTTTTGTCCTCTTTTTCCTCATCCTTCTCGTCTTCCTTCTCTCTCTCGCCTCATTTTTATTCTCTCTTCCTCTTTCTTTCTCTTTATCTTCCCTTCTCTCTCTGTCTCTGTCATTTTCCGTTTTTCTCCCTCTCTGTTCTCGTCTTCATTGTCTTTTCCCATCTTCCTTCTCTCTTCTCCTTGTTTTCTCTCCCACTCTCTTCTCTCTCCCTCTCTCCTCTTCTTTCTTCTCTCCCTCTTTTTCCTCATCTTCTTTGTCTCTTCTCTTGCCCTCTCTCCTCATCATCTCTCTCTCCTCTTCTTCATAGTCCCCCTCGCTCCTCTTCTTTTTTATCTCTCTCTCTTTCTTACTCTTTCCTACTCTTTCCTTCTTCTGTTTCTTTCTCATCTGCCCTCTTTCTCTTTCTTTTCTTTTTGCGCTCTCTCTCTCTCTCTCTCTCTCTCTCTCTTTCCTAGCAATAGGTAAAGCTAGTTCAGGCCAGCGAACCAAACAAAGCGGATGTGGAATAAACAGTGTATTTGCTCTGGGCTTTTTTCATTTCCCTGTTTTGATGGTGAGAGGCAGGAACATGGACATTAGCTGTTGTTTCTCCTGAGGGGGTTTGTTTAGTTGGGTGGTGTCGTTTGCATGACCAGAGAGTCATTTCTACGTGTGTTCTCCGGGTCTGCGGTAATTATAATAGGCTGTGTCCTGTAGTGCTGGTAAGGTGCTGCCAGTGTGGATCCGTGCTGTTGTCTTTTGTAGATCAGATCTTAAGCAGGCATGTCCCCCCTTCAGAGAGAGAAAGAGGGGAGAGAGAGAGAGAGAGAGAGAGAGAGAGAGAGAGAGAGGAAGCCTGCCTGTGTTTAATCCCCCTCGTCTTCCGCCCTTCTTTAGCTGCTGTTAATTGTGTTGCGAGCCGAATTTGACACGCAACGTCTGGGACAGGAGTTGGTCCGTGCGTGCTGTGTGCATAGGCATCTTTTCTAATCCGCCCCACCACTGCCCGCCCACCACAAATACCTCCTCACTGTAAACCGGCCCCCCGCTCCCCCAACCGGTTCCCCAGCCCTCCCCTCTCTTCATTCCTCATGTTTTCAGGATTTTTCCCCTTTCAGACTGAATATGTCAGTTCCTCAGAAGTCTGGAGACATTGTTTTCCCCCCCTTTGTCTTTTTTCCCCCTCACTGCATTGAGTGGTTTGCTAAAACCTGTCATGTGCTAGAGGTGGGAGGGGGGTGGTCTCAAACTCATGACAGGACCTGGGGTGAACAGAAACCAAAAAAAAAAAAAAAAAACATGGAACAAGAGAGACAAAAGAAAACGGGCAGAAAGAAGGAAATGGAGAAACGAGAGCAAGCGCAGAATCCGCCAACTTACGTTTTGGAGCTTTATTTATTTGGTTGTTTATTTTGGCACCCATTACTCTTTACAGTAGGTGAATATGTCAGGGTGTTTGGGCTGGTAGGATTGGAAGAAATTTTGGTTCATGACTGTTATGTAGGAATTTGCCAAGAAACGAGGCTCGTTTTATGACAGTGATAATGAGCTTTTAGGCCTGAGATGTACTTCACTGATCCAGAGAACTGGGATCGGAGCTGATGGTATTATAACAGGTCCAGAAGCAATCTAGAAGTTTCTTGCTTCTGTGTATTCTACTTATGTCACTGTCATTAAGGTGACGTCAACTGATGTTATCCCCAGTCTGCAGAAGTGAGACACTTTTCAGAAGTTTACGAAGAGATCTTAATATCTGCAGTTTGGCATTACATTGGACTGCTAGCCTTACTTTGTCTAAACACTGGCTATATACACTCAAAGAAGTGCCACTCGCGAATGACCAGAAAACAAATCTGTTGTGGTAACATAAACCAACATTGCCGTTGCAGAAACAATGGGGCGCTATCCCACTTCTGACACCAATGTGGCATCAGGGTAGAGAAAGAAACACAGTGCTTTAAGTAAACGCTCTTTTACTGGACACCGGAGCAGGGGACAGTCATCGATCAGTGCTGGCTGACATGGCCAGAAAGCGGACTGGTCATCCCTAATCTACCCCACTCTTTGCATGACACACCTTCCGTGGCATAGCGAGCCAGTTGTGAGTCACTGCACTATATGCAATAATAGGTGACTTAACTGCAGAACATTAACAGTCATCAGATCATCCGGTAGGTCGGTCAAATGTGGTCATGAAACAGTATTAAGCTCTAAACAAAGTGCTAATTAAAAACACGCACCAAATTAACCTGCTATATAGGGTAGGAGCAGAAATCTGGATCACCTAGGGGGTACCGGGTTGGGATCCACTAGTATTCCAGAGTGTTCCCTTCCTCAACGTGTCCAGTCAGTGGTGGAAATAGAGAGAAAATCCTTTAAGACAAAGAGCCAATCAGGAAAGCCGCCCCTCCTTGTTGTGGAGGTTTGCGCAAGCACAGTAGCCAGAACAAGCCGTAAACCATTTGTTATTAAGATGAGTGCTGAAGACCATTAATGTGATTTGTGTTTATCATTTACTTCAGTCTGTTTTTGAAACTCTAATTTGACCTTCAGTTTTGTATATTTTGTTTTCTCCCCATTCAACGAGAAAGGAGTCTGGTCTTGTATGGTCGGGAATAACTCCCCAGCCGCTTTTCAAAGATGGCCGCCGAGTAAAGAGACTATAGGGACTATTAGGACTTTGGTGTAATCCAGCTTGATCATTACCAGATGAGCTACACCAGGTTTGTTGGCCGGAAGAATGTTTGAACCTGGGCAGGGTAGAAGGTCCCAAAGACTGAAGTAGAGAACTCTAGGCATTGAATAGCCTGAGGAGGTCAAGCATGAACTCCTAGAAGCTTCACAGCAAATAGGCTGCAAGTGTCCAGTTCCCTCTAAAACTTCCCATTTTGGACACAGCCGCATATACGGGCTGAAATCTCTGCTTACTCTAGCATTCACTTTGCCGTGAGCTTCCACGCACGTGTTAGCGAGCCGCTCGTGTATGTATTCCGCTGGCTTGCGTGGGTCCCCGCTCTCCGCTGCAGAAGTAAATGTGAACTGACCCGGCCGTGCACCCATTAGGCCTGCTTCCTGGGCCACTGTCTTTTGTCTTCCACTTTGTTTCTTTGGGCGAAGGCCTCTCAGGAACACCAGTCCTATCTCATCTCCTCTAGCCTCGTCTAGCCAGGAGAATTCAGACTGGGGCTTGGACTCTGTGGGATGGGAGGTGTATATTGATGTTCTGACTCTTATTTAATCCAATGGTTATAATAGATTAGCATCATATCGTTTAGGCTGCTATTATTTATTGATAGATAAGGCGAATGGACATACTCATGCTGGTAAATATGAAATGCAGCATATATCCCCAGCTATAAATCCATGAAGTCAGGAGGTTGGTACCGTAATATATGCCCATATATAAAGATGAGGTGTCACGTAATGGCATTGCTGAAGATGTGCCAGCTATCCATTTGAGGCCTGTATATCTCCAGGCTCTTTCTCGCCGAGCACCGACAGCATGTCTGCCCAGGCTACTATTTAAAAGAATAGTAGTTGAACAGATAGAAGGAACTAGTGCGTGTAATTGGAAATATCCCGCATATCCAGCCACTCTGCCCTGAAGTGGAAAAGAAGCTAGGGCTACTGCGGCCGCGCCCGCGTAGTCTGAATGGCAAGCTTGCCTCCTGTAAACAGGTCCCACGCTGCATGAAAATCTCCACCATAGCATCTTCATTATGGGGGTTTAGGATGGCATTCGTGACCCGGACCAAAGTGCTATTGTGTGGAAAGCGCAATGCATAATTCAGTGTTTTTCCGAGTACGGCAGGTCATGAGAGGTGGTCAGCGAGAAGAGGCTCGTTTCGGGCGAGCGTGACACTCGGGCATAAATATGGAGCGCTCATATCTGGCGAGGGGACGGGGGGGTTGCTATCCTTACAGGTCAGCAGCCGCCTGGCCTCCGTTGTTGCTGGGTGCGGCTGAAAAGCATCAGCAAGCCGAGGGACGCGAGAGTGCTGCCTAATGAAGCGAATGGGCCCGGGGATCCAGCAATTTGTCAGCAATTTAATCATGCCCCGATCTACAAGGCTGTTCATTCAATCAAAACGCAAATTATCTGAATTATAGAGGGAGCTGCTGAGGGCTCGGGGGAGGGGAAATGGCTTTTGTCTTCCTCCCTGCCACTGCACAAGCCCTGTTTTTGTCCTCCGCTGACTTTCCCGGTGCTGCCTCCGAGGGCTGGCCAGGGATGTCTCCTCCAGAGACCCGCAGTGTAACGGATTGTAATAGACTCGCAGTCTGGCGATTCCACTTCACCTCCTGGGGAGGAAGGGGTTGGGGGGAGGAAGGGAGGTGGGGGAGGAAGGGAAGCTGGGGTTTTAATCCTCCTGACTTCAAATGCGATTCTGTTTTTTTCCCGTTTGCTTAGTTTAAGGACTCATTAAAATGGATTTAACCAATACGGTGGAAACCCCCTCCCCCCACCCCAAGCCTGGTCCGTTTTTCATCATGTGACTCCTGTTGTGGGTGGCCAAGGTTGTTTGTTTCCATGGTGTTTCACACGGCGGAGAGTAGGGCTGTGGAAACAGGCAAATTGTGGTTGCGATATGCCTTGCAATATACTGAAAATGCACTGGTGAGCTCTTGATGTGACCGGCCTGCACTGTTTTGACCCAAATGATTGTACTTCTGCATGAATGCCTTGGTTCATCGGAACACCCGCGGACCCTCAGTTGGAGTGGCTAAGTTTGGTCAGGCAGGCTTCAGCATACGCATTGGAAGACAAATTTGTTTTAGAGGGTCTTGTGTGCATCTTGCAGCCTTCTACCAAGATCCGTATCGCAAAGACACTACAGACACATGGTAAAAGCTAAAGAATGATTGTCATACCAAGTAGCATAGTGTTTCTCAACCCTGGTCCCGGACATGCATGGTGCTTTCCCTGCTCCCAACACTCCTGAATCAACTCACCAGCTCATTAACGAGCCCTTTCGGAGTTACGGCGGGTGTGTTAAAGGTTCCAGGACCAGGGCTGGGAAACACTGAAGTAGCATAAAAATGCTATTCCGAAGGATTCTGTCCAATCTGGCAACGCTGACTAGGTTTCTGAGAGTGTTTTAGAGATGAGTGCTGCAGGAGAACAGGGAAAACCCATCGTCCGCACGTCCACATTGTCTCAAAAACTGAAAACAGCTTTTTTGCAATGTGTTCTAAGCCCCTCAAAAACATCTTAGCACTTAGCATGACTTAGCACCGCTAACCAGAGCATGCGAGCTAGCAATCCTGACCAGTGGGAAAAGCATTGGGACTGCTCCGGCCATTAAAATGGATCTTATTGCCTCAAGTTAGCACCATCTCTGGCCGAGATATGACGTGCCAGCTCATCGTCAGAGCTTCGTTTCCTGTTGGAATGGTGATGCACAGAAGCACATGCTTTCTTAAAAACGGGTAGAAGTACCAGTTACTCGACCCTAATACCCTGGGCAGTCCTAGCGGGGAAGGGGCTTAGTGGGTGTTAGAGACTTCCCCAATGTTTTGGGGCTCTTAGCATGAGCCGCCCTCTTTCTCTTGCTCCCTTGCGCTTCCCTTTGGCTCTCTGCAAACACTCCAGGAAGTAGCAGGGAGGGCCGGAGTGATTGTTAGTGCACTGCTGCACCGGCATTCAAATGGAAATGGCTGGGGGAAGCTCGTTGGCCTCTGGAATCCCCCACAGATCAGCCTGTCAAGTGCTGAGCTGCTCTGAAAAGCCATTTTAGAGAAAGAGAAAGGGAGATGCTCTGCTTAAACTCAGCTGGGCTGCTTTTTGAACCTTTTGTCTGGCTTGCACGAGCGCGGCGCTTGAAAACTCGCTGCCCCCCTGTAAAATCAGCAAGCCCCGGAATGCACATCCATACACGTCGCTCGCTGTAGCTTATTTGAATAGCAGCTGATGCAAATGGAGGTGATCCCAGCTCCGGTTCTCCTGGTCTACTCGCCCTCTTGAGGTAGCAATGCACGTTGTCATCGCGGTGTGTGTGTGGGGGGGGGGGGGCCGGGCTCGCTATTGGCTTTTCATCGTGGCCGGCGTCTAATTTATGATAATGCAAGCACTCAATCGAAGACTCAGGGGCTTGGGGTCTGCGCAGCATTGATCCGTAGCCACACGAGCTGGGCGCTGTCAATAGTTAATCTAAACTTATTTAATTGGACATTTATTTGAATTTAGTGCTCTCTGATTAGAGCGCGTGGTGGATTGATTGGCGCTCGACAGTGATTTGCTATTTATCGGACTCATTAATTTCTAATGAAGGGGTTGCTCTGCCTCGGCTTGCGATGTTCGGCTGATGTGACGGACAGGAGATACTATGGAGATACATAATGCACGTGACAAAACAGGCCATTAGGAACCTCTCATTACCCTTCTGTACTGCTCAATAACTTGCACCCGTGTAGCCACTACCTGACTCCAATGGCAATGATGTTGTTAAGGTTCTGTAGATGCCTCCTGTATGGAACCCGCACAGTAAAAGAGAGAGCCTACGGACTAATAGTCATACCCAGGACTCCAAAGCATGTAATTCATTTTCTACCAATCTCTCTTTGGACATTGGGCAGTCTTACCAATGCCTCCGTAAAGATTTGGCAGTGGTATCCCAGGCATAGTTACTTGTTCAAGGCCGCTTCAGTCATGTCCTGGTGTTTCAGAGAATTGAACCCGTGTCCCTCCGGTCACAAGGCTGGTTCCTTAACCTCCAGCCAACGACTGGCCCAGTATGACCCAGTTCATGCCCACATTAATATGTTGATATGACGGATCTTCCGTCATGCTAGGCTACTTTTTGATTCTCCTGAAAGCCTGCACGGAAGGGACTCCGGAGAAGATGAGACTTGTCAGGGCTCTTTAGGAAGGTAAAGTGACAGGCGTGAAATGGGCTGCTCCGAGTATGAGGCTAGCGTATACTGATAGCGTAATAATACAAATAATAATAAGAACAATAACAAAATCCACCCCCCAACTTCAGAGGTTTTTTGGTTTTGTGGCTCCCGTCTTGGGAGAGGATGATCAGGACAATGAACAAACCGTCTTTTGAAGTCAGGAAAGTTTGGGAAGGTTAGCCTAATAGGCTAGCATCGTGTAGAAGTTTGGGGTCATGCCGTATTCCACAGGAAACATCAAAGAGATGTGTCTTTAGTCCCTATACATGTGACAACCAGTACACCAAAATACTGTCCAACCCCTTGGAGAGTAATTAGCACTGGAGTATTACTTTCCCATATGTTGAAATCTGGGTATATATTCGAGCACTGATCTCACAGTCAAAGCTTTGCGAATGATACCCTCTGAACACCCCTGCGCTTCTTCTGTTTCTTCTATTTCTTTTATCAATAGTATAAAAAGAGCCGTAGCTGCATACACCTCATCTAAAGCCTTATAGCCTTATGGAAAATTCAATAGAACTGGACTATATGGTGGTGTGAGCTGCTTTTAGAGGTGTTGTTGCATTCCAGGGCTCACTGTAAGATGTGAACATCACACTGAACACTTGAAATTCAAGGCAGAATCAGTCTTGAGAACCTTTAAGGTGAGATCAGCGCTGTTCTGCCTTCGAGCAGATCTATAAAACTCTTACTTGCTTCAAGCAACGACTAATAATGCTGTTAAAAAAAACACCACCCAGTCATTTAAAGCATGTAAGCCAGAAGCGAGACTGCTGCTGGACCACTGTCAATCATGTGTAAACCCCCAACAACACAAGTGTGCGTGATGGACTCTTACCGGTGCCGTAAAAACAAGAAAACCAATTGTGCTTGATAGCGGATGCCCCATAGCCTGGATTTGTACTTCTGTAGAGTGGACCTAAAAGGTAGGTAGAGCTCATAAAGTGGGCAGTAGCTGGAAGATCAAGGTAGGGTTTTGCAGTCCAGTGTGCGTGGTCTTTGTGTACTGTACCACTAGTTACAATTACGTGCATTATCTGTTGATAGTTGGGGTCAGGGTGCGAAACACAGGGGGTCCTGGTGGGACGAGGTCAGTCCATAAACCTCTCGGCTCCCCTGAAAGTCTCAAAATCAGAATTCGGGGGAGTCCTTGAAAGTACACTGTCTATTGTTGAGCTGTGTCGCCCACAACTGGCAAGCATCTGTCTAATTCTCATTTAACCGGCATTGCAGCACTGATCTGCCTAAGGGTGGTGCTGTAGCACCCAGTTGGTCCTTCATAGCCTACGATCTAACTGTGCCCAGGATACAACTTTACAGTGTGCCGTAGCATATTGGTAAGTCTGAAAACTTGCCCAATTTCCAAAGTGATTGGTGGAAATGCGAATTGTTACAAAGCGAAGACACCAAAGACGTTGTACACCCAAGCAAAGACGTTGTACACTCAAGCAAAGACGTTGTACACCCAAGCAAAGACGTTGTACACCCAAGCAAAGACATTGTACACCCAAGTATTTTGTTTCCATTGAAGCTTGCATCAATGGCACCATGGCGAACACGCTAGCAGCCAATAGTCCAAACACTGGAGTAGCCATGGGAATGCCATGAAACTGACTGGGGTTATTCTTTAGCTCTGGTTATCCTGCTTTAACGCCAGTGTGCAGGCACAACATTAGAAGTACACCTTCCCAAATCCGGACCCAACCTTGACGCCGCATTCCCTGGTTGATTCTGTATACGTAAACAGACACATTTAACCAATTCGCCATGAAGTGCAATTCTTTGGATCTCTGCTTACAATCTGAGTGGCAACTGTTTCTTGTCTGCTAATTATTCTGCAGCAACACATCCATCGGCTAAATGCTACCCCGTGCCCTTTCTTTCTTCTTTCCCCTTTGCAACTGAGCGGAATGAACAGCGTCGTCCTTCCAAATACCGTAGACCGGAAAGTACAATTAAAATCCTGACCTTTATTTAAGTGCACAAATTGGGAGTTGAATTTTCCCAGCATCATTATTATTTTTATTTATTTATTTCCTCTGTCAGAGTGCTCAGGCTGAGCGTTTGCTCTTGTTCTCACCACAGCCGTGCTGTTTTCACCCTGGTCTGTGTCCAGGCTCCCAGGAGAACGTGTAGATTGTTCACAGCCACGTCTGGCAGGGGCTTTAAAAGGCAACTGGAGCAGAACGGAAAGAGTGGTCTCGGCCCTCGTGATTCTCTTGATTTTTAGAACTGATTTCTGAAGCTGATTTGTGGGTAATTGAGTGGAAGGGTTGGTTGTGACCCAGATGATGTCTGGCTGATAGTACAAAGGCTATGTTTAATACAAGCTCTGTTGCTGAAGTCTGATTTTTGGCTCCGATCGGGTTGTTGTTCCAATGAATTCAAATCTGGATGTTAATAGGCCAAGTGGCTGTGTCATATTATTGGGCTCTTAAAAAAACAAGCATGTCACATGTGAGTAAACAAAACTGATTTATGCCGTCTAATGTACAAGTAACAGTGGGTCATTATTCTGGGACGTCCCAACTGAAGTAAGCTCTCCAGATAAGCCCACATCACTATTGCTTTCTGACCAAAACTGAAGTTGACCTCTTATTGGTTGACTTTTCTCATTCCACCTTAAATAGGGCTGCTGTTACATTCTAGTACCGTTACATGGGCTTTAATGTAACCGCTGCACCATTTTAAGGTGGAACAGGAAATCTTAGTAGTTTGCACTTCAGGTTTGTCAAATTCACCAAGTCATTTGCCTCATACGTGCATCCCATACCCTCATTCTTCCGGCCATCAGACACTGCTGGAATGTGGAAAATGTTACGATCATTAATGCAATCAGGGGGCTCCTCAACCTGCCCTCAGTGGTCTGGTGTCCATCTTGGATTGACCCTAAAAGACTGGCAATTTCTTCGTCCAGTGCCTCATAAACAACATGGACTAGTAAGCAGGAGGTGATCGAGGGTCTGCTGTGGTTCCAATTTCACTTGAAACATGATGGAAACAACCCTGACTTAACCCAGCCACCTATTTGCAGGGGTGGCCTTGCTTGATGAAGCGTATTGACCAGCATGCTGGATGAACCGGTACAACTGTGTAGCCTGAAACTCCTTCTCGCATTTATGATGTCGGTCATGTAGTAAACTGTATTACTGTTTGCTCCTCTGAGCATCGCTTAAAGGATACCGACCAACTGGATGTGTCTTCCAACTTCCAAACCTCAATACTGCGATATAAATGGTGTTTCTTGAAGCTTCCTGAAATACTTTTTGCCATATTGCCCACTTTTGCACCTGCTTCAAGGGGGATCTTGGTGGTGCAGCAGGTCCAGGTGGACACTATTGCTTGGAAAATCAAGGCTAATGGTAATCTGGCTCCTTTATCGCTTCTTGGCCCCTTTACAGCGGGTCTGAATTTCTCAGTAATCTCACTTCCACACAGAAACGCGCAGTGGAGGCAGGTGCTAATACCTCTGTAATCAATGACCCACAGTCCAGCAGGCCGAGCCCCGCAAAATTCAGACGGAGAGAGGCTGTTCAAATTTCTGTCGGGAGAACCCAGCCAGGGGCTGGAGCACGAGGGGGAAAAAGCCTCTGATGCCTGGCGAATTTTGGCCCCCTCTTTTTTTTTTAATACCCTGGTAAAGCCCCTCTATCAAGCGGCCATCATCAGCTCTGCGCGGAGCAAATCCCAGCAGCTCCCAGCTGATAACCGCGCGAGGATGTAGCTTACGGTTATCAGGCCTCAAAGCTGCAGTCTGTGATCCAACCACTCACTAATCCAGACAACTCTACTGCGGCCTGTCTGGATGCCGAGACTTAAGCTACTTCATCTGCACATCGCTTGGTTAATGCAGTGCTACTGTACAATGTATAATTGCATGTGGCTTTTTAACATCGTGCCCCCAGTAACAAAAGGGTTGAATGTTCTTTTTCCACTTAAGCTGCACCTGACAACAAGTGGAAGGTGCGTCTTAATCCTGAAATTTTAGTGTGGCTCTGTAGGGCCCACCAGTTTTATGGTTTAACAGGACTATAAAATATGATGTGTTTTTTTTGTTGTTGTTGTTTTTTGTTTTTTTCTTCATATTAAACCAATTTTAATTGGGATTGGGCATGGACTGGTCAAGTTTCTGGATGGAGGCCACATCAATGTTCAGCCACTCTGGCATCAAGGAATTGAGCAGTTGGGGCAGATTTGGCGGATGCCTTCCCTGGCACAATCCTGAGGAGAGTTTCCTGTAGACTGGGATTTTAGCCACTGCTGGT
>CM067477.1:38501700-38516709 GCA_034552555.1 Semaprochilodus insignis
GCACGCAGTACGCTCTTCGATTACTCAGAGTAGCCTTTCGCACTGACGTGTGAGACATGCATGCGAGTCTTGAAGTGGTTCCGGACCGTGCCATGTCGCATCTACAGAGAGGTATCATTGTGAACGGGCGTGAAGGTACACGTATGTGTCAGTGTTTGTGCACACGTTAGGATCACGGTTAAAGAGGAGTGGAGTGAGTTCAGTGTTTCATTTTGACGTGTGTTTGCTCAGTGGCAACATCATGACCAGTTGAAACAAACTCGGTCACAGTGACTTATGATGATGTGACTGGTTATTTAACAGCCACCGACGTGCTCTGGCATGCTCCCTACATGCGTGTCTTTCTGAGCTGAATGTGCCTTTTGAGTTTATTGAGCGACATGGTTTCCAAAGGTGTTGTCGTTTCTTCCCGGTGGAGGTGAAGAGTAAATGCTGCTTTCAGTGAAAAGTACTATGGAATCCAGACGTTTTGGTGTTTAGGGGAAACGGGCCGAAACTTCATACTATGTTCATGCCTCTAATTTGTCTGCTTTCTGAGTGTGAAGCAAAGAGACTGGGCTGTGTTCAACCAGTTGGGCAAAACAAAGAAGCAGTACCTTTCCTTTGTTACCTCCTTCATCCCTTGGAATTCCGCTGTCCCTTGGAATATGACACATAATCTAAGTTTTGTTTCTTGAAAACTGCACCAGTAAGAGCTCCGTTTCTAAAGCAGAGATGAGTAGTTTGTGTATTTTGTTTGTGGTTAGTCGTATGGTCTCTGATGCCTCTATGTGCATTTGGAACACTTGGATCAGGTTTCAATCCCTTCTTAAGTACCTCTGTATGGGAATATCATTACTTACATACTTTTAAGGAATTTTGATTGTGTTCACACTGTGGTTGGCTGTGTTCACAGGTAAAAGTGGCCCAAATCTAGATTTCCCACCTAATCAGACGTTCTTGTTGGGCCCTATTCGGGCCTATTTTACCTGGGGAGGTGGGGTCATGTCATTTTACTACAGGACGTCAGTAAAATTTCTGACTGATTTTCATGGCGTAAGAAAACACAGCATAAATGACTGAAATGGGAGTGGCTTAAAGCTGCCAGAGGCCGCACGCCTCGGAGAACGCCTTTAGCTCGTCTTCTGGATGAAGTGAGTGTTGTATGTCGTACAGTACCACAAACTTGAAGGACCAGAGTTATCTGTGCCAAACTAAATGCCTCCTACGTCCCTTAGAAAAAGCAGAAAAAATTATTTACACTAAATACTAACTAATGGGGTATCTGAGGTCATTTTTGTGGTTCGTTTTACAGAAGGTAAAAGGGGTGCCGGAATTTTTTACGGACACAGGAGCACACAGTCGGTAAAAATGACTGACATGGTGCATTCGGACAGGACTAACATCACAGAGAAACTCGGTAGTAAGTACGTTACCCCACCTCCCCATGGGAAACGAATCCCATCCCTGTGGGGCTATAGACTCTTCACTTGTGCTGTTCGTGGTTTGTCCGGAGGTAAACAGAGATCGTTCACGGATGCAGGTCCATTCCTGGTTTCAGTTTCATCCTTGCCGGGGTCACAGGATCATTTTGAAGTTCCAGGGACTGATACCCGAGCTTGCCACTGAGAACGTGTTCGAACCCGCAGTTAAAAGGGTACGTGCACCGCAGCCACTTTGGTGTATGTCCCTGGTTTCTTTCCTTTCAGACTTTCGTTAACACTGCAGCCTCGTTCACATGGTGTTCAGCTGTTTCTTTCCAAATCTCCTTCAACACCGAGTGACTGAACATGTACAGAAACATCAGGCTTAACGTTTGAGTCTCTGCAGCGGGACGTTATGACGAATGTTGAGGTGGATTGATGTAAAAGTCACAATTAATTTCCGATCTGACTGTTCGGACTGAGCATTGCCGCATATCGGACGGGTTTCGGATTTCAGTACTAGATATCAAAGTGGCCCAAATCAGAATTGAATAGGTCGGGTTGAGTGCGTTCAGTTGCTGTCACACGGACACACAGACAACACATCTGGGGGCAGGGAACCAGCCTTGTGACCGGAGGGTGACAGGTTAGATTCCCTGAACCGACAGTAACGACTGAAGTGCCCTTGAGCAAGGCACCTAACCCCCAGCTGCTCCCCGGGCACCGTGGATAGGTCTGCTCACTGCCTACTAGTGTGGGTGTGTTTCACTGCACGGTTGGGTTAAATGCAGTAGACACTTTCCTCTCTGTGCCAACACAACTAGCAAAAATGGCTCTAAACTCTCTGCTCTGAGAAGGATTGGCCTCGAAATCTGTCTCCTATATATCAAAAGCGATCGGATTTGGGCCACGTTTACCTGCCGTGTGAACACAGCCTTTGACAATACACAGACACACAATTCCCTAGTAGGACCACATTTGAGTACACTGATGTCTATTCACATAAGATTCCAGTTGAACGGCTCTAGTTCTCTTTATAGAGACATGCTGACCGGCTGCGTTCTCTAAGTACCAGTGATCTCCACAACGTGCTTAGAGGAAAGTATTGTTTAGTACAGTCATGATGATTAAACATGTTTGTATTTCCCACCTTGACCCCAGCGTTACCCAGGCTGCTAGCTCATCCAGTTCAGACTGACTGGGTTTGCTAAGTTCCTCCATATTGTCTTCGTAGTATGGACACAGATGCCTGCTTGATCCTTATAAGCGGTATACTCAGTGTTATGGCTGGTCAGACACACTACTAAAACTAAGGGGATCATTAGAAGAGCCCAAAACCTACATGCATCGTACATAAACGTACATCGCTATCACAGTGCATCTTTATCCATGGCTAATAAACAGCCTAACCTGTTGCATTCTGGGACACATTTTGTCCAGATACATTAGTAAGACAAATTCAGTCTGTGGTCTTTTGATCGGGTGCTTACTGTCTGTCTCCTTTTTTTTTCAGGGCTCTGTTAAAGTTGGTAGCAAGACAGCTCTGTTGAAGTACATTCAGCCTGATAGAAATGCAAAAGAACAGGTGAGTTTCCCTTTCTGGGCTCAGACGATCTGAGACCACATTCATATACACGCACCGGCCACTTCATCAGGTCCACCTCCTTGTTTCTACACTCCGTGTTATCAGCTCCACTGACCATACAGGACACTCTGTAGTTGTACAGGTCCAGACTGTAGTCCTTCTGTTTCTCTGTGTACTGTATTACCCTGTTCTTCAATGGTCAGGACCCCCACAGGACCACCCCAGAGCAGGTATGATGTGGGTGGTGGGTCATTCTCAGCACTGCAGTGACACTGACGTGGTGCTGGTGTGAGTGGATCAGACACAGCAGTGCTGCTGGAGTGTTTAAACACTGTGTCCACTCACTGTCCACTCTATTAGACACTCCTACCTTGCTGGTCCACCTTGTAGATGGACAGTCAGAGACGATAGCTCATCTGCTGCTGTACAGTGCAGTGTTGGTCATCCTCTAGTCCGTCAGCAGTGGCCACAGGACGCTGCTGGCTAGGTAGTTTTGGTTGGTTGACGATTCTCAGTCCAGCATAACCCTGAGGTGTCCAGCAGCACTGCTGTGTCTGATCCACTCACACCAGCACCACACACGCCACCACCACGTCAGTGTCACTGCAGTGCTGAGAATGATCCACCACCCACATCATACCTGCCCTGTGGTGGTCCTGTGGGGGTCCTGACCATTGAAGAACAGGGTAATACAGTATACAGAGAAACAGATGGACTACAGTCTGGACCTGTACAACTACAGTGTCCTATACGGTCAGTGGAGCTGATTGTAGAAACAGTGCACCTCACTGTTTCTTCCTAATAGAGTTCGGTTAGCATAATTTGTAATAGAAAATGTATTAAATTAGTAAAGAATGCAAAATAAAAGAATTTCCACGGTGGGGTTCCGACACTCGGACCCCACTGTAAGTAATAGCCCGGTGTCTGCTGCATGTACTTGTTGTAAAAGCTCACACGTCTACCTGCAAGTTAAAATGGAAAATGTCTTTTTTTGTGTAGCAGCAACCGGAGCCGCCACCTCAAGCCCTGCCATTAAACCAGGACGGCCTGCTGCCGAGCCCGGTTCTGCTGAAGCCCCCAGATGTTAAGGAGGAAGGTTGTGGCAAGCCTCTGAGTGACCCCCCTTCTCAGGGCGTGTGGGAGAGAAGTTCCAATTTGACCCCTGAAGCCTGGCAGCAGCAGGTCGACAAACAACTTCAGGAGCAGGAGGCGGAGAAGCAGGCTGAGGAATGGGCCAACCAGAGAGCGTCCCGTCACAACCTTCAGTACTCCGATCCAGTCTTTAAGGAGAGCAAGAGTGAGTAGACCCTTCGGTGCCATACTTTTAGGGCTGGGTTCTCAGACACGGGTTCGCCCTATCCCTAGACTACAAGTGTCTCTGTTGACTCCGCCGTTTAGCCGAGGCTTAATGGGGTGGATACTGTCTCCTCTGCCGTAGCGGCTTTAGAGAGCTGTTTCCACATTAAAGACTAGGAAAAAACATTCCTGATGAGGAATCCTGAAGGTGAGAGGAGCGCTTAGAAGCACTACAAGCCCCTGGGGGTGCGTACCTGGGCATTGAGGGTGGGCTGTGTGGTGGACAGTTGTTTATCCAGCTAGGATGGGGCCCAGACGTTCGACTACTTGGATATTCGGTCATTGGATAGGTGTTTGGATTTAAATTTTAGGAATCTGATGATCTTTCTTTCTGCGCGTTCTTTCCTTCTGCCTTTCTTCCCTTCTTTCTGCCTTTGTCTTTCTTTCTTTCGTTACGTCTGCTTTTTCTTTTTTTTGCCTTTCTTTCTTTCTTTCTTTCATATAAAAAGGGCTCATTGTATAAAATCTTTTTTTCTTTTGAGGGATGGTATGTTGGTTCTAAAACTTTCTCCTCAACGTGTAGTCCATATGTGTAAACTGAGCTTCAAAAACAGTTTGAGTTTTGGCCTTTACTTATATATTGACCTGTTATCAGAACGGAGGTCATTTGCCTAGGTCAGTCTTCATTTGTAAGGGGTAAAGAGAGACTGCTCGTATGTTTCCACTGAAGTGATGATGTCTGTTTCCTTGTCTAGCAATGATCATTAAGAACGTGCTGCCCACCACCACGGTGGAGACGATCCTGAAGGCGCTGGATACCTTCGCTTACCTTGATGAGCGTAATGTCCGTCTGGTCAAAGGAAAAGCCCCTGGATCCAAGTGCTTCTGCTTTGTTGATATGGACTCCCATGAGGTGAGATCTTTTAGGCTGGGCAGAGTTGATTCAATCGTCTCTGTCCAAAGGAAAGCAAGCATCTCCAGTGAGCTCCAATGTATGTCAAAATGGAATTCCCTTTAGACTGGGCTTGGGGTGAATTGGTTTTAGATGTTCTTTACAGTGGTGGTGATGGGAACCAGGGTTCTTCATGTCTGCATGACATTTTATTTACTGTCTAAACCACCAGAGAACCTACACGTGTCGTCTGAGTTTATGTGGAACGTTGGCGATGGTAAAAATCTGGAAAACCTGCAGCATGTATCCCTCCACCATGAATGGAAAATCTTCTCCACACTATCATAAACAGCGTCTCAGACATCAGGCAGCGTATTCAGAACCACCTCATGTAGGAACTTCCTGTGAGGGAGCTTCCGTTTACTGCCACTGTGAGCGACTCTCGCAGAGCATTTCACACCAGACCACTGAATGACTTTGTTTACAACTCAACCATTTAATTATGTAGACTGTGCAGAAAATGGGTGGAGTTACCCTTTAATTTAAAGAGATTTGAATCAGTTCATCAATCAGTCATCATTTATTTGTATAGCGCTCTTTACAACTAGACTTGTCCCAAAGCAGCTTTACAGAAAAGCAGTTTATGGAAAGAAAAGAAGGGAGTCCATGTACAGACGTAAGGAAGGGAACCCGGGTCCAAGTCCCCCATGACCAAGCCAGAGGCAACAGTGGCAGGAATAAAAACTCCCTTAGAGTAAGAGGAAGAACACTCAAGAGGAACCCAGGCTCAGGAGGAACCCATCCTCCGCTGGTCCATCCTGGATGAAGAGAGAAGGACAGAGCTACTGTATGACGAGATACAGTAACGGAGCTCAGAGCGTAAACGTCTTTCTGAACCCTTCTGGTTAACCCAGGAGGAAGTAATGTAGAGTTAGAACCATCTCGTAGGTTCTATGTCAAAGTGAGAGAGAGTTCATGATCAGTGCCAGATGCCAGTGCCTGTACTGTGGAACTTTTAGTCAGGCCGGCTGCTGAGCAGAAGAGCATCATCAAGTCCGGCAGGAGGGACAGGAGACCAGCCAACGGGGAGACCAAGCTCTGGTGACTCTAGCAGCTCTGGTGGCTCCCGTGTGACCACTCGGGTGAACGTCGCTCAGGGGGCTCAATGAGAGAGTGAGTGAGAGAAATGAGAGAGATTGATTAGCAGGACGATTCAAAATCTTAAACCCAAGGTGTGAAGGGAGACAGAAAATTAGTGCCAAAGAAATGGAGGTCCTTGTTTTTCTGACAGTGATGATACGAAGTACGATCATGGTTCTAATACACTACCGCATAAGGAACCCTCTTTATTTACCCTCTTTCAGCATGTGATCCGACTGGTGGAGCTGCTGACCAAACCCCGTCCGATTATGATCGATGGAGTCAGAGTATATGCAGAGGTGGCCAAGCCTCTGAAGAATCAGAAGTGAGTCCCCATATTGAGACATAAGAATCGACTCAAGCTGTGTGTATGTACTGTAGAAATTGTTTCCTCTCTCTCTTTCTCACATCCTGAAAATAATTTTTGCAGCTACCGGAGGGACTTCGATAAATCAAACACGTCTCTGTTGGGTTACCCACCTGAAGTGATGGAGGTAATTTGACTGAAGGGCAGATTTTGTTGACAAAGTACCGTGATCTTTCAACCCTGTTCATCTTTAATCACATTATCCTGTTAGCCTGTGTTAAACATGTATTTCCACATGCGTATTGCTTGACTTCAACAGCAACTGCAACAGCAGCAGCAGCAGCAGTTCTACCCTCCGCCTTCCCACCCACTCATGGGCGCTTCCCCTGCCATACCGGGTATGATATGAGCTTGTGATGTATTTTTTAAAAAATCTTTTGAGGTTTAAAGTAAATTCTCGTGCCTTTACAAAACAGTCTGATTTTTGTGTTGGCCCACTTGTTGATCCAGGTCATACTGCTGGAGCAGGTTCCCCCTTGGCTTCAGCTGCGATACCGAACTCGAGCTTAACACAAGTGAGTTCATGAGACTTCTCACAGTGTTAATGATATTTTGATTCAGCTAGAAGGAAACGCTGATATAATAATTTTTGATGTTGTTGTACAGGGTGTGATGTACACAGAGGCTCCTGCATTGGAGCACCCGGTCCAGGCAGCACCTTTACCTGACCCCGCTCTCACCGCCTCTGCTGATGGCTCTGATGCGTACAGCTATGGTAAGATGCTGTATATGAGAATATGAGGTGCAGCAGTTCAGTTCTGAAAGACCTCCTGTCCTTATTCTTGAGTGATATAAGCTCTCCAAGTGTGTATTAATTTGCCTGCCCGTGTGTTAATTCAGTGATATTGGTCTTTCCCTCAGGCTCAGACACTCCAGACTTGTCCGCCTTCCTCTACGATGCTACGTCGGGCTTCTACTACGACCCTCAGACCACGCTGTACTACGATCCTAACTCCAGAGTATGTAGTTTTGCTTCTGTTGAATTATAATAAATATGTTAATAGTTCACGGATAGTTCTGGTTCTACAGTCTGATTAGCTGTTATAAAATACTGAGGCGTGCGCACACAGAGCACCTGTATTACTGGCTGTGTGGAGAAACGTTCTTGTGCTTTTTATTGAACAATCTTTGACTGTACTGCTGCTCACATGGAGGACTGAGTGTTGCTGGTGAAGTAAGAACCTGGTTTTGTTTAAACCTACAGGCGGACTTAATTATCTAGAACTGGGCTGGTCCGCTAGCTAACAGGCTAAAAGACCAGGCTAAAAACAGGTCTGTCATATCACAGGTTTGGAGTAAAGTACTTACAATATGACTGACTGTAAAACTGCAGTATAAAAGTCTGAAGAACGTCAAAGGGAGGTGTAGTGCACATGGTAGGAGCCGGTAGGATGAGTGTACTACTACTACATGGTAGTAGCAGGGAGGTGTAGTGCACATGGCAGGAGCAGGGAGGTGTAGTGCACCATGTTAGGGTGCAGGGAGGTGTAGTGCACCATGTTAGGGTGCAGGGAGGTGTAGTGCACTATTCAGGGTGCAGGGAGGTGTAGTGCACTATTCAGGGTGCAGGGAGGTGTGGTGCACCATGTTAGGGTGCAGGGAGGTGTGGTGCACCATGTTAGGGTGCAGGGAGGCGTGGTGCACCATGTTAGGGTGCAGGGAGGCGTAGTGCACCATGTTAGGGGCAGGGAGGTGTAGTGCACCATGTTAGGGTGCAGGGAGGGGTTTGATATTCAGCCCCAGTGAGGGAAGAGGACTTCTCCACTGCAGGTTTTACACCGCCTGAAACATGACGTCACACTCGATACGCAGAAATTACGGTCCTAGCTAGCAGACCTACATCACGTGTAGCCTTAGTATTTAAAATAACCAAAAATACCCAGACATCACAAATACATAAACGTAAACAAGTATAATTGAAACAAATAATGCCTACTGTAAGTCTATATCATTTGTTTATATCGTCAAAGAACGCCTGATCAGCCTGCGTTTAGTTCTGCACACCACATGAGGTGCTGAAGTGAAAGACTTCCTTGGTATGTGGTACTGTCGGTGCTCTTTCCCGCCTGCCAGACCTGTACATGTACACTGTCATACGTTCCTTTCATTCAAACTTTGTTCGAAATATAAGAACACTGAATCCCTGACCCAGAATCGAATCTGGGCTGAGTGTGTCGTTACACCCCAATATAACGTAATACCGTTTAATCCTGAGGTTCTTGCGTTCTGTTTCTGTCTGCAGTATTTCTATAACGCTCAGAGTCAGCAGTACCTGTACTGGGACAGCACCTCGAAGATCTACATACCGGTGGAAGGGACCGGCACAGAGGCCCAGGAGCCGAGCGCAGAGGCTGGGGCTCCGACAGAGATGTCGGCTGAAGCTGTGCCAGTAGCGGCCGCCATGCCCGTGGTGGAGGAGTTAAAGATGGCTCCGGAGGGAGTGTCGGAGCGGAGGGAGGACGAGGAAGCTGCCCCACGCGCCGAAAAGAAAGAGAAGGAGAAAGAAGATAAGCCTCGGAGTTTGGCAGCCTTCAAGGTGTGTGAAATTCCAGCTGTAAGCCCCTTTTCACATTCACGGATTCTGTTAGCAGGTCATTTTGTTTGCAGTCGGACCACAACAAACGGCACAGTCCAGCATGTGCCTGGGATCTCATGCGTTTCCGACCATTAAAGGTTGAGATCCAAATGTACAGGGTCCTGGTCTTGGATTTCGGAGTGAATGCCGGTGTTCATGTCTGCAGCAGTCACTTTGCCTTTAGGTCAGTTCGTGCCGAGAGGAGGTGCTGTACCTGCTGCCTTTTCCTTTGGAATGTCTGTCAGAAGCCCAACATTCCAGAATCAGTTTATTCAAGAGCATCAGTAGAGCTCGGTACAGGTATCAACTGCCAGGGTAATGAAGAGAAGGCTGAGGTCAGCTTCTCATTCCAAGTTCCTTTCCACCTTAAACGGCGCACAGACATCAGAACTTCAATGCAGCAACATTTTAAGGTGGAGCTGAACTTTGGAATCTCAGAGCTCAAAGGCTACCAGTTTACTGATACTGCAGGAGCAACCTGACCTAATGAAGCCCTGGTGCTGCAGATTTGTCGGTTTCTTCATCGTTGATCTGTATGATCTGACCCTCAGCATCACCTCCTCATTCACAACATGTCAAACTACATGTACATATAAAACATTAACTCACTAAATAAGCTCCTCAGAGTCTCCTGTGACTGAAACGTCCCTAATCGCATGTAGTCCCTCCACCAGCACCAGTAACAGCTGTGACTGGATTGGGCATGTACTGGACAAGTTTCTGGATGTAGCCACATCAGTGCTCAGACACTCTTACATCAAAGGATTGGTCAGTTGGTTCAGATTTGGTGGATGCCCTCCCTGGAGTTTTACTAGTTGTTCCAGGTAGTTCCCACGGATTTCCAAGAGCGTTCAAATCTGGGAATTTTGTGGGCCAGTCCAGATGTGTGAATGCTCCTGAATGTTCATCATGCCAGTAGTACTATAGGGGAAACCTGGTTCTCCAGCAGTTCAGTGTAGGGTCTGTGGTTCAGATGTACCGTCATTTCCACATTCCACATTTCCACATTCGCACCGTGAGAGCAGCTGAGAAGATCGTCGGCACCTCTCTCCCCTCCCTTCAGGACTTATACAGCACCCGCCTCACGCGTAAAGCCCTCCGCTAAGCAGGAGATCCCACCCACCCACTACACAGCTTCTTCAGTCTGCTGTAAGCAGGGCGGAGACTCGGGGCTAGGACCAGTAGACTGAGGGACAGCTCCATCCACCAGGCTGTCAGGATGCTGAACTCTCTCCCTGCTCTACCCCCCTCCCCCTTCTGCCCCCTGCACACACAAACTCAGCACCCTAACCACCCCCCACCACCCAGTTAACACTGAACTGGGACTGCGAACTGGTCTGCACACCTGCACTACCGTTTATACTGGCCCTGTCAGACCTCTTTAATCCTGCATCTTAATTCTGCTAGTGCACACGTCACTTTATCGTCCTTATTGTCTTCAGTGTCTTACTGTCTCATCTATGTCTCTCTCAGGGCCCTTACTCTATCGTATGTCTTGCGTCAGTCTATTTTATGTTTAGTGTTTATTACATTCAGTATACTCTTGTTCTTGTTTTGGTTGTAATCTATTTATCGTTAAATGTGTATGTGCCTCACCTTGGGGCCGAGAGTAACGCTATTTCAGTCCTCTGTGTGTCTTGTACATATTGAAGTATTGACAGTAAAGCTACTTGACTTGATTAAACTCCCCCAGAACTTCACAGAGGGACTCATTTGATTGTCTGGGGAGCTTGTAGGCTAGCTGTGTAAGCTCACTAGGTTACGTGGCTTCATTCGTAAGAATATCCTTTATCCTTCTTGATGTGAGTGTGAGTTCAACATGGTTTGTGTTCTGTTGTTGGATGCCAGATCATGAAAGACATGGAGCGCTGGGCCAAGATCCAGAACCGGCAGAAGGAAACTGTGCGTTCTCCATCCCCTGTCCTCAAGAGCGGAGCAGATGACAAGAAGACCTCCAAGGCAGCTGATGCAGCCTTTGCTGTCTTTGAACGAAAGGTCAGTGGGCTGTTAAAGAATGAATCGACTCTACTTCGGCCTCATTAGGCACTTTTATGCACTGCTAAAGTCAGTAATTGCTTCATCCTCGCCTCGTGCCTCACCCCCACAGGGCACAGGTGCAGATGACTTATTCAAAAAGCCCCTCGCTCCAGCAAAGAAAGACGAGAAAGGATCAAAGGTGAGTTCTAGATATTCACATCCTCCTCGCAGATATTCAGTTTTCACTGACCGTTACCGCTCCTGATCTGCTACATTTACAAGAGACTTTTATCAGAGTGTTCTATCGAAGGCCTCTTTATAGAACAAAGATCAAAGGCCCTGACGTTTATTATTTTTATATGCGTTGGCAGCGGGCCATGGGCTCTCTGGGCATGCTAGCGGCCGACTATGCAGCTGGCAGCGACGACGAGGAAGAGGAGAAGCACGAGAAGCAAGAAGGATCGCAGCCTGCCAAGAGCCAGCCCGAGGCGAAGGAGGACAGACTGACGGACTGGAAAAAGATGGCCTGTCTGTTGTGCAGGAGGCAGTTCCCCAACAAAGACGCCCTGATACGCCACCAGCAGCTCTCAGACCTGCATAAGGTACCGCTGCAGACTTCAGACACATGGTGAGAAATGCTGGAACCGTTGAAGGGAGCTGTATTTTGCTGATCTTCTCTGTGCTCTTTTATAACGGCAGCAAAACATGGAAATCCACCTGAAGATAAAGAAGTCAAAGAAGGAACTTGAAGCTTTAGAGAACCAGGAGAAAGAGGTAAGGGGAATCGTGCGGTATGATTTCTATTCAGGCTGCTCAGATGGAATAGAAATTGATTTAATGCCGTTTAATCCGTGATTTGTCCGTAGTCTTGCACCATATAGTAGGTAACAAAAATAGGGATGCACCGAATGTTCGGCACCTGAAGTTATTCACCGAAAAAGTGAAAGACGGAATAGTTTATCCTGAACAACGGCCTGCTTCGTTGGTGTGTCTGCTGGGATGTTCATAGACATCTCAGTGTTCAGCAAGTGTGTTTAATCTGCAGTTTAATGAACCAAGACAAAATACATCCCAGACAGCAAAACTGGCCCTCATTCCCTATTTTCCTCTGGCCCACTCGCCAGATGGGTTGGCGGCACTTGGGTGGACCGCACCCGGAAGCGAGATGAGGGCCACATATGCCCCACATAAGGGCCAAACAAATCTAAGATTTCTTATAACAGTGATTTACTTGCAATCAAATGAAACACATGAGAAGTGTGTTTGTATTTTAGTCCAGACTAAAGTGCTCGTGTTCACGTTCAAATGGGTTTTATTGTATTCAAAATTAAAATAAATAAATAAATAAATAAATTATTCTTATTCAGTTCAACTTCTGTTCTGAAGGGTCAGTGGTTTTTGTGGCTGGGCCAGGTGGCTAGCCTAGGTGGAGCTCTGTTTAAGAGCTAAATGCAGTACTGCGGTTGTTAAACCGGTTCTCTGTGTGAGTTTTCATTCAAGTTCCGTGTTGGAAAGAGCCCTGGCGTCACTATCAGGGTCACGATATACTTCCTCTGATGCACTGAAGTCAGCTTCCTGTTCACCGGCGTCTTGTTCCACACTTCCTGTTCAACCTTAATTGGTGCAGTGATTGGATTCAGGTGCCACTGTTTAAGGTGGAATGGCAGAATCCGAAGGAGAACCAGGCGAATAGGATGCTGATTAGTGTTAATACTAGGAGTATCTGATGAAGAGGTTTAGGCTGTTTCGAGCGTTATGTACGCCAGGTTTGGCACCTTTAGTTGGAACAGTATTGAAGCGCCACTTGTGAACTGGTTGGCTCATGTTCTTTGCCTTTCCATCCCTGTTTGCTTCGAAGCCAAAGCACAACCACACAAAAAGACAGTAGCTGCCGTTTTGGCACGACAAACCGCACGCCTAGCGAGGTCTACAGAAGCCTGCGTGTGTTAATGCTGCATGTGTGTAGTGCCGCTACAGAATGCTCAGTATTGAGAGATCCGTATTTCTGACAGCACTAATACCCTGTGTTTGTTTTAGCTGGGTATGAAAGAGTCCAGCAGTCCGCCTGAAGCCAAGAGACGGAAACAGCAGAACACATGGGGCGGCACTTCCAGGTACTCGTTAACACTTCCCAGGTTACGAAGTTGATGGCTGCATGATGTCCTGCGACCGGTCACTTTCTGTTGCTTATCCTGTGAGGTCACTTCCATCGTTTGACCTAATCAGTCTGTTCTTGGTCTTTCAGGGATGCACAGAAAGCGAGCGAGAGACCAGGTTTAGGTCTGGAGAGTACAGAGGTGAGCCTCCACCCATAGCTGTCAGTGAGGATATGATGTAGATGTCAATGCCACCTGTTGTGTCGGTATATGTACCTCCCTCCGTCCCTCAATGCCTTATCTCCATCTTTTGCTTTCTCAGCGGAAGAAGAAAGAACCAGCTGTCTGGAACTACGCCACATACAAGCAGGCAGTCCGGAAGGCTATGTTTGCCCGCTTTAAGGAGCTGGAATGATTGGCATGGAGCGTGAGGAGGGAATGAATGAAATGAATGAGTGAATGAATGAATGAATGAGACCCACAAAATCAAATCCGTTTCTCTCGGCAGCTCGTTCCAGACTTCTCTACTGTAAGCTAACGAACAATTCCTGGTGAATCACTTTGTGACTGATCTCCGTCTCGTGGTTTGGTTTGCGTGCCTGTGATCGTTATGAACACACTTCTCTTTTTTTTTTTGCTCCCAGCAGCCAAAACTCCTCAGTTCTGCTGTGTAGGCCCGTTTTGTAGCTCTATTGTTCAGGGCTTTTATTTCAGGACTCTTATTTTCCTGATCTGAACTTTGTATCGTGTTTTGTGTTGTTTTTTTTAATGCCAAAATGAATCGGTGAGTATTTACAGCTCACATAACTCGACGGCTGTCGTGGTCCATGAGTCAATAAACTGTCTCTGAGTGACTGCCAACGCGCTGCTCCTTTAAGGCTGATCTTAAATCTTTACTGCGACTCCGAGATTTCACTGGTCTTTCCCTGGCAGGAGGTCAAAGAAGCCGAGCTCGGAGGGCCGCCTCTCGGCTCCAGCCTCCTCAAGGCGCTCTGGGTGCTCTTAATGTACGAGGGCCGACAGTTTTAATTGCCTTTGGAATGTAGGGATCCTCGTTTGGGCCTATCAGGAACGTCGGCAGAATATCAACAGAGAACTTCACTTCTACTAGACACACAGGCCTTGTTCAGACTGCTGGTCTGGATCTGTGTTTTGGCGTATCCAGATGGATGTTTGATGATCTGGACAGCCGGAAACAAACACCCAAGTTCGAACCCAAACCGCACTTTTGGTGGTGGTTTAAAATGAAATTCCGATCGGGGTCTTAGAGATGGCGCTCCGACTTCAGACTGTTTTTGGACCACTCACACTGTGACGGTGTCGACTCCAGCATGACGGACTTGCTGGGAATTGCTGCATGGTTACCACAGCACCTCGTTCAGATGGGTTGGTGATGTCCTGACACACACGTCCAATCTGATCACTTGCTGATAACGGTGTGAGCCGGCGTCTCAAAAGGTCCGATTTGAGAAACCGCAGATCTCCCTGCAGTCTTGTTCAGACTGCCGGCCAGCCCAGATCAGACTTTTGGCGTATCCAGATTGTATCCAGTTTGATTTTTGACAGTCTGGACAGCAAAAAACGGGGAGTTTGGGTTCTGCCAATTGGAGTTAAACCTCCTTATCGTTTTTTTACCGTGGGGTCTCAGTCTGGAAGCGTGTTTAGCTTCTCTCAACAT
>CM067477.1:38529002-38545943 GCA_034552555.1 Semaprochilodus insignis
TGGAGGTTGTAGGGATAGTTTTGGGTTGGGAGAGGGAGATGGAGAGGGGTTAGGCTGAAGTTGTGGGGATGGTTTTGGGATGGGAGAGGGAGATGGAGAGGGGCTAGCATGGAGGTTGTAGGGATAGTTTTGGGTTGGGAGAGGGAGATGGAGAGGGGTTAGGCTGAAGTTGTGGGGATGGTTTTGGGATGGGAGAGGGAGATGGAGAGGGGCTAGGCTGAAGTTGTAGGGAGATAGAAGAGAGAATTATCTCATTATCTTGGAAAATTTGTTGTGGCATATTAATGAGATATACAACTTGAGTGTCACGCCTCCCTCTGTGCCTGCTTCCTCTTCTCACTACAACTCCCAGAATTCACTGACACCACTAACATGTGTCCTGAACCAACTAATCAAGCACCAGTTTCCAGATCACACTCTCTGGATTTCTAATGACTCTCACCTGTTCATAATCAGCTCTGTGTATAAGCTATATACCTGTGTGTTTCATTCATGTCTTTGCGAGGTACTTAGTGGTCATCTAAGTGGTCAGCCTGTGTTTCACCCATTTCAGCTCTTCACTCTTGGGTTGCTGATTGGTACTTTGATTGCTTGGATTGTTTCCTTCCCTGGTTCTGACCCTTGCTAGCCTTATACATCATCCCCGTCAACAGAGGGCGCTGTAAACAGTAGTACCAAGACGGCTGAGTGTACAGATTACCTGCGAATGTTTGTGCTGTTATTCCAGATGTTTGTTTATACCCAGAAAGCAAGCATGGATCAACTACTGGAGATAAGAAGACATAGAAGAGGTTCTTCAGCAGACCACTGGGTGGCGCTATTGTTGCCTTCTCTGTCCTCAACAATTGACAAGCCCACAGATGTCGTCACGGTTAATGCTGAGGAACCTACTATTCTTTTAACTTTTAACTTTTCAGTCTCTTATTTTTGGTGGAAATGCACGCAGTGGTTCAAAATTAGGTGCACGAACTGGAACGGAACCCATTCCATGTTGATTGAAAAGGGGGTTTCAGTGTAAGCACAATTCGCAAATGGTTATGCATTTGAACATGAATTCTGTGACTGAGGGAAATGTGAGATAGTGATAGCGATCTCAAATTTACAGTCTAGAAAGATTTCATATGTGAAAATGCCACAAATTGTGGTATCTAGAGGCAGAATACTCTCAAACCATGAACTCCTCCCATGATCTCATCAAAAGCCCACAGATTAGACACCTTTGCACCAATGATGTTGTTTACTCTAGCATGCAAATTGTTGAGATTTCAGCCAATCTGACGGAAAAGGCCAGTGAGGCCAAGTGCCAGGTTCTTGCAGCAGCACCTCACACCTCTGAAAGATTTCAAGCTTCCGGCAGTGCTGCACCTTTGCTACAGAGAACACAGGCTAACAGTAAATCAGGAGAGCACTCTGCATCTGGTGTGGCTATTTCCGCTTCTGCAGAAGGACTCTGTGGTATCAGCTAGAGATAGTGATCATTCTAAAGAATGAGAGTGGGCTAACCTGTGAAAACTAACATCCATATTATCAGGCGTCATCAGGATGTAATACGCTTTTAATCAGACCCATTATCGGAACAGCGTCCCAAACCACATGAACACCAAGTGTACCAGAGTGTGTACACTCTGAAAAATGAAATGTTGGATTCACGCAAAACTGTGTTAAGTCGCTTTTAAGATACTTGATTACTTAACAAATTACTTCAACAATTTTCATGTATTACCCAAAAAAAATTAAATGTTGGATATAATTAAACTTGTTATGCCAAGTGGTTCCTTGCAGCTGTGTTAAGTAGCTTTTAAGATACTTGAATTTGTTAAGTAAATCACTAAAGTAATTGGAGTGAGTTCTAATTTACTGAACGGGCTATTTTAATATAAGCCAAAAATTAAATGTTGGATTTACTTAAAACTGTTATGCCAGCTGGTCCCACACAACTGTGTCAAGTAGCTTTTAGGATACCTGACTGAGTAAAACATACTTAAGAAATTCAAATAAGTCATACTAAAGTGATATTTTAATGTTTTACTCAACAGTTAAATGCTGGAAATAATTAGAAATGTTATGCCAAGTGGTTAAGGGCACCTGAAAGTAAGCTTAAGAAGTTTTAAGATATCTCACTTAGTAAAATGTACTTCAAATAACTGACTTGAGTAAGTTGTCATTAACTGAATTGGTTATTTTCATGTATTGCTCAAAAATTTAATGTTGGATTTAATTAAAAGTGCTATGCCAAGTGGTTCCATGCATGTTAAGTAACTTTTAAGATACATACATGGGGTTTAAATTATTAGACCGATCGCTTTTATGTACTACTTATAACCCGCTTATTGTGGTTATGTTCTACTAATGGAAGTACTAAAGTTAGGTTTAAGTGAGATCTACAGAATGTTGCAGCAGTAGCATGGTAACTTACAGCCAACAGCAATGTGGCTAGGCAGTTAACTGTGTAGTATAAGAAAGAAGCTGTCACTAGGGCTGGGTGGATCGATACCTACACTGTGAAAAGTGCAACCTAAAAACATCTTTCTACTTTCTACGAGCAATTGAATAAGTTTTACTCAACTCAAAAAAATACATTGATTGAAAGAATCGTTTGTTTAGAGTCAGTGTAAATATCAATACTTCTGATCCTGTCGATTACTTCTGAGAATCGATTCTGGCACAAAAATATTAATATCATTTGTTTATTTAATTAGCAGCATGGGCGTGTGTTCTATCTCTCAAATAAAACGTAGCTACTTTCCCTTCCGCCTTCTTCCTCTGTAACTGTTCAAAATGTAAATATGCAAATGTTAATTGATTCATTAAAATAAGAAGCAAAGAGAGAATTCTGATATCTACACGTTTTTATTTAAAAGCCACATTAAAGAGTAATAATAATGAAACATCTGATTGTTACAGTTTTGTTTAAATTGACAATTTGTCATCATTGAAAAGCACATACTTTAAAGTATCTGCACCATATTAAGAGCAACCTAAAAAAAATTACTTCAGTTTGTTAAAAGCAATTGAATAGTTGATATTGATATGTTGAATTGAAAATTTGACTCAACTCGAAATCAATTTGATTTTTTAGGTTGAATAAACTTAATTCATTTGCATGTAAAAAAATTGTATTTGGTATCAGAATATTAGTCTTGGTATCAGATCCAAAGCAATTCAGTGGTATCGCCCATCACTAGCACACACAATGGAAGGCAAGACAGGGTGAACAACAACACATAGACGGTGAGTAATAAAAGTAAAACAATATACAAATAGATGATGCTAGGAGCCAATGGGAAGATGTTGGGTTTTACTCAACACGATTACACTGACCAAACGAACACTTATGAAGTAAATCTGACCATTCACATAATTTCTTTGAAACAACACAGCTACCTCAGTTTCACTGACTTCCATACATTCAAGTTAACAAAAAACTGATTAACACCAACAACTATAATGCGTTAGTGTGCTGTAAGTAGCGTGTCGGTGTACAGTAACTCAGTAAGTGTAATGCGTTAGTGTGCGGTTAGTAGCATGTCGGTGTACAGTAACTCAGTGACTAATGCGTTAATGTACTGTAAGTATAGTAACTCTGTAAGTGTAATGCGTTACAGCTGATGGACCTGTTGGACAGAGCTTGGTTCTAGCTAATGGAACCTGTTCTCCTTCAGTGTTCTGTGCTGATGATGATTGTAATAGACGTCAGTGTCAGACTAATGAATGATCTTCTATTAAAGACTGGTGGACTGAGAGACACTAGAGTCTCTTCACCTACACTGAGCTGATTAAGAGTCTTGTTCCAGAAATGATAATAGGACATTAGAGCCATAATAAATCATGCTCCTGTTACTCTCCATACTTAAGTACATTTGAAGGTACATACTTTAGTACAGTTACTCCAGTGGAGGTCTAAAGGGAGGAACTGACACTGACACTGGAGGAGGAGTTTCCTTTGGGGATCTCTAGGTAAATGGGAAATTGTACCTTTTTAAACTTATTGTAGGAACTCAGATGGACCTGAAGTTAGTTGTTGTATCCTTGAGGGTACTTTCACATCATGCAATGTACCCTGTCCTTCTTATATCTGCGAATGTGTCTGAGATCAAAGCCTTACATTGAGATATAAGCCAATGCATTTGCCTGAGACAGAAGTCAGTGCATTTCCACCCTCTGAAGTAAGCATGGGCGTGAGCATTATGGTGACAATATGGTAGATAAACAGGGGGATTTCAGATGCCTCTGTGAAGGAGTGGATGATGTTGAGACAGTCTTCTGTTGTGGCTTTTCCTTTATTGGCAGTTTTCCACCTCTTGACATTTTCAAATTGTGGATTGATTGTCTGAGAATGAGTAGGCAGGTGAAGAAAAAGAGAAAGTAAGAGTGGATTCTGTAATGCTGCGAGAGCACGAACAGCGAGAGAACATTCTTTGATTACTACTGTTGGGGCAGCTCTGACTTTAAAACGAACCATAGTGAAAGAATTACTGGGTGTATGCAGCCTGTGCATCTTATACACAATAATAATACTATAATAATACATTAATAACCATGTAATAACACAATTCTTAATTCTTAGTTTTCCTTACAACCCAAAATCATGCGTTTTAAGGTATATTGGCCTAATATTTGTATCCACTGATGCTTAATGGTTACTGGCATCGGTTTGGTTGTTACCACTGAGTCTACATTGTATCTCTATGGCTATGAGATAGTATTAGTATCACCTCCTTCAAATATGCACCAAAACAGGCCAATCAGAGGAAGCTGATGAGTGAGGGGAGGGGTTGGCCAGAGTGCAGAGGTAGCCATGCTAGCTCACCTACATTTAGTCCTCCACAGGTCGATGTCATTTCTGGGCAAAGCCACAATGCATGTGTGTGTCTGTTTGTACACTCACCCATTTGAGGACGTGGCCTGAACCTCGAATGCACTGGTAAGTCTCTCTCTCTCTCTCTCTCTCTCTCTTCTCTCGCTTTCAAACAGACTCTCTCTCTTTCTCCCCTCCTTGTTAACTGTAAAAAACATCATAGATAGATTTCAAAAGCTTCCGTGCAAGAGTCGCATTGATTGTCAGAGTGTTTGTGGAGAGCCTCAGCTTGCAGGCCTGGAGAGGATGTGTCATTGCTTGAGAGGTTTTCCCCTTTTTACTCATGGGCCTCTCTCTTTTTATCTCTCTTTCTCTGTCTGGACCTAAAATGAGCACTTCATTTCAGCAGTTTTGTTTTTCAGTGAAGTCTGCGAGTTAGCGCCCTGCGAATGACCTTTTGCGAGAGCGACCCGCTGCGTAGTGCTCTTCGTCACTGTTTGGGAGATGAGCGTGTAGAGCGCTGGCAGCTGTGATCAGCCACACTATAATTGTAGGCTTAGTGAAAACGATTTGCTGTTAATCAATGACTCTTGGTTCGTTTGCATAAGGGGGGTCATATAGTTACCGTGGGCTTGGCTCTTACACTGTAGGACGTGCGCAACGGGTGAGTTAACTCGTTTCAACTTTCTGCCTAAATAGCATTAGGGGCTAATCGCGTACAGCACCAGTTATGGCTTTACCACAATGCAAATAAGTTCAATTCTTTGTTGACCACAAATCTAGTTCTTCAGAAATGAACTACTGATTACAGTTACTGGGGGCGGGTTATTCACGGGGGCCTGCAGAATAACTAGCAATGTATTTGATCTGCAGTGATCTCAATTGAATGATTGATTGATAACAGGCAGGAGGACATTTGCAACATGTATATCTCTATTCATTCCAATCATATAAATAGGCTATGTTGATGGTTGAAATGTTTACAGCTCAACAAGTGGCTGAAATGTTGTGTCACAGGTAGGCAGTCAAAAACAATGCCCGAAGCCTTCAGCAACGCACTTCAGTTTCCAGTAGACGGACCAGTTAAGTTATGATTGGGGATTACATTAGGTTTGTTCAGAAGTGTCTTCGTTTCCGTACAAAGGTGTTGAGTCAACACACAGCGTCTACATAAAACCAAACTACTCTATTTCTCGCTCATAGATAACTATACCTACGGTTTGATGTTCAGCTCTACTCTACTGTCCTTGCGTATTGGGCATTTGTGCTGCTCTAATAGGAATTAATGAGGAAAATCAATAGCAGGCCAAATTTGTAGCACTGACTTCATTGGAGCACCTTGGTAATTCTAACTATAGTTGATGAGCTGGTTCCCTTGTGACTACAGTAAGTTCAGAAGGTGCATTCGGAAGAAGCATCAGTCATGCCTAACATTATTATGGTCTACTGGGTAATACTTCAAGCAAGCTTATTCCAAATTCACAGATCATTTCATCTAAAATTATATAGTTATTCAATCATTTTCTCTGCCGGTTCAATGTTTGGCGCTGTGCGGTGTATTTAGAATCGCCTTCATCGTCGTTTCATAATGAGTGTACAAAAACAACTTATATAGTTATATACAAAGGTTACCAAAGCAGCTCTTCACATTTTCCCTGCATGCGTCGTGGCTAACTATATCTATATCCCAACATTATTAGCCAAACCCTTAAGCAGTTACCACACTTTTGGCTTTTCCGTCCCCTGTGTTAAAGCATGTACACTGGACTTCGGTTGCGGTGTACTGTACTATTATACAGTGAGGTGGAAACAAGCACTCCGACGCTTTTGGTTATTGTTATTTAATACATCCTTTTAGTGCATATTTCCTCTTCAAATTTGCACACGTGATGTATTTTAGATTTAGTACCTGAGAAAGTAAACAACATATGCATTCATAAGCAATGTAATAATAAGAAATAAATGTTTAATTAAATGGATAGAGAAAACAAGGCACTGTGCTAAACTGTTCTATAATGTACTATATTAAAAACTATATTAGCAATAACACCATTTTTAATATTCAATTATACTGAAAAATTAAGTAAATTATTTTGGCTTATAATGGAGTGATACTGGATCGTTTGTATCGGTGAATTCAACTAGCATTCTGAAAGTATGTTGGAAATCAGTCACTCAATCTGAGATTACATCAATATTACGTTTTTGATATTTATGCAAAAAAACAAAAAGAAAAAAGAAATAACTAAAAACATTCAAAATTTTCATGGCGTTATTATACAAGACCGTCGCTGTTGTCATTGTTTGCCATTGGTTGGGAAGACTTCACGCAACAGGTAGCAATCGTGGTGAAGGAGCTCTCGGAGAAAGAGCTCTCGAGTGGAAAAAGTTACAGAGCCATAGCAAACACCATATGCACCGCAGTTCAGTTCAGCTATCAGCACTTTCAATTTCTAGATCATTTCTACATCATTTGAAACCAGCAGCTGAGCTTCCCACAGGCCAAACAGACATACACACATAATGACTTGGAATAAAGCCTCCTTTCATTAATACCCTTCTTTTGTGAATTCCCTTCTTCTGCAAAAACGTTCAGCGGCAATATGCAAGTGAAAGTTTCCTGAACCACAATAATCACCATAATGCACCACCGTTCCAGTCGCCTATGCTTATTAATACACTGTATGTTGTGGATACTTGTAAGTACAAAACCCAAAGAGCAAAAATGATGCATGTAAATGTGAGGTTGTGCACTGAAAGTACAGAAGCGTCCGAAGGCTTGTTTCCTCTTACTGTATAGGCTGCTGCACAGCTATTCACCTCTGGCTTGCTGACGTAGATGGCTGACATAAAATGACTAACGTACCACCAACCTTTTCTGAAATATGAGATATTTTTAGGAAATTTGTCACTTGCAAAAATTTGGCAGTTGCACCTGTAACGTAATCCCAACTGGTTTATTGCTGTCTATACATCTAACCATCTATGGTTTTCTATATCTATACATATGCAAGTCTACTTATACATAGCAATAACTACTATGCACAAACAAGACCTACGACTATAACCAGGCATGAAGTCATTAGCACATATGTCACATTCATGGCCAGTGTACTACTACAAGTAGCACAAGCTGACATTCAATCCAAAACTCTGTGTAGTCAAATATGTCAATCGGTGTTCAGTGGCTTGTGCTTGCTTACTGCTATTGGAACGCCCCAAACAATCTGTTCAGGAGTTTATTGAGTCTTTGCAAAACAGTGGACCAGTGTTATGTTTTTAAGAGTTGGGGTCGTTGCACCGTTCAGCCACAGTGCAGAGTGACTGGCTTGCCAACAGGCTATCGCAGCAAGGGTGAAGGGGTTAAGTCAATTTGGCATCAATTCCAGTAATCTGGAAAATGACCTCTATCGTTCACCACACACCACATCTACTTTCCACCCAGCGTGTCATCATCACAGGCAGACTGAGGGGGAGTGATCATATCATTAATATGCTCTCGCACGCATGCTTGGCAGTCAATAAGACATTGTTTCCCCCCAAAAAAGAGGTTTCGCTAAGCCACTGGAGCTAGCATAGTGTCAGCAGCATGTACAGTACCAGTAGACCAGGACATCTGAAAGACTCTACAGGTTCTTACACTTAACAGCTGCAACTGATCTGATCTGAGATGTCTGAAACAGTACATATCCTGATATACTGTATATACCTGACATGGCAGAAATATAATACTGTGGTACATATACTCAGTATGTACCACAGTATTATATATCTGCCATACCTCTAATATATCATTGCTGTCCAATGAAAAACATGTATCTCCATTTTTTCGATTTTCACTTTTATGTATCATCACATCAGCTGCTGTTTACGTTGAGTGAAAATTTCATGATGAATGGACCAACAGAAATGGCCCAAATTCACTTTAAAAAAAAAAAGTGGTTCCATTGACTTATAAATTCCATTGACATAAAAATTTAATTTTAAATAGAGGTTTTTGGCCTCTCCTGTGAAGTTATAGAGATACTTGTAGCGTATCTCTATAACTTATAGCGGAGATACTTGTTTTTCTTTAGACAGCGATGATATACTCTTTTGCTACAAAATTCTTTTATTTCTTTTTTAGCACAATTTAAAAGCTATAGTTACTCTTTCAATTTCTTTGGAACTATGTTTTTATTAAACACACACATTGCATAACGTACCACATCTACAAAAAGAGATGCCACTCCAGTTACACGTGTTTTTAACGCATACCCAGCTAGCAGGGAACGTTCCCAGAACTTTGGCTAAAGTTTCCTACAAGTTCTAAGAAAGTTTTAAAGAAAGTGCTTTGATCTAATGTTCAAAGAACGTTTTAAAGGTGTTTATAACTTCAAATAACGTTCGCTATGATGTAACGCTTTAACTGCAGCGTTCAGGGGATGTTTTGAAGATGTTGTCAGGGCCACAGATCATGTGACATGATAACTTTAGAAGAATGTATTCTCAGCACAACGTTCAGACAACATGTACTGGCCGTTACTGAGACCTGAGCTGACAGAACAATTTAGAGTACGTTCTCCAAACTCTACAAAGAACATTCTGGGAACCTAAAAGAAACTTCCTGCTGAAAAAGGTTTTTCTACTACAGTATAAATTCTACTATAGTAGACACTATAGGATCAATAACAAAGCCTCCCATGGATCATTTTTACTGACTTATAATGGAGTATGAAAGTATACTGTAAACAGTCAAACTCGAGTCAAAATTGGAGATTACGTCATAATAAAGTACTTGACATTTATGCTTCTGCAAACAATGAATTAACAAACAACTAAAAGACAAACAAATGACATTTTCCGTGGTGTTGTTATACAACGCTGTATTGTATACTGTTGCTAGTGTCTTTTGTATGCTGAAAAACAGTCAAAATCTAAAATTTGAGATTCCTTTGATGTGAAGTTCATTAATCGTTGCATATTCTCAAAACGTTTTTAGAGCAAATCATTTCTAGCCCGGATGTTCTTTTCATATCCGTTCAGAATTATTGTACCTAGTCATAGCTAATACCTAGTTATTCTAGTCATACACATACATACATGACAATGAATGTTCCAGAATTTATCAGCCTTTACCACTTACAAGCTAACAATCCAGTTACTGTACCAATCATCCTATGTAGACTTGTAGATTATACTTGATATATAGTATAATATACAAGTTGTGTAGATGTTGTTATATATTGTGTGTGTGTGTGTATATATATATATAATATATTACATATATATATATATATATATATATATATACATACACAAACACACGCACATTGATCAACATAATTTGACATGACTGTAGAATGTGACGTGTGTGTGTGTGTGTGTGTGTGTGTTCATATATGTACATACAGACACACACATATATATATATATATATATATATATAAAATTCTATTGGAAAGTCGTTTTCAATGTAGAATTGCTACCTACAAATGAGATGTTGGTATGTAGTGTGTATGTGTGTGTATATATATTTATATATACAATATGATCACGTTGACCAACAAGACATGTAATTTGACATGACTGTAGAATATGACAATATATATATATATATATATATATGAACCAAAACACACAAGTGTATTGGAAATCAATTCAATATAGTGATTCAATATAGCGAATATTCACCAATACAATTGCTCCAAACCTGCTTAGAAATAAACCTTGTTCTATCAGCCTCCACTGCAGGTTAAGAAAGCTGGTTCATCCTCCTGTAAAGCTCCATTCTGGAGGGTTTTAAGGTGGACTGTATAATTCCATGAGTGCTATTTTATAGTTTGATGTCTTCACTTTTATTCTACAGTAAAGCTTTAAGATCAACAGAAGGAGGACCTGCGATAGAGATCCGTGTCTGGAGTTTTAGACTGCTACTGTATTTGCTCACTATGTGCACTACGCACTTTTAATCACTGCTTTTGCGTGTACACGGTTTTGAGGAGTGTCAAAAAAAAGCATTCTCATCTAGACTCAAACACTCTACCCTAATTTGCCTCTGTTTTTCCAGAAGTAGAGCATATGGTGCTGTGGCGAGTTCTCCTTAATTCTGTGACGTATTGCCCCGTAATCAAACGACGTACCACTCACCACATCACACTGTTACTACAGTAGATGTATATCTTAACCAACCTACTGTATCACTTTGATACTGTTGTTGTTGATCAAACAAACTTGGAGCTTTGTCTTATGAGAAGCTGCATACAGGCATTAGTCACAGTTTCACATTCTAAGGAGGTCTGTGGCTTCAGCTCGAGCTTTAGAGCGAAATTTCAAAGATGATGCAAAACGCGAAAGTCCTTCTCCGGCTGATGGGGCTAGACGAGCAGACGTACTCCTCCTACGGTCTGCTTTATTCAGATGACACACATCGCGATCTCTTCTGCCGAAATGGCCGAGAGGTACCTGGAGGCTTCCACAGTGCTGTTTAGCATGTTGGCTGGTAATCTATGTAGGGTAAAGGTGCTATGACGCTAACGTCTGGTAGACTGGTTCACAGTGGGCTGTATGGATTCTCTGAATGCCACTGTGGCGGGTCTGTGCTGTACATTTTTGCGGGGGTGGAATAACATGTAGCAGGAGATTGACTTGTGGTTTAAGCGTCATAACCAAACTGCATTTAAAAAAGAAGAAGAATTGAAAACAATATGGGCAGTGTGAAAAGCCTCCGTGGCCTTTCCACACAGTGGAAAGTGTAGCCATTGACATGACCTGTCCATGTTTCTAATATGTATGTATATTCATATATTTGTCAAATGTATAGGATTTTAAGGAGACCAGCCAAAGTTGCTCCTTTTTTGCGTTGTACACTCTGTGGATGTATATTTTTGGAACTATGACCTCTTTTAGTGCACAATGCCATCATCATAATTGTATGCAAATCAATTAGCGCAGACGTGGGTGATGATAAAGGCTGCTGTCTTTGTCAGCCCTGGAAAAAGCTCATCAGAGCAGCTCGACTAAATAAGCTCTCGAAATTAACGTTGCTCATTTGCATTCGTCCGCGTCTGTGTGCCAGTATATGCTGGGATTCATTGTTAATGGGTTGAATGTGTTGATTTACCTCCTTGCTGTATAGGAAACAACAGATTTGACCCATTTAAGCTTCTTTCACGTTTGCTTCAAATGAATTTAGGGGCAACTCAATATAAACTCAACATTAACTCAGTATAATTAGCCAATCTTATCTAACCTATTATATGTTTCTTTCAGCCATTTTTTTACAAATTTGCATAATCTGAAAACTGCCGGCAGCACGTTACATTGTGTTATAGTATTTCATGACTAATAGACCAATAGAAATGCTCCAAAAAGTTGATTCCCACAATGACCTCGTGAAAAGTAATATGTGAAATATGTGTTATTGGTTATCATAATGTATGTAAACATACATCAGATTTAAAGCTAATAAGTCTAATATGTTATATAAATAATCTATAAATATACTTAAAAATTATATTTTCGAGAAGACTTGTTGCCCTTGACATTGCTTCAAAATGTCATGATGGATGGAACAAAAGAAATGGGTCAAAATTACTTGGAAAGAGGTTTGGTTGCAGTGACTTACATAAAATGTAAAGTATCTTTTTACTGCTCCTGTAACGTTATCATTTTGAAGGTATAAGTTTTTAATCCAACAGCAGCAGCAATATAATATAATATGCCATATTTAATGCCTAGTAATATATACCATGTTGGTGTGTATATATATATATAGTATATTGCTGCTGCTGTAATTTGACATTACTGTAGATTGTATATATTGTATAGATTGTATGACATATATATATTATGTCATGTATATATATACATACATACATATATATATATATATATATATATATATATATATATATATATACATGACATAATATATATATGTCATACAATCTATACAATATATATATATATACACCAACATGGTATATGGTAGAGTTGGAGATACAAGGTATTATTCCAACAGCACCAGTATACCATAATCTATAGTACAGCATACACATTTAATGCCTGGTAATATGTGAGATATGTATTATTTGTAACTATAATATATGTGAACATACACCACATTTGAGGTATGTATTCTATAGTATGATACAGATATCTTTATTTTTTTAGAAATATTTAAAGTAACTGCTACAGAACAAAAGCTCCTGTATGGTTATCATTATGGAGACACGAGGTTTTATTCCAACAGCACCAATATACTATAATATACCGTACTCATTTAATGACTGGTAATATGTGACAGGTGTGTTATTTGCTACCATACTATATATGAACATACACCAAATTTGAGGCACATGTCCTACAATATAATATATATATTAGGACTGTTCAAACTTATTTATTGCTATTCGAATAAAAAATAGTGCCTCCATTTTTGTTGCTTTTATATTTAACCAAATTTGAAAAGTACCTGTCGTCAAGTCTATTCTGTTTCTTCTCTCTGTTTGAGGAATTAGAAAATAAAATTAATAATAAAAAAAGTGTTATTTTACCTCAAAACTTATGTTTTTTTCCCCCCAAATATTTTAAATTCACAAGTGTGTACAGGATGTGTTGGTATCTGTTCAAGCAGAAAGTCAGGAGCGTCCACGATTTCACATATGACTGTCATACGGGGGTTTCGTTGACTTTTTTGATCATGACGTTTACCTAAGAGGTGTTCATGTAGTCTAGCCAGGCATGATTAGCCTCTGTGTTCTTAGCTTCAAGACCACTCAGGCAAGTTCCTTTAAAAATGAATAGGCTTAAACAGATTCCTTGGAGAGATGCCATCTAAGAACCACTTTGAGTTCACTGGAAAAGATTCCCACTGAGAACCTTTTAGGAACCTGTATTTCTAAGGTCGCTCTCCGTTGTAGCTCCCCTGATCTCTTTTCGTTTCTTGTCTTTAGGTTGAATGGAGATTCCCAGCACATGGTCTATCCCGATCACCTTCCCCTCTGAACATCTCCCATTCTCCGGTGTCCCCTTTTCCAAGTGAGCTGAGATGATCCGTATCCACAACCCCCACCACTTGCCCTTTTTGCGTCAGACTGAAACCTTTCTGCGGGCAGGTACCCTGTGCGACACAGACCTCATGGCGGACGGTCACGTTTTCAAAGCTCATGCCTTGGTGCTAGCTTGGGCCAGCAAGACCCTTGAGCGTCAGCTAACCAGACAAAATTCAGGCGCAGGCTACCGCTGCAGCGTAGACAGCGTCCCCCCCCACACACTCAAGCAAATCCTGGACTACGTCTACAGCGAGTGGGTGGAGGTTCCCGAAAGGGATCTTCCAGAACTTCTGAGGGGAGCTCAGCATCTGGAGATCCAGTCCCTCGTTCAGCAGTGTCAGATGCAGGTGGGGGTCCTAGAGAGGGTGAAAGACACAGACCAGAGGCTCTCCCCAAAGGCTGACATAGGGCAGTGTGATTCAGAGGCATGCGAGAAAATCCCCTCCTCTGATGAGGCATCTCCGAATGGGGCTTCTTTAGATCCTCCACCTGTGACACACGCCGATCGTGAAAGGTCACAGCATGTTTCTAGTCCGTCCCCTCCCCCACCACAGAAGACCCCCTTGCCCATGGTTGCTCCTTCTTCTGTGACGTCCCGAGAGGTCACAGGATCCAGCCTGTCCACGTCACAAGCCCCAACCTCCACACTCCACTGGCCAGCGCTCAACCCTTCACGCAGGATGGTCCTCAGTTATAGAGACCTCATGGCGGTCCACACCTTTCGAGCCTCCCAGCACATGATGGCCTGTTCCTACCCCACTCCCATGTACCCTTTCTTTCACCGCTCTCTCCAGCCCCAGATGCCTGCCTCGCTTCTAGGCTACCCTGGTCTGGTACATCCCTACCACCCACTCCTCCGCCCTGGACCTCTGGCCTTGGATAGCCCACTAGTGCCAGGCCTCAAGGGGAAGGATGACTCCATCAGTGCCACTCTGGCAGGAGCAGCGCAGGACAAAGAAAGGTAATGTGAAATCCACTCAACATTGGTCCGTTACACACGCTGTCCCCGTCATATCAAAACTGCCCTGAAACTGACAGCTGTCCTTCGCATTGCTGGGGCGTTTCATGATGAACGGATCAGGAGAATGGTCCAAAATAACATTGTTAAAATTAACATATTATTAGCATACATTAAAGTTAAGAGCAGTTTTTTCCGTCTATGAAGTTCCATTTCAAGGCGAGAGGTTTTGCTTTGACAGCCACGACGTGCGACACTGGAAAATCTGAATTTCCTAGTTAATTAAATCAAGACTGCAAGCATCACTCATGATGGCATCACTGCTGTCGGAGCGAAACCTCATCTGTAAGTCAATGGAACCAGATATTTTGGTCTACGGCTTTTGCTTCGTTGAATTTGAATTCTAACCTACTTTAATTCTAATGTAAGCCAATGGAACCAGACTTTTTCCAAGCAATTTTGGGTTATTTCTGTTGGTCCATTCATCATGAAACGTTTGCAGAATGTAAATAGCAGGTCATGTCTCATACATTTGCTGAGTTTTACTTTTATGCATCATACGATCACAAGTATTTCATTGGACAGCAACGATATATATATCTTTGTATGAGAAAATGTTGTTCCATAATGCATTATAGGTGCATTCATAAAAATCCATTCATAATGCTTTATAATGCTTGACATAAGCCTTTTGAATTGTACATAAGTGTTCATAATCACACACCTTATCTTGAATAACTCCGCAGTATAAGGCTGCATAGTACAAACTGACATATATTAAAACGTATGTATAGATACATTCTTTCACATAATGCTTTAATTCATAAAGCTGATCAAGATCACTTTCCTTAAAGTCCTTCAAGAAGGCTCATAAGCGTTCATTAGAAGTTACACGCACTTAAAATATCATTTTGTTTTGAAGATACAGAGGAAGTGTGTGAGTGGAGGCATCACTGTGGACCTTTATAAGCCATTATGTTAATAAACACATCATTAGTTATTAAGCTTTATGATACCGGCTTCACCAATAATGTTAATAACAGGAGAATAACAGCATTATGAAGGCTTTATAGATTTTTATGAATGCACTTATTATGCTATATGGATACCTGATATCCAGAGAAAGTGTTACTGCAAATGCTTAAGACTGCTGACCCCAATGTGTTCATATACACAAAAATCTAAATAATATATAACACAAAAACACCTACAGTACCAGTCAAAAGTTCAGACACGGCTCCTCATAGCAGGTTCTCCTTCTGTTTGTCTTAAAGCTTTACTTTGGAATAAAAGTGAAGACACCAAACTATACAAATAGCACTCATGGAACTATACAGTCCACCTTAAAAACCTCCAGAATGGACCTTTACAGGAGGATAAACCAGCTTTCTTAACCTGCAGCGGAGCTGATAGAACAAGGTTTATTTCTAAGCAGGTTTGGAGCAATTCTATTGGTTGGTCCATCATGAATATTCACTAAACTGAAAGGAGAACTAGAGCTTTTACACTGTGCAGAAAAAGAGATCAAAGTTTTTACACCACTAAATATATATTAGAGGTGGAGATATGGAGAAATATCATACTGTGGTACATCAAGAGGATATGTGGTATATCAGGATATGGACTGTTTCAGACTCTCATCAGTTGGAGCTGTTAGGTGTGAGACTGTAGAGTCTTTAAGATCACCAGCTACATCCGTTTAGATGAAAAACTTTTTACTGGTAGTGTATATAACCAAAAGCACTTTTAGAAAGTTCAGAGTACGAAATACTCTGCACACATCGGTTGAATTCTGTTTTATTTCAGTTATAGCAAACTACTGTAATCAAGGAATAACCAGCTACAATTCTGAGATGAAGAATTATTTACAAAATGATTAATAAAAATGTGTGATGTATTAAACATTGGATGCATTTCATCATGTTGTATTTCGCTGCTGGTTTATAAAAGCATTATTGACTTTACTGTGCTGTGCCTCTTCCCTCTAACCCCTTAACCCTCCCATTGTATTCCAATGGACATCACTTTCTGTTGTTTTTGTCTGATGATATATGTGAACATACCCCAAATTTAAGGTTACATTTTTTTTTTACAAACTTTGACCAAGAGTGATCAAACTTACTATATATATTTATATATATATATATATA
>CM067477.1:38565876-38585454 GCA_034552555.1 Semaprochilodus insignis
ATATATATATATATATATATATATATATATATATATATATACATACTCACAGTATCTCACAAAAGTGAGTACACCCCTCACATTTCTGTAAATATTGAATTATACCTTTTTATGGAACAACACTGAAGATATGATACTCTGGTACAACGTGCAGTAGTCAGTGTACAGCTGGCATAACAGTGTAAATTTGCAGTGCCCTCAAAATAACTCAACACACAGCCATCAATGTCTAAACCGCTGGCCACGAAATACCCAATTAGCCATTTTCCCTCCCCGGTGTCATGTGACTCATTAGTGTCACAAGGTCTCAGGTGTGAATGGGGAGCAGGTGTGTTAAATTTGGTGTGATCGCTCTCACACTCTCTCATACTGGTCACTGGAAGTTCAACATGGCACCTCATGACAAAGAACTCTCTGAGGATCGGAAAAAAAAGAAGTGCTGCTCTACATAAAGATGACCTCGGCTATAAGTAGAACCCACACCCTGAAACTGAGCTGCAGCACGGTGGCTAACACCATACAGCGGTTTAACAGGACAGGGTCCACTCAGAACAGGCCTCGACACGGTCCACCAAAGAAGCTGAGTGCAGGTGCTCAGTTACATATCCAGACGTTGTCTTTTGAAAATAGACGTAGGAGTGCTGCTAGCATTGCTGCAGAGGTTAAAGGGGTGGGGGGTCCGCCTGTCAGTGCTCAGACCATACGCTGCACACTGTATCAAATTGGTACTGCATGGCTGTCGTCCCAGACGGAAGCCTCTTCTAAAGATGATGCACAAGAAAGCCTGCACACAGTTTGCTGAAGACAAGCAGACTAAGGACATGGATTACTGGAACCGTGTCCTGTGGTCTGATGAGACCAAGATAAACCTATTTGGTTCAGATGGTGTCAAGCGTGTGTGGCGGCAACCAGGTCAGGAGTACAAAGACAAGTGTGTCTTGCTTACAGTTGAGCATGGTGGTGGGAGTGTCATGGTTTGGGGCTGCATGAGTGCTGCCGGCTGTGGGGAGCTACAGTTCACTGAAGCAGAGCATGATCCTCTCCCTTCAGAAACTGGGCCGCAGGGCAATACTCCAACATGATAACGTCCCCAAACACACCTCCACGACCACCACTGCCTTGCTAAAGAAACTGAGGGTAAAGGGGCTGGACTGGCCAAGCATGTCTCCAGACCTAAACGCTATTGAGCATCTGTGGGGCATCCTCAAACGGAGGGCGGAGGAGTGCAAGGTCTCTAACATCCACCAGCTCCATGATGTCGTCATGGAGGAGTGGAAGAGGATTCTAGTGGCAATCTCTGAAGCTCTAGTGAACTCCATGCCCAAGAGAATTAAGGCAGTTCTGGAAAATAATTAATGATCTTCTATTAAAGACTGGTGGACTGAGAGACACTAGAGTCTCTTCACCTACACTGAGCTGATTAAGAGTCTTGTTCCAGAAATGATAATAGGACATTAGAGCCATAATAAATCATGCTCCTGTTACTCTCCATACTTTACATTTGAAGGTACATACTTTAGTACTGTTGCTCCAGTGGAGGTCTAAAGGGAGGAACTGACATTGACACTGGAGGAGGAGTTTACTTTGGGGATCTCTACTCTAACTCAACTACATGGTTAGTGCACTTGGTCCACCACTGTAACCGTCTGTGTCTGATTATTTAGGGTTTTTATTTATTATTTTTGTAGCAACGTGCCTCACCAGTAAAACCTCTAGGTCTAACCAGGCCAACCCGTTCTAGACGTTCCTCTAAAACAGTCCAAAAACTATGATAATATATGAAAATTGAGAGATTGTGAACACTGAAGAAAGCCCTTATATGACCTGTCAAATACAGCTCTGGAATAAAATAAGATACCACTCCAGTTTGTTCTTAAATCAGCATCTCCACACGTACAACAGTCCTTCTGAAGAGAACACCTTCACAGACACACCACATTCCACTTAATGAAATGCTGATTAGGTGATCACCTGAACCAGATCCCATCCTAATGAGCAGTAGTATAAACCCACTGCTGCTGGCGTCACTGTTCTCTCTCTCTCTCTGTAGACCCAGCTGGATGGCTAAAGCAGTGCTACTACTACCCCAACATTCAGTGTAGCCAAAATCCAACTACAGACCAAAAGAGCTGAAGAGAAAGGTTCTGGGGGAACAGCAGGTTCGGTTCTAGCTTTACTGGCAGATACAGTGAGCATCAGGTCCGTTCCATCCTCAAACACAGCGCTTCATACGAACAAGGTCAAGCAGCTGCAAACACACGGGACAACCCAGCTACAGATTGTCCGAGGGCCAAACCCACTCTCTACTGACCGTGATGAGCGCCACCTCATTCCAATGTCACTTAACCACCGTAAGATGACCTCAAGTGACCTACAGAAAGCATGGCAAGCGGCAGCTGGGCTGAACTGCTCAGCGAGGTCGGTTCAAAACCGGCTTCTGGAGGTGTTTCTGTTATTTTGATCATCAGTCATTTTCAAAATAAGCAGATACGAAATACGATATTTTATCTGGAATTTGGTAGAAATGTTTCCCGTAGGGTATCAAATAGAACAACACTGCTCATTTTGGTCAAACACATAAAACTAGAGACACTGATCATTTTGAGGTGGTCTGGATTTTTTTCCAGAGCTCTAGACACAGGTAGATTTGCTTTACTGGACACTGTTACTGGTTAGCCAACATAAGCTACTGTATATCCTCTTTAATCAACCTAGTTTGATGCTTACAATCTTACAAGCTCTAGTTTTAGTTTACATAATGTTGCTATTATTTATTATTTATAGAGTTGAATCTTCAGAAAATGCTCTTTATTTGCAATCAGGACTCCCATATAATTCTACTGCTAAATAAAAGTTCACTTGATCTAATTGAACACTAATATGATGCATGACTAGGTATTTATTAGAGGGCCAATATCACAGAAAATCAATGTTACATCACTTTGAATTAATATGTAAATATGGTTGAAGTTTCAACACTAACTATTCACTCCCCAGTCAGAGCAGCCTGCTTTACATTCACTGTTCATGTGATGTTACAGGAACCAACTCATTTGCATACACTCCCAGTCGAAAGTTTAGACACAGCTCCTCATAGCAGGTTCTCCTTATGTTTATCTTAATGCTTTGCTGTGGAATAAAAGTGAAGACATCATAATGAGACATGATGGTGTGAAATACCTCCACGAGCACCAGCTGTGATTGGATTTGGCATGTACTGGTCAAGTTTCTGGATGTAGGCCTCATCAATATTCAGACACTCTTACATCAAAGTATTGGTCAGTTGGGCCAGATTTGGTGGAGGCCTTCCTTGGTGTTGTTCCAGGTAGTTCCCACAGACTTTCAAGAGGATTCAAGTCTGGGGGTTTTGCAGGCCAGTCCAGATGTGTGAATGCTCCTGAGTGTCCATCAGGCCAATCAGTCACATCTGCAGCCCTGCGAACGTGAGAACTACCATCTTAGAATACAGTGATAGGAATGTTATGTTCTTTAGGAAGATGATGAGCAAACGGCAAAACCTGGTTGTGCAGCAGCTCAGTGTAGACACCGTGGTTCATATTTACTGTCACCTCAACCAAAGTACCCATTTCCACATCATTAAAACACCCCCAGAACACCACAGACGGGACTCCAGGGAGCTTATATTAGTCTCTAGCCAGCTGGAACCTCTGTAAAGCATTTCAATTCATTTCATTTGTGTAGCCATGTTGACAGTTTTGTGTGTGTGTGTGTGTGTGTGTATGTGGGCAATACTCAGACACTGACCCTGTCATTAATATAACTGGATCTTGGGTTGTGTGCAAGCACTAAGTGCACTGGAGAGCACCTTGGGAAATGGTCAGAGGTGCATGAGTGTGAAACAGGCCAAATATCTAAGCTATCACAGTACAGGTGGAAGCAGCTTCTTCGTGTGGGCATTCTTACTTCATCTCCTCTCCCATTACGTAACATCCGTGCAATCTGAAATAGACATGCAGTGGAGAGATTGACATAGACGAGTATGATTGGGCCTCAATCTCCAGTCATATAATCCATCACAGGAAATGTGTTCCAGACTAATAGACATGGCAGGTGTACATGGCTAAACGGCCACTTGATGATCAGGGCTGGGTTGTACCGTCCATCCATTCAAGCGCAACACTGTGAGTTGATCAGTTATACATTTGCAGTGTTTTTATTGTTTGCAGTGATAAACCAACCAATCATATGGACTTTCAGAATTCCGACTGGCTATGTGTGGTAACCAAAGCTTTCTGTCAAACTTGCCGAGGTAAGAAACAGCCGTGGCCCATCTGTTTCGCCAGTATGACCAATAGCTATTAGCATGATGCCATTAGCCAGCACTAATCGGGATAACTTTGCCTTAATATCCCATCTGCACACAGAGTATGAATGTGAGTACTTGAGTATTGAAAATGCTTAAAATTCCAGAGAAAATTAGCCATCTCGGCATACGCCTTAAAGTCCCTCCGGGCCCCAAATCTCCAACTTTTACTAGGTCATGGAGCTAGAACATCACCTGTGTTGATCCAGTTGGTTTGCATGCTCGTAGGGCTGCAGCACACCGTGTTTTCCTCCCTGTTTGTTTCATATATGGCAACCCGAGGTGTAAAAACAGTACTGGGAATTGTGCAGTGGGTAGGATCAGCAGGCCGGCACACAAACAGGCTTTTTGGTCCGGAATGTTAATTGCGAAGGGGAACATATTGGCGGTAGCATTGCTGATGTAGAAGCCAGTATTTCAGCATTAATGGAAGGAGTAGATGGGGGCTGATGAACTACGTAGTGACGGATGGTCTACAGCACCTGCAAAGTGTGCCAAACTGGTAGCTGTACCTTAGAAAATGGTCAAGCCCAAATTACAGGCAGGCCGGCCTTTCCAACAAACCGACCTAACAACCTCTCTATGTTCCCCTGTCCTTGTCCAGGTGAGAAGCCATTCGAGTGCCGGCTGTGTGGTCAGCGATCACGTGACTACTCGGCTATGATCAAACACCTGCGTACGCACGGTGGGGCCACACCCTACCAGTGCACCCTGTGCCTGGAGTTCTGCAGCAGCCTGGCCACCATGCAGAAGCACTTGAAGGGGCACCCCACCCAGGATTTCCCTCCGAACTGGAGCCTGAGCAGCACCTACCTCTATACCTGCCACACTTAGGAACCAGTGCTGCCAGACAAGGCCGAAGATGAGGAGATGGAACATATTACGAATCTTATATTATATTATATTATATTAGTTGTATTAAACATGGTTTTATCAAAGACGTAGCTTTCTATAAAGCATCTTGTGTGTCTGCAAAGGTCTACATGTAATGCTAAATGGGTATCTCCTGAAGGACAAGTAGCCAGAACAAGTAAAAATGGACAGTATCTCACACGCACGTCCCCTCACATACCTACGACAGACATCTAAGTGTGTTAATGTTCACGTGAGCTAGAAACTGATTGCTTTTTAAAGACATACCATCATCTTACCAGTTCAAACAGAGTCAGGGACCTGATTTCGTGCCCCATGGTTGCTGCATTTAAGCCACTTTACATGCATTTCCCATAAAATAACACAGAACCGTCTCGGTTTATTCGTTTATCACTGTGTCCTTCAGTGTGGAATGTGTTCTCAGGTTGTTATTGCTTTTATAACTTTGTAAGAGCGGCATGAAAAATGTTAGAAGCATTCAGTTCAAGCACCGATGGGTTATGGCTTGTACAGTTTATGAATGAAAGCATTAGAATTAGAAAGAAATGAGGAAAATAAACAAATAAAAGAAACGTATGACTTCATTACACTTCTCTTGTGCCTGGTTGAAATGATTCTTTGTTACCTGGCGCCCTCTTGTGGACAGATCGGTATTCACAATAAAACTCTTCCAACTTGCATCAAAGCATGAGGCTGTTTTAGAATAGGCTATCAAAGAAGGGTGAAACGTGACAGTGTATATTATATATATATATTATGTTATATTATATTATATATGTACAAGAGTAACACAGGTAGGATTGCAGCCACCCTTACTGCAGTGCAGTTGCCAGAATGCCAAACACCTACTGGGTCACACCAGCTCCAGCATCATTAGTGACTGCGCAATGCCCATATATACTCTGTGTCTTAGTTGGGAGATTTCTTGTCCACTAACTAGTCCAGCAGTTGTTTGAGATATCAACAGCATTCCAACTCCCGAATGATCGGGAATGATGTGCTAGTATACAGCTTTAAGAATCTGAAATAACTTTATTAAATTCCCAATTTTTCCCCATTAAGAATGAACGGGGTGGAAAAGTACATGCCCATCTACTGCACTTCTGCTCGACCAATAGATAGTTTCACATACAGGGCAGACCCCCAAGCACAAATTCAGTGTTGGATCCGACCCGCACTCATCTGTCATTTTTCCCCATCACTCGTTTCTCCCTTAGACTCCCATTCATTTTTTTTTTTACTCTCTTCTTTAACCTACAGCCACCAAATTGCATGTACTCTGATACATGGCTGCATGGCTGATCCCAAAACTATACACCCACACTGACCGCACTCCTCTATGTGTTGTTTATTCATCCCTCGTTCCTACCATAGACTCCCGTTCATTTTCACCCCCATTCAAACCCTATGGTTTCCTTTAATGTACAGCCACCAAACTGCATGTACTCACCCAGGGCAGATCCCCAAACTCCAATCCACAGACATGCTGACCCGTTCTCCTCCTGAAACGACACACTCCCATAGACCTCCATTCATTTTCAGCTACACTTCAGCAACTGGCTAGCTTAAGCTGTGTAATCACTCTTCAGGAAATGCACTTTTCTAGTTATATATAATTTTGTAATTATACGTTTATTAACACAATAAATAACACCTTTGATTCACATTCTTTATTGACAGTTCAAAAGCTCAACTTTTCTAAGGCCATGAGCAACACTGTATGCACAATAGCAAGAGGAACTGAAGTGTTACAGTCTAGCACAGGAGCCCAACCGTAGTTCCTTGGTGTGCTCAGCTGTCCGTGCCAGTGAAACCAAGAACAGCTGCCAGTTTTGATTAGCGTCAGCTCCAGTTTCCTCCAACTCCATGACACCCCCCCCCACACACACCGTGAGCCTACTGTGGGTTCTGTAATGTTGCTATGTGATGATGTTTAGAGTATAAAGAATTACAAATGCCCTGAACTCCATGGTGCGAGCAGACGGAGAGGTATTTATATCCACTTTGCAGATGCGAAGCTCACACCACCCCCCCAGCCCTCCACAGCCCCTTGCACCTCAAACCCTGGCCTTCCGTCACTATGCTTTTCTAGGCCTGTTGAGAGGATGTAGGTGTGGTCATGGTTACCAAGTCTTTCATCCTTAACCACAGCAAACTAGAGCCACGTACAGATCCATGTACCTGACCTTTGCGAGTCTGTGGACCTAAAACTGTCATTCTGATGTTAGTTCAGTTAGTTGTATTTAAGTATGTTTTAATAGCACGAATGATTATATTTACTGCTAAGTACATAGTTAAATGAAGTGTACTAAGTAGATTTCCCAGGTAAAAATTAATTATGTTAATTTTTTTATTTAAGTATGTTGTAATGTACTAAAAATGTTCTTTCAAGCACATTATTATTATTTGCTACATTGTAGCAAATACAATGATTATATTTAGCATACTAAGTATATTGTTAGTTAAAAATAGACTTCAGTGTTCTTTCATTCTATATCTATCTATCTATCTATTTATCTCTCTCTCTCTCTCTCTCTCTCTGTGTGTGTGTGTTTGTGTGTGTGTGTGTGTGTGTGTGTGTGTGTGTATAACAAATGTAACAAAGTGTGCACCTCAATAGTACTACAGTGTACTTAATATAAGTATACTAAGTAGCCAAGTATATTTTAATGTACTAGAAATGTACTTTTATATGTACTATACTACATATATACTATATTTCAGTGAATCTAAGATGTGTCTCAAATTAGTACAGTTAAGTACAGTTAGTTCTATTTAAGTATATTTTAATAGCACTATTGATTATATTTAGTATGATAAGTACATAGTTAGTATATAAAAATACCACACTATCAGTCCAGTAATCATGACTGCATGGAAGTAATTAAGTATACTTAAAAATTAGGGTGCCAAAAGGCTTCTTTGGAGTGATTTAGGAGATTGTAAAGATTGTAGTCTCAGATGCCACCACCACCACGACACCCCAGAAAAGCCGGAGGCCTGAGAATGTTTATCTAGATAGGTGTTTTTACTGGTTGGACCGCTGTTTGGTGACATGACTGCACATGACTGCAGTGCATGCTGGGGATTGTAGTGCAGCGGATTGTGAAACAATCAAAATAATTTTGTGGGCTGGAGGCCTTGTGTTTGACACAAGGGGTATAGCTGATGCTTCAGAGGTGCAATTTTTAAAAATCTGTAATTTAAACCATTCCAAAAACGATCTAGAATTATCAACAGTTGTGACAGTGTGTTAAAGACTTCTATGGTGCATCAGTATGGTATGGTATGGGGCATCAGAGAAGTTAGCATGCTAACCAGCTAGCCCCGGCCTGTCCTGTCTGGTAATATCACTCTGTACCTGTAGAGGCGATAGTGAGTCACTGTAGGAGTGGAATCAGTCCAACATGAGAGGTGGATGAAGAAGTAGTGCTGCTGCCCCAACGGCGTATTCTAACCTCTTACCAGTCATGTTGAAGGTGCTGCTCCCAGGTAGATCATTTAAGGGCAGGTAGAGAAGGAAAGGGGCAGTAAACACAATAATACAAGCCAAGACTAATTTCAAAACCTTGGAGTTTAAGAGCGTAGACTGCTCATTAGTTCAAGCTCTAACCTGTTTTGGCAGACCTGCTTTTTGCTCCAGTGACTAATCTTATACGAAGTTCTTCTCATAGTGTCATAGCGACTTCACGTCTCAGTGTCAGAGTCAAGTGATATTCGCCTGTTTCATTTTGACTTGTGCTGAACATGTACCTCCCCTGAATACGTATGTTGCAAACACATTTGTGATGATGCCACCAACTCGTATCTACACTCACTCTCCACTTTAGCTCCACTGACCATATAGGACACTCTGTAGTTGTACAGTTCCAGACTGTAGTCCATCTGTTCCTCTGTATACTGTATTACCCTGTGGTCAGGACCCCCACAGGACCACCACAGAGCAGGTATTATGTGGGTGTTGGATCATTCTCAGCACTGCAGTGACACTGACGTGGTGGTGTGTTAGTGTGTGTGGTGCTGGTGTGAGTGGATCAGACACAGCAGTGCTGCTGGAGTGTTTAAACACTGTGTCCACTCACTGTCCACTCTATTAGACACTCCTACCTTGCTGGTCCACCTTGTAGATGTACAGTCAGAGACGATGGCTCATCTGCTGCTGCACAGTGCAGTGCTGGTCATCCTCTAGTCCTTCATCAGGGGTCACAGGACGCTGCCCACAGGACGCCGCACACAGGACATTGCTGGCTGGATAGTATATCACAAAATTCTTCCGCCTATTGGACCTATTTGTTTGAAGTCCTCATGGTGCTAATATTATGTTGGAGAAAACATTCAAAGTCAACATGTTTACATGCAACACTTTCAAGGAATTAAATATCCATAATGCATTATAGGTGCATTCATAAAGCTCTATAAAGCATTCATAATGCTTTATAATACTAGACATAAGCCTTTATAACTGTACATAAATGTTCATAATCACACACATAAAATGTTGTAACACCACAGCATAAAGCTTTATAGCACATAAAGTGCCATAATACATTACAATCTATATATTGTTGAGGTCATTGACATCTGTTTACTCATAAAATGCAGATATAGAGAAACGGTCTATTCAGATGAACTGATATCAGCATGTACAGTAATTTGGAAAAGTATTTTTCAATCAATAAATTAAACCCTGTTCAAAGTACAAACCAGCAATTCTGGTGTTCCCCTGTTTAGATGCTCTTGTTCATCTTATTAACAGTTGTTATGAGCTTATGGGCTAATTCAACAACATCACTTTACCTAAAGCCTGTACAGAGAGCTTATAAGCGTTCGTTAGATGTTATATGCAGTTATAAAGATATTTTAATTGTGAAGATACTGAGGGACGTCTGAGAGTATGTTGTTACTAGGCTTTATGATGCTAGTCTCACTTATAATGTTAGATATATGTATTATAATGCATTATGTCACTTTGGCCTATGAAGCTTTATACTGTGGTGTTATAACATTTTATGTTTGTGATTATGATCATTTATGTACGGTTACAAAGGCTAATGTCAAGTTTTATAAAGCATTATGGATACCAGATTCATAGAAAGTGTTACCCACTTATTTATTTATTCATTTATTTATTTATTTATTAGTGTATTTATTAGTGTATGTATTAGTGTATGTATTTGTGTGTTTGACATACATATAATTGCACTTTGGTCAAGACCTATTGGGGTCAAGCCCCTTATTAGTTTGCTTTGAGGCTGTTCACGTGGCAACAAAAAACACATCATCTTAATTATGAACCAGGAGAGTCAATTAAGCTGCTCCCCGCACACTAGCAGCCTCAAGAGACTCATAACACAAATAACACTAATGGAAACAGTGTTATTATTTCTGACCCCTATTATTTATTTACTTCTATTCGTCCTGACATCAGCAGAACATGAAAACACAAGAGTCCAATTAAAGTCCAATTATAATGGCTACTGTTATTGTTTACCTCATAATTACTGTCGGCAATGATCACCATGTTGATGGACAGGCAATGAGCATGTGGGGGTGTTCTACCATCACAAGCTGGGGACTGCCGGGTTTTTCCATGTGCACTGGCCGGAGCAATAATTAGACTCGCTCGGGCCCAATTCACAGGTGGCTAAACATTAATATGCCCAGAGGCCTGCAAACACTGGTAATGACCAGCACACAATTCAATTAAGCTTTGTTTACAGAGCGCTGACCAGTTTGCCGACAGCTAATTAAAGGAACCAGGAGAGCCAATTCCAGCCAGTCCCAGTAGGTCACTCACTGAGTTACCAGCACCTTACATTGTACCTACGCTCATTCAGTTCAATTCAATTCAACTTTATTTACCAGTACAGGGTTGTCCAGTGTAACAAAACACAGTCAGGCTACTACTCCAGTGCAGTTATAAGAACAAAGGGTACAGAGCAAAGATAAATAGCAGCTCAGTGTTAAGGTGAACAGCTAAACAGCTTACGGTACAGATGTGCAGTAACTAGATAAAATACACAGCTGAGATTTTCAACCATACAGGTTAAAGTTAAAGTGCAGTGCAAACAGTCCTGTGAGCTAGTGAAGCCCGGTGTGTGTGTGCCGGGGTGATCAGGGCTAGATCAGTAACAGTCTTTAGTGTTGCAGTCATGTTTTGCAGTCATGCTGCCCGTGTGACCAGTTTGACAGCTCTAGGGTAAAAGCTGTTCCTGAACCTGGTGGTCCATTGTCCATTTCATCAGTTCCTCTGATCATATATAGACAGTGAATGTAGAGGCTGGTACCTAATAAAGTGCTCAGTGAGTGTAGGTGCAGGTTTCTATTCTAACTGGCTTAGTTTCCCAGTTAACCAATTAACTAGTTCATAACTGGGATCACATGCATTAGGCCCAGTCTGGCTCAACCACTGCCAGCCCTGTTTAATCTGAACGTTACTACGTAGAAACTTTCCAGCAATGTGAGCTTGGCTAAAAGGTCTCGACAAGCAGCACATGTCCGTGATCGGATGCTCAAGAGCAACTGGGTTAAGAGCAATCTACCTCTGAAAGCCTCAAACCCTTAAAGACGCTGTAGCAGGACATTAAAGGGGCAGTTCCTGCTCAAACACCCCTCAGCATGGCTGAATTAACCCAGAGGAGCCCAATCCCATTTCCCCTTAAAGGTAAATTAGGTGGAATCACTTTATATTCATTAAACAGCTCACTGAACAGCATTTTTCTTATTGGTCATCGGTAACTACGTTAAGGTCCAAGTACCCATATGTGTCACAACAACCATTTCATAACTTGTGTTTCATAATTTTGTTCTAGATATATGGTCATAATTCTATGTAAGGTTCTATGTAAGTACTGTTAAATGGGTTTATAACAGGCCGTATATATACACAGAGATTTGATAGACTGGCTGGTGTGGCTCAGTGGATAACACCACTACCACCCAGTGAGCTATCAACCCATGTGGGAGACAGGTGACTATGCTGTGCTACACCGGCAAGACTCCTAACACTATATTGGCCTACCTGTACTATGATTAACGTCGCTCTGGACAAGAGTGTCTGCTAAATGCCATAAATGTAAGTATACACTCATCATCAAAACAAAAGTTGCACACAGAAGGAATCAGCTATCATGAAACATGCTATGCTCGGCTGCACATGTGACATAAGCAAGGACGGGCCTTATCGCTGNAACAGTCCTGTGAGCTAGTGAAGCCCGGTGTGTGTGTGCCGGGGTGATCAGGGCTAGATCAGTAACAGTCTTTAGTGTTGCAGTCATGTTTTGCAGTCATGCTGCCCGTGTGACCAGTTTGACAGCTCTAGGGTAAAAGCTGTTCCTGAACCTGGTGGTCCATTGTCCATTTCATCAGTTCCTCTGATCATATATAGACAGTGAATGTAGAGGCTGGTACCTAATAAAGTGCTCAGTGAGTGTAGGTGCAGGTTTCTATTCTAACTGGCTTAGTTTCCCAGTTAACCAATTAACTAGTTCATAACTGGGATCACATGCATTAGGCCCAGTCTGGCTCAACCACTGCCAGCCCTGTTTAATCTGAACGTTACTACGTAGAAACTTTCCAGCAATGTGAGCTTGGCTAAAAGGTCTCGACAAGCAGCACATGTCCGTGATCGGATGCTCAAGAGCAACTGGGTTAAGAGCAATCTACCTCTGAAAGCCTCAAACCCTTAAAGACGCTGTAGCAGGACATTAAAGGGGCAGTTCCTGCTCAAACACCCCTCAGCATGCTGAATTAACCCAGAGGAGCCCAATCCCATTTCCCCTTAAAGGTAAATTAGGTGGAATCACTTTATATTCATTAAACAGCTCACTAAACAGCATTTTCCTTATTGCTCATCTGTAACTACGTTAAGGTCCAAGTACCCATATGTGTCACAACAACCATTTCATAACTTGTGTTTCATAATTTTGTTCTAGATATATGGTCAGAATTCTATGTAAGGTTCTATGTAAGTACTGTTAAATGGGTTTATAACAGGCCGTATATATACTAACACAAGCTTTTAGAATGAGCTGGTTTGGTTTTATGCACTAACCAATCACATCATGCCATTTAGCAAATCCAGGATGTTCAGTATAGGTCACTTAGGGACTCTATGAGTTTAATAGTTGTGCTAGACGTCACTGTGGACTCTTCAAAGAAAACTGCAATATGAGTGAAACGCAATTCCTCCACAGAGATTTGATAGACTGGCTGGTGTGGCTCAGTGGATAACACCACTACCACCCAGTGAGCTATCAACCCATGTGGGAGACAGGTGACTATGCTGTGCTACACCGGCAAGACTCCTAACACTATATTGGCCTACCTGTACTATGATTAACGTCGCTCTGGACAAGAGTGTCTGCTAAATGCCATAAATGTAAGTATACACTCATCATCAAAACAAAAGTTGCACACAGAAGGAATCAGCTATCATGAAACATGCTATGCTCGGCTGCACATGTGACATAAGCAAGGACGGGCCTTATCGCTGTACCTGACTGACCCAACAGACATTCAGCGAGCAGTGATGTCCTCCATGAGTCATCCTGTGAGTGCAGCACCATTGGCAGACGGCTGCACCACGCAGGACTACATGCACACAGACTGTTACGGCAACTGTCCTTAACATCACGTCACCGTCACCAAAGACTGCAATGGTGTCGTGCCAGACTGTCATGGAGTGACTCAGAATGGCAGCGGGTCATCTTCAGTGACGAGTCCCGCTTTTGTCTTGGTGGAGACGACCAACGAATCTGTGTGTGGAGGAACCATGTTCAGCACCAAGATGAACGGTTTGTTGTCACGCGCCACATGTCCAGAAGGCCTGGTGTCCCTCCACCTCCACCCCTACCGCACCATCTGCAGGAACTGTGTGAGGATATTCAAGCTGCATGGGATGGATTATCACAGGACACCATTAGGCACCTCTACAGCTCCATGCCGAGACGTCTGGCATGTTGGGTTAGCAAACACGGCGGCCCGACGCCATACTGAGAGACAGACTTCTGTATGTGTATCATTTATTGTTCCTGGTAACCTTTATCTTTCTTCCCACCAGCACTGCAATCCCGCACCTCCTTCCACTTTGATGATGAGTGTAAGTAGCTTTTGATTAGTGCTAGCAATGGCACAACCAGTTATTAAGTTTAGGGGTTTTTTTTGCACCTACACTGTACTCGTCACTTATACTGGTGTATCTCTGAGATCTAACTGTCCTGTCCTGAGCTACGTCACCTGCACACATTTATAGACTGCTATCTTAAAACAGCAATGCCAACAGCTAACAATAGACATGAATAGTCATGCAATCATTCTTTTAGTTAGAATTACAACAGAACCTAAACTATAATGTAGTTTGCCAATATTTTAAGGCCATTTTGCAATGTAAACCCAGGTAATGAGAAATCTCTTATCTTAGACAGTAAGACTTCAGGCTTGTCTGTCAGTGTCAGCAGCTGGGAAGCTCATCCCAAGGGCATTATTAACAGCGCTGTTCATTACTGCATCAAGGTCTGTGTACAGGAGTCACCCTCAAACTGGGAATAAGTCCCTATGGGTTAATTACAATGTAATAACACTGCTATTATCACACCATTAATAGAACTCCCTAAGTGTCTCATTAATGAAAAGCTTTGTTTTGAGATGATGCAACAGTTTAATGTTAAAAGTGTCCCAGAAGACGCTCAAAGTCCCACTCATACCAGAAGAATGGTGTTTGTTTATGTAAACTCTTTCTCTGTGTTTCTCTTTTATAAGTTGCATATGGTCACATCTGATCGTAAAATCAGTGCATGCTAATTTCACCAACATTTTTGCATATCTGTAAGAACAAACTCATAATTAAACAGAACTCCTATCAATATCATAATCAGCTCACCAGACCAAAAAATGAGTCCCCTTGTATGTTTAAGGTGGTAGATGGGGCTGTGGGGTGTGAGTGACGGGATCCATAGATTGGGAAGAGGTGGTACAGTGCAGGGAATGTCTCGTTCCATGTGTGGAAAATGGCTCCAGAGCAGATGTCAATGACTGGCTAAAAGGAGTGACTCCATTTGGGCGTGCCAAAGACCATAGTGTGAAGGAAGTAGCTGAATCTGCAGGTGTATGGAAGCGTACAGAATTACGGGTCTACCAGCAGTGGCTAAAATCCCAGTCTACAGGGAATTCTCCTCGGAATTGTGCCAGGGAACGCATCCACCAAATCTGGATCAACTGCATAATTCTATGATGTCCGAGTGAACACCGATGTGGCTACATCCAGAAACTTGTCCAGTCCATGCCAAATCCAATCAGCTTGAATATCCTCACACAGTCCCTGCAGATGGTGCGGTAGGGGTGGAGGTGGAGGGACACCAGGCCTTCTGGACGTGTGACATGTGACAACAAACCGTTCATCTTGGTGCTGACCACGGTGCCTCCACACACGGATTCGTTGGTCGTCTCCACCAAGACAAAAGCGGGACTTGTCACTGAAGATGACCCGCTGCCGTTCTGAGTCACTCCATGACAGTCTGGCACGACACCATTGCAGTCTTTGGTGACGGTGACGTGGTGTTAAGGATAGTCGCCGTAACGGTCTGCGTGCCGCTGCTGCACTAACAGGATGACTGCTGCACTAACAGGATGACTCATGGAGGACATCACTGCTCGCTGGATGTCTGTAATCGTGGCTGTTGGGTTGGTCAGGTACAGTGACAAGGCCCGTCCTTGCTTACGTCACATGTGCGGCCGAACGTGAAACTTGAATCATTAGCATGTCTCACAATGTCAAACCTACCCATCAAGTTTCATTCCTGTCGGTTGATTCCCTCTGGGTGACTATTTTTTAAAATAAGTTAATGATGAGTGTATATTTAATGCACTGTGTAATATCTTAAACATTACTAACCCCAAAAAATACATTACTTTGATTGTCCTGCTGACAGAAACAGAGTTTGTGATGAATGTAGCTGTTTTTGTTTGCACTTTACACATAAGCGACTGCAATATGACACACAAAGAAGCCGGGAACAAACATCTCATGTAGTGAAATTTAAAAGATCAACTAAAACCGTGTAGCCACTCACTTCAAGATCATGAGCTGACGCGAAACTGAACGACACTAAGCGAATGGAATGACTCGACTCAGGTGAGAGGTTTACACTGGAGTGCTGCTTGGTGAGTGAGCCCTCTGTGGAGCTCCGATTCAGCCAAAGCCTTGAAAGCACCGCTGCACTGAACTGGCTTTCTAGACCTTACATTGCCCCTTTGCATGCATTATCATCAGACTGTGAACCAGAGAGCACTGGCATCCCTGTTGCTCATGCATGCAGTACTACATAATTTGCCAGGCGAATGGGTCAATTGAAAGGTTGTGCGGGGGTGGGGGAATGAAGAATAAGTTCCCCTTTGAGTCAGTAATAGTAATAGCATAAACACAGGTCGTCATTAGCCTTCCTGAACAGTGCATTCCGAAAAAGCCTAATGAAGACCGCAGTGATTAAGGCTTCGTTTAGGTGGTTATGGTACCTCAGTGTGTATTTCATTAAGCAATATAGCAGTGAATGAAATCCACGAAGCTTCATGATGGAGAGAATATAGGCCTGGGTATGGAGCTGCCGAAGGTCTTCTATTATTGCAATCTTGTCTTTGACCATGTGTTTTGATTGGGTCTAGTTTAAACTACAGGTGTGCATCTTTCAAGGGCATGGCAAAGAACCCACATGACTCATTCAGGTATAAACTCAGGTTATGCCCTAAACCACAGCTCAGTGCCAAAGCATCTCCTGCGCTGCAATAGTACAGGCTTCTGTTTAAAAGTTCTTTTTAGGCAAATCAGCTACACTACTGGTTTTTACGGTTTGTGAAAGGCTAGTGATGGGGTGTCGGGGAGTCCCCTGGGATTTGGGGTGCTCTGTGTCAGCTGGGACTGTCTCCAGATGCACCACACGATGCCAGCCCCTGTGTGGGAAGAGGCCAGTCAAAATGCAGATTTCCGTTCCACCTTAAATGATGGTGCTGCAGTTACATTCTGGCACCACTTAAGGTGGACTGGACAAGTCAAATAAGAAACTGACCACTATCAAGCCAACTTCGGGGTGCTCTGTGTCAGCTGGGACAGTCTCCAGATGTGCCGCAAGAAGAGTGTGGGAAGAGGCCGGTCTGGGCAACCTGAAGAGGATGGTGAGCATTGTACATGGCCAATCACTCTAAGAGTCAGAACACAGATTTCCATTACACCTTAAATGGTGCTGAGGTTACATTCTGGCAATGGGTGCATCACATAAGGTGGACCGGAAAAGTCAAATAAGAAGCTGACCGCTATCAAGCCAACTTCGAGGTGCCTTGTGCCAGCTGGGACAGTTTCCAGATGCACCACAAGATGTGGCACCTTGGGTGGGAAGTGGGTCAAAAAATACAGATTTCTGTTCCACCTTAAATGGTGCTGAAGTTACATTCTGGCACTGGGTGCATCATGTAAGGTGGTCCAGAAAAGTCAAATAAGAAGCTGACCAATTTGAAGCCAACTTCGGGGTGCTCTGTGCTCGGTGAAGCTTTAGCTAGACAGGTATAGTCCCGGTGACAAGTGTAGGCTTCCATAGTCCTGCAGCAGCCTCAAAACATTGGCACAGAACACCACCTGTAGGTCCTAGCAAAACCTACATGACAATGTGGCTAATAAAACTGCAGTGAAACGGCACAGAACAGTCTGAAAACAGCTGCTACAGTGAAACTACATCAACACTAAGGATTTTAAGATGCAGGGTTACTACAGCAACCAGAAATACTACTTGTTTTCCACCCACGTGTTCTTTCTCCGTCACACAGGGTTGCCAGATTTGCAATTCTAACCAAAATACCTGAAAAAGCGAAGCCATGCGGTTGGAAATTACAGCAGGCGCAGGTCGTATTTTCTGCTTGGGCAACTTTCTAAATTAGCTGCAGCTGCGGAAAGAGGTTTGTGTGGGGTGTAAGCAAGAGAGTAAACGCAGCCACACACCATGACAGCAGAAGTCGTGGGCTAAAGGTTAGGGAACGAGCCTTGTTACTGGAAAGGCACTGGTTCGAATCCCTGAGCCGCCAGGCTGCCCACTGCCCCTCATTTTGTGTGTGTGTGTGTGTGTGTGTGTGTGTGTGGGTGCATGCGAGTGTTTCACGGCATGGATCGGATACAAATTCCAATCACAATGGTCAAACAAATGGAATCAATGGAACGGTCATGCCAACAGTCTAGTACATAGTAATAAAAGCTTTAGCCCGAATTCTGCCAGGAAGAGAGTGCTGCTGCACTCCGGCCAATCACAGTCCACCAACTGCCTTTAAAATACCATGCCTGTTCTGCTGCTTTCAGGTCCTGACGTTTCAACTTTCTCCTCCTTTGGCTCCAGTCCTGTTGTCCAGGGAGTAGGCTCCACCCCTCCATAACCAGCAGGTTCTGCAAGGGTCTGAACTCTTCAAGACCTGGGCTTATGCCTAGACAGGTCCCACACCAAAGGCTCCTTATTTCTTAAGAACTGTAATCCTTTAAATTGTACACCTTAATGAGGATTCAAATATCACTTTCCATCACTTTTACCTTTTGAGTCTTTCTAGCAGAGCTGAGAGTTTCTATCCAAAAAACATCTGGGCCCTTTCAGATGTTTTGGATGTATGTGACAAGGTCTGGGAGACCCTAGCAGACACACATTTTGTTTCCTCCACACATTTTTTGTCCAGTGATACTTGTCACCTGGACCGCAAATTGGCCTTAAGGCCCTGGAGTCTCGTTTAAAATGGTGCGTCAGTACACAGAAGCATGTAACTATTTGAGATATACCTGAGATGTACAATGCACAATTGGAGCAAACCATCCTCACCCATACTGGTACATACCAAAGTAAGCTCCACAACAGGTCCCAAAGTTACTTAGCATGTTTTTGTGTATGTAACTGCTTCAAATGCTCTTGATGCCCACTCCTTAACAAACAACGAATCGCTATGGGCTGGTAATTGCAGAGAGGATGATGAATTGTCTGGCATAATGGCATTAAAAGACCTGACTAACCAACCAATAATGTGACAATGTGCTTTTAGAGATCACAAAGATTTTCCTGCCAATCACCATCATTTTTTATGAGCTGATTTTTAGGTCATTGAAATTTCGGCCATGACCTCTTGACCCCATGACTTTTCTTCATCCAGGTTCTCATTTGGAATAATTGCACTCATGTACGAACATTTGACTGCACATTTGGTTGAAAACACAGTCCGAGTGTATGAGAACGCAGTCCGAGTGTCTGAGAACACAGTCCGAGTGTATGAGAGCACAGTCCGAGTGTCTGAGAGCACAGTCCGAGTGTCTGAGAGCACAGTCCGAGTGTATGAGAGCACAGTCCGAGTGTATGAGAACACAGTCCGAG
>CM067477.1:38585954-38605515 GCA_034552555.1 Semaprochilodus insignis
CTCGGACTGTGTTCTCATACACTCGGACTGTGCTCTCATACACTCGGACTGTGCTCTCAGACACTCGGACTGTGCTCTCAGACACTCGGACTGTGCTCTCATACACTCGGACTGTGTTCTCAGACACTCGGACTGCGTTCTCATACACTCGGACTGTGTTTTCAACCAAATGTGCAGTCAAATGTTCGTACATGAGTGCAATTATTCCAAATGAGAACCTGGATGAAGAAAAGTCATGGGGTCAAGAGGTCATGGCCGAAATTTCAATGACCTAAAAATCAGCTCATAAAAAATGATGGTGATTGGCAGGAAAATCTTTGTGATCTCTAAAAGCACATTGTCACATTATTGGTTGGTTAGTCAGGTCTTTTAATGCCATTATGCCAGACAATTCATCATCCTCTCTGCAATTACCAGCCCATAGCGATTCGTTGTTTGTTAAGGAGTGGGCATCAAGAGCATTTGAAGCAGTTACATACACAAAAACATGCTAAGTAACTTTGGGACCTGTTGTGGAGCTTACTTTGGTATGTACCAGTATGGGTGAGGATGGTTTGCTCCAATTGTGCATTGTACATCTCAGGTATATCTCAAATAGTTACATGCTTCTGTGTACTGACGCACCATTTTAAACGAGACTCCAGGGCCTTAAGGCCAATTTGCGGTCCAGGTGACAAGTATCACTGGACAAAAAATGTGTGGAGGAAACAAAATGTGTGTCTGCTAGGGTCTCCCAGACCTTGTCACATACATCCAAAACATCTGAAAGGGCCCAGATGTTTTTTGGATAGAAACTCTCAGCTCTGCTAGAAAGACTCAAAAGGTAAAAGTGATGGAAAGTGATATTTGAATCCTCATTAAGGTGTACAATTTAAAGGATTACAGTTCTTAAGAAATAAGGAGCCTTTGGTGTGGGACCTGTCTAGGCATAAGCCCAGGTCTTGAAGAGTTCAGACCCTTGCAGAACCTGCTGGTTATGGAGGGGTGGAGCCTACTCCCTGGACAACAGGACTGGAGCCAAAGGAGGAGAAAGTTGAAACGTCAGGACCTGAAAGCAGCAGAACAGGCATGGTATTTTAAAGGCAGTTGGTGGACTGTGATTGGCCGGAGTGCAGCAGCACTCTCTTCCTGGCAGAATTCGGGCTAAAGCTTTTATTACTATGTACTAGACTGTTGGCATGACCGTTCCATTGATTCCATTTGTTTGACCATTGTGATTGGAATTTGTATCCGATCCATGCCGTGAAACACTCGCATGCACCCACACACACACACACACACACACACACACACAAAATGAGGGGCAGTGGGCAGCCTGGCGGCTCAGGGATTCGAACCAGTGCCTTTCCAGTAACAAGGCTCGTTCCCTAACCTTTAGCCCACGACTTCTGCTGTCATGGTGTGTGGCTGCGTTTACTCTCTTGCTTACACCCCACACAAACCTCTTTCCGCAGCTGCAGCTAATTTAGAAAGTTGCCCAAGCAGAAAATACGACCTGCGCCTGCTGTAATTTCCAACCGCATGGCTTCGCTTTTTCAGGTATTTTGGTTAGAATTGCAAATCTGGCAACCCTGTGTGACGGAGAAAGAACACGTGGGTGGAAAACAAGTAGTATTTCTGGTTGCTGTAGTAACCCTGCATCTTAAAATCCTTAGTGTTGATGTAGTTTCACTGTAGCAGCTGTTTTCAGACTGTTCTGTGCCGTTTCACTGCAGTTTTATTAGCCACATTGTCATGTAGGTTTTGCTAGGACCTACAGGTGGTGTTCTGTGCCAATGTTTTGAGGCTGCTGCAGGACTATGGAAGCCTACACTTGTCACCGGGACTATACCTGTCTAGCTAAAGCTTCACCGAGCACAGAGCACCCCGAAGTTGGCTTCAAATTGGTCAGCTTCTTATTTGACTTTTCTGGACCACCTTACATGATGCACCCAGTGCCAGAATGTAACTTCAGCACCATTTAAGGTGGAACAGAAATCTGTATTTTTTGACCCACTTCCCACCCAAGGTGCCACATCTTGTGGTGCATCTGGAAACTGTCCCAGCTGGCACAAGGCACCTCGAAGTTGGCTTGATAGCGGTCAGCTTCTTATTTGACTTTTCCGGTCCACCTTATGTGATGCACCCATTGCCAGAATGTAACCTCAGCACCATTTAAGGTGTAATGGAAATCTGTGTTCTGACTCTTAGAGTGATTGGCCATGTACAATGCTCACCATCCTCTTCAGGTTGCCCAGACCGGCCTCTTCCCACACTCTTCTTGCGGCACATCTGGAGACTGTCCCAGCTGACACAGAGCACCCCGAAGTTGGCTTGATAGTGGTCAGTTTCTTATTTGACTTGTCCAGTCCACCTTAAGTGGTGCCAGAATGTAACTGCAGCACCATCATTTAAGGTGGAACGGAAATCTGCATTTTGACTGGCCTCTTCCCACACAGGGGCTGGCATCGTGTGGTGCATCTGGAGACAGTCCCAGCTGACACAGAGCACCCCAAATCCCAGGGGACTCCCCGACACCCCATCACTAGCCTTTCACAAACCGTAAAAACCAGTAGTGTAGCTGATTTGCCTAAAAAGAACTTTTAAACAGAAGCCTGTACTATTGCAGTGCAGGAGATGCTTTGGCACTGAGCTGTGGTTTAGGGCATAACCTGAGTTTATACCTGAATGAGTCATGTGGGTTCTTTGCCATGCCCTTGAAAGATGCACACCTGTAGTTTAAACTAGACCCAATCAAAACACATGGTCAAAGACAAGATTGCAATAATAGAAGACCTTCGGCAGCTCCATACCCAGGCCTATATTCTCTCCATCATGAAGCTTCGTGGATTTCATTCACTGCTATATTGCTTAATGAAATACACACTGAGGTACCATAACCACCTAAACGAAGCCTTAATCACTGCGGTCTTCATTAGGCTTTTTCGGAATGCACTGTTCAGGAAGGCTAATGACGACCTGTGTTTATGCTATTACTATTACTGACTCAAAGGGGAACTTATTCTTCATTCCCCCACCCCCGCACAACCTTTCAATTGACCCATTCGCCTGGCAAATTATGTAGTACTGCATGCATGAGCAACAGGGATGCCAGTGCTCTCTGGTTCACAGTCTGATGATAATGCATGCAAAGGGGCAATGTAAGGTCTAGAAAGCCAGTTCAGTGCAGCGGTGCTTTCAAGGCTTTGGCTGAATCGGAGCTCCACAGAGGGCTCACTCACCAAGCAGCACTCCAGTGTAAACCTCTCACCTGAGTCGAGTCATTCCATTCGCTTAGTGTCGTTCAGTTTCGCGTCAGCTCATGATCTTGAAGTGAGTGGCTACACGGTTTTAGTTGATCTTTTAAATTTCACTACATGAGATGTTTGTTCCCGGCTTCTTTGTGTGTCATATTGCAGTCGCTTATGTGTAAAGTGCAAACAAAAACAGCTACATTCATCACAAACTCTGTTTCTGTCAGCAGGACAATCAAAGTAATGTATTTTTTGGGGTTAGTAATGTTTAAGATATTACACAGTGCATTAAATATACACTCATCATTAACTTATTTTAAAAAATAGTCACCCAGAGGGAATCAACCGACAGGAATGAAACTTGATGGGTAGGTTTGACATTGTGAGACATGCTAATGATTCAAGTTTCACGTTCGGCCGCACATGTGACGTAAGCAAGGACGGGCCTTGTCACTGTACCTGACCAACCCAACAGCCACGATTACAGACATCCAGCGAGCAGTGATGTCCTCCATGAGTCATCCTGTTAGTGCAGCAGTCATCCTGTTAGTGCAGCAGCGGCACGCAGACCGTTACGGCGACTATCCTTAACACCACGTCACCGTCACCAAAGACTGCAATGGTGTCGTGCCAGACTGTCATGGAGTGACTCAGAATGGCAGCGGGTCATCTTCAGTGACGAGTCCCGCTTTTGTCTTGGTGGAGACGACCAACGAATCCGTGTGTGGAGGCACCGTGGTCAGCACCAAGATGAACGGTTTGTTGTCACATGTCACACGTCCAGAAGGCCTGGTGTCCCTCCACCTCCACCCCTACCGCACCATCTGCAGGGACTGTGTGAGGATATTCAAGCTGATTGGATTTGGCATGGACTGGACAAGTTTCTGGATGTAGCCACATCAGTGTTCACTCGTACATCATAGAATTATGCAGTTGATCCAGATTTGGTGGATGCCTTCCCTGGCACAATTCTGAGGAGAATTCCCTGTAGACTGGGATTTTAGCCACTGCTGGTAGACCCGTAATTCTGTACGCTTCCATACACCTGCAGATTCAGCTACTTCCTTCACACTATGGTCTTTGGCACGCCCAAATGGAGTCACTCCTTTTAGCCAGTCATTGACATCTGCTCTGGAGCCATTTTCCACACATGGAACGAGACATTCCCTGCACTGTACCACCTCTTCCCAATCTATGGATCCCGTCACTCACACCCCACAGCCCCATCTACCACCTTAAACATACAAGGGGACTCATTTTTTGGTCTGGTGAGCTGATTATGATATTGATAGGAGTTCTGTTTAATTATGAGTTTGTTCTTACAGATATGCAAAAATGTTGGTGAAATTTGCATGCACTGATTTTACGATCAGATTTGACCATATGCAACTTATAAAAGAGAAACACAGAGAAAGAGTTTACATAAACAAACACCATTCTTCTGGTATGAGTGGGACTTTGAGCGTCTTCTGGGACACTTTTAACATTAAACTGTTGCATCATCTCAAAACAAAGCTTTTCATTAATGAGACACTTAGGGAGTTCTATTAATGGTGTGATAATAGCAGTGTTATTACATTGTAATTAACCCATAGGGACTTATTCCCAGTTTGAGGGTGACTCCTGTACACAGACCTTGATGCAGTAATGAACAGCGCTGTTAATAATGCCCTTGGGATGAGCTTCCCAGCTGCTGACACTGACAGACAAGCCTGATGTCTTACTGCCGTAGATAAGAGATTTCTCATTACCTAGGTTTACATTGCAAAATGGCCTTAAAATGTTGGCAAACTACATTATAGTTTAGGTTCTGTTGTAATTCTAACTAAAAGAATGATTGCATGACTATTCATGTCTATTGTTAGCTGTTGGCATTGCTGTTTTAAGATACCAGTCTATAAATGTGTGCAGGTGACGTAGCTCAGGACAGGACAGTTAGATCTCAGAGATACACCAGTATAAGTGACGAGTACAGTGTAGGTGCAAAAAAAACCCCTAAACTTAATAACTGGTTGTGCCATTGCTAGCACTAATCAAAAGCTACTTACACTCATCATCAAAGTGGAAGGAGGTGCGGGATTGCAGTGCTGGTGGGAAGAAAGATAAAGGTTACCAGGAACAATAAATGATACACATACAGAAGTCTGTCTCTCAGTATGGCGTCGGGCCGCCGTGTTTGCTAACCCAACATGCCAGACGTCTCGGCATGGAGCTGTAGAGGTGCCTAATGGTGTCCTGTGATAATCCATCCCATGCAGCTTGAATATCCTCACACAGTTCCTGCAGATGGTGCGGTAGGGGTGGAGGTGGAGGGACACCAGGCCTTCTGGACATGTGGCGCGTGACAACAAACCGTTCATCTTGGTGCTGACCACGGTGCCTCCACACACGGATTCGTTGGTCGTCTCCACCAAGACAAAAGCGGGACTCGTCACTGAAGATGACCCGCTGCCATTCTGAGTCACTCCATGACAGTCTGGCACGACACCATTGCAGTCTTTGGTGACGGTGACGTGATGTTAAGGACAGTTGCCGTAACAGTCTGTGTGCATGTAGTCCTGCGTGGTGCAGCCGTCTGCCAATGGTGCTGCACTCACAGGATGACTCATGGAGGACATCACTGCTCGCTGAATGTCTGTTGGGTCAGTCAGGTACAGCGATAAGGCCCGTCCTTGCTTATGTCACATGTGCAGCCGAGCATAGCATGTTTCATGATAGCTGATTCCTTCTGTGTGCAACTTTTGTTTTGATGATGAGTGTATACTTACATTTATGGCATTTAGCAGACACTCTTGTCCAGAGCGACGTTAATCATAGTACAGGTAGGCCAATATAGTGTTAGGAGTCTTGCCGGTGTAGCACAGCATAGTCACCTGTCTCCCACATGGGTTGATAGCTCACTGGGTGGTAGTGGTGTTATCCACTGAGCCACACCAGCCAGTCTATCAAATCTCTGTGGAGGAATTGCGTTTCACTCATATTGCAGTTTTCTTTGAAGAGTCCACAGTGACGTCTAGCACAACTATTAAACTCATAGAGTCCCTAAGTGACCTATACTGAACATCCTGGATTTGCTAAATGGCATGATGTGATTGGTTAGTGCATAAAACCAAACCAGCTCATTCTAAAAGCTTGTGTTAGTATATATACGGCCTGTTATAAACCCATTTAACAGTACTTACATAGAACCTTACATAGAATTCTGACCATATATCTAGAACAAAATTATGAAACACAAGTTATGAAATGGTTGTTGTGACACATATGGGTACTTGGACCTTAACGTAGTTACAGATGAGCAATAAGGAAAATGCTGTTTAGTGAGCTGTTTAATGAATATAAAGTGATTCCACCTAATTTACCTTTAAGGGGAAATGGGATTGGGCTCCTCTGGGTTAATTCAGCATGCTGAGGGGTGTTTGAGCAGGAACTGCCCCTTTAATGTCCTGCTACAGCGTCTTTAAGGGTTTGAGGCTTTCAGAGGTAGATTGCTCTTAACCCAGTTGCTCTTGAGCATCCGATCACGGACATGTGCTGCTTGTCGAGACCTTTTAGCCAAGCTCACATTGCTGGAAAGTTTCTACGTAGTAACGTTCAGATTAAACAGGGCTGGCAGTGGTTGAGCCAGACTGGGCCTAATGCATGTGATCCCAGTTATGAACTAGTTAATTGGTTAACTGGGAAACTAAGCCAGTTAGAATAGAAACCTGCACCTACACTCACTGAGCACTTTATTAGGTACCAGCCTCTACATTCACTGTCTATATATGATCAGAGGAACTGATGAAATGGACAATGGACCACCAGGTTCAGGAACAGCTTTTACCCTAGAGCTGTCAAACTGGTCACACGGGCAGCATGACTGCAAAACATGACTGCAACACTAAAGACTGTTACTGATCTAGCCCTGATCACCCCGGCACACACACACCGGGCTTCACTAGCTCACAGGACTGTTNCAGCGATAAGGCCCGTCCTTGCTTATGTCACATGTGCAGCCGAGCATAGCATGTTTCATGATAGCTGATTCCTTCTGTGTGCAACTTTTGTTTTGATGATGAGTGTATACTTACATTTATGGCATTTAGCAGACACTCTTGTCCAGAGCGACGTTAATCATAGTACAGGTAGGCCAATATAGTGTTAGGAGTCTTGCCGGTGTAGCACAGCATAGTCACCTGTCTCCCACATGGGTTGATAGCTCACTGGGTGGTAGTGGTGTTATCCACTGAGCCACACCAGCCAGTCTATCAAATCTCTGTGTATATATACGGCCTGTTATAAACCCATTTAACAGTACTTACATAGAACCTTACATAGAATTCTGACCATATATCTAGAACAAAATTATGAAACACAAGTTATGAAATGGTTGTTGTGACACATATGGGTACTTGGACCTTAACGTAGTTACCGATGACCAATAAGAAAAATGCTGTTCAGTGAGCTGTTTAATGAATATAAAGTGATTCCACCTAATTTACCTTTAAGGGGAAATGGGATTGGGCTCCTCTGGGTTAATTCAGCCATGCTGAGGGGTGTTTGAGCAGGAACTGCCCCTTTAATGTCCTGCTACAGCGTCTTTAAGGGTTTGAGGCTTTCAGAGGTAGATTGCTCTTAACCCAGTTGCTCTTGAGCATCCGATCACGGACATGTGCTGCTTGTCGAGACCTTTTAGCCAAGCTCACATTGCTGGAAAGTTTCTACGTAGTAACGTTCAGATTAAACAGGGCTGGCAGTGGTTGAGCCAGACTGGGCCTAATGCATGTGATCCCAGTTATGAACTAGTTAATTGGTTAACTGGGAAACTAAGCCAGTTAGACTCACTGAGCACTTTATTAGGTACCAGCCTCTACATTCACTGTCTATATATGATCAGAGGAACTGATGAAATGGACAATGGACCACCAGGTTCAGGAACAGCTTTTACCCTAGAGCTGTCAAACTGGTCACACGGGCAGCATGACTGCAAAACATGACTGCAACACTAAAGACTGTTACTGATCTAGCCCTGATCACCCCGGCACACACACACCGGGCTTCACTAGCTCACAGGACTGTTTGCACTGCACTTTAACTTTAACCTGTATGGTTGAAAATCTCAGCTGTGTATTTTATCTAGTTACTGCACATCTGTACCGTAAGCTGTTTAGCTGTTCACCTGAACACTGAGCTGCTATTTATCTTTGCTCTGTACCCTTTGTTCTTATAACTGCACTGGAGTAGTAGCCTGACTGTGTTTTGTTACACTGGACAACCCTGTATTGGTAAATAAAGTTGAATTGAATTGAACTGAATGAGCGTAGGTACAATGTAAGGTGCTGGTAACTCAGTGAGTGACCTACTGGGACTGGCTGGAATTGGCTCTCCTGGTTCCTTTAATTAGCTGTCGGCAAACTGGTCAGCGCTCTGTAAACAAAGCTTAATTGAATTGTGTGCTGGTCATTACCAGTGTTTGCAGGCCTCTGGGCATATTAATGTTTAGCCACCTGTGAATTGGGCCCGAGCGAGTCTAATTATTGCTCCGGCCAGTGCACATGGAAAAACCCGGCAGTCCCCAGCTTGTGATGGTAGAACACCCCCACATGCTCATTGCCTGTCCATCAACATGGTGATCATTGCCGACAGTAATTATGAGGTAAACAATAACAGTAGCCATTATAATTGGACTTTAATTGGACTCTTGTGTTTTCATGTTCTGCTGATGTCAGGACGAATAGAAGTAAATAAATAATAGGGGTCAGAAATAATAACACTGTTTCCATTAGTGTTATTTGTGTTATGAGTCTCTTGAGGCTGCTAGTGTGCGGGGAGCAGCTTAATTGACTCTCCTGGTTCATAATTAAGATGATGTGTTTTTTGTTGCCACGTGAACAGCCTCAAAGCAAACTAATAAGGGGCTTGACCCCAATAGGTGTTGACCAAAGTGCAATTATATGTATGTCAAACACACAAATACATACACTAATACATACACTAATAAATACACTAATAAATAAATAAATAAATAAATAAATGAATAAATAAATAAGTGGGTAACACTTTCTATGAATCTGGTATCCATAATGCTTTATAAAACTTGACATTAGCCTTTGTAACCGTACATAAATGATCATAATCACAAACATAAAATGTTATAACACCACAGTATAAAGCTTCATAGGCCAAAGTGACATAATGCATTATAATACATATATCTAACATTATAAGTGAGACTAGCATCATAAAGCCTAGTAACAACATACTCTCAGACATCCCTCAGTATCTTCACAATTAAAATATCTTTATAACTGCATATAACATCTAACGAACGCTTATAAGCTCTCTGTACAGGCTTTAGGTAAAGTGATGTTGTTGAATTAGCCCATAAGCTCATAACTGTTAATAAGATGAACAAGAGCATCTAAACAGGGGAACACCAGAATTGCTGGTTTGTACTTTGAACAGGGTTTAATTTATTGATTGAAAAATACTTTTCCAAATTACTGTACATGCTGATATCAGTTCATCTGAATAGACCGTTTCTCTATATCTGCATTTTATGAGCAAACAGATGTCAATGACCTCAACAATATATAGATTGTAATGTATTATGGCACTTTATGTGCTATAAAGCTTTATGCTGTGGTGTTACAACATTTTATGTGTGTGATTATGAACATTTATGTACAGTTATAAAGGCTTATGTCTAGTATTATAAAGCATTATGAATGCTTTATAGAGCTTTATGAATGCACCTATAATGCATTATGGATATTTAATTCCTTGAAAGTGTTGCATGTAAACATGTTGACTTTGAATGTTTTCTCCAACATAATATTAGCACCATGAGGACTTCAAACAAATAGGTCCAATAGGCGGAAGAATTTTGTGATATACTATCCAGCCAGCAATGTCCTGTGTGCGGCGTCCTGTGGGCAGCGTCCTGTGACCCCTGATGAAGGACTAGAGGATGACCAGCACTGCACTGTGCAGCAGCAGATGAGCCATCGTCTCTGACTGTACATCTACAAGGTGGACCAGCAAGGTAGGAGTGTCTAATAGAGTGGACAGTGAGTGGACACAGTGTTTAAACACTCCAGCAGCACTGCTGTGTCTGATCCACTCACACCAGCACCACACACACTAACACACCACCACGTCAGTGTCACTGCAGTGCTGAGAATGATCCAACACCCACATAATACCTGCTCTGTGGTGGTCCTGTGGGGGTCCTGACCACAGGGTAATACAGTATACAGAGGAACAGATGGACTACAGTCTGGAACTGTACAACTACAGAGTGTCCTATATGGTCAGTGGAGCTAAAGTGGAGAGTGAGTGTAGATACGAGTTGGTGGCATCATCACAAATGTGTTTGCAACATACGTATTCAGGGGAGGTACATGTTCAGCACAAGTCAAAATGAAACAGGCGAATATCACTTGACTCTGACACTGAGACGTGAAGTCGCTATGACACTATGAGAAGAACTTCGTATAAGATTAGTCACTGGAGCAAAAAGCAGGTCTGCCAAAACAGGTTAGAGCTTGAACTAATGAGCAGTCTACGCTCTTAAACTCCAAGGTTTTGAAATTAGTCTTGGCTTGTATTATTGTGTTTACTGCCCCTTTCCTTCTCTACCTGCCCTTAAATGATCTACCTGGGAGCAGCACCTTCAACATGACTGGTAAGAGGTTAGAATACGCCGTTGGGGCAGCAGCACTACTTCTTCATCCACCTCTCATGTTGGACTGATTCCACTCCTACAGTGACTCACTATCGCCTCTACAGGTACAGAGTGATATTACCAGACAGGACAGGCCGGGGCTAGCTGGTTAGCATGCTAACTTCTCTGATGCCCCATACCATACCATACTGATGCACCATAGAAGTCTTTAACACACTGTCACAACTGTTGATAATTCTAGATCGTTTTTGGAATGGTTTAAATTACAGATTTTTAAAAATTGCACCTCTGAAGCATCAGCTATACCCCTTGTGTCAAACACAAGGCCTCCAGCCCACAAAATTATTTTGATTGTTTCACAATCCGCTGCACTACAATCCCCAGCATGCACTGCAGTCATGTGCAGTCATGTCACCAAACAGCAGTCCAACCAGTAAAAACACCTATCTAGATAAACATTCTCAGGCCTCCGGCTTTTCTGGGGTGTCGTGGTGGTGGTGGCATCTGAGACTACAATCTTTACAATCTCCTAAATCACTCCAAAGAAGCCTTTTGGCACCCTAATTTTTAAGTATACTTAATTACTTCCATGCAGTCATGATTACTGGACTGATAGTGTGGTATTTTTATATACTAACTATGTACTTATCATACTAAATATAATCAATAGTGCTATTAAAATATACTTAAATAGAACTAACTGTACTTAACTGTACTAATTTGAGACACATCTTAGATTCACTGAAATATAGTATATATGTAGTATAGTACATATAAAAGTACATTTCTAGTACATTAAAATATACTTGGCTACTTAGTATACTTATATTAAGTACACTGTAGTACTATTGAGGTGCACACTTTGTTACATTTGTTATACACACACACACACACACACACACACACACAAACACACACACACAGAGAGAGAGAGAGAGAGAGATAAATAGATAGATAGATAGATATAGAATGAAAGAACACTGAAGTCTATTTTTAACTAACAATATACTTAGTATGCTAAATATAATCATTGTATTTGCTACAATGTAGCAAATAATAATAATGTGCTTGAAAGAACATTTTTAGTACATTACAACATACTTAAATAAAAAAATTAACATAATTAATTTTTACCTGGGAAATCTACTTAGTACACTTCATTTAACTATGTACTTAGCAGTAAATATAATCATTCGTGCTATTAAAACATACTTAAATACAACTAACTGAACTAACATCAGAATGACAGTTTTAGGTCCACAGACTCGCAAAGGTCAGGTACATGGATCTGTACGTGGCTCTAGTTTGCTGTGGTTAAGGATGAAAGACTTGGTAACCATGACCACACCTACATCCTCTCAACAGGCCTAGAAAAGCATAGTGACGGAAGGCCAGGGTTTGAGGTGCAAGGGGCTGTGGAGGGCTGGGGGGGTGGTGTGAGCTTCGCATCTGCAAAGTGGATATAAATACCTCTCCGTCTGCTCGCACCATGGAGTTCAGGGCATTTGTAATTCTTTATACTCTAAACATCATCACATAGCAACATTACAGAACCCACAGTAGGCTCACGGTGTGTGTGGGGGGGGGTGTCATGGAGTTGGAGGAAACTGGAGCTGACGCTAATCAAAACTGGCAGCTGTTCTTGGTTTCACTGGCACGGACAGCTGAGCACACCAAGGAACTACGGTTGGGCTCCTGTGCTAGACTGTAACACTTCAGTTCCTCTTGCTATTGTGCATACAGTGTTGCTCATGGCCTTAGAAAAGTTGAGCTTTTGAACTGTCAATAAAGAATGTGAATCAAAGGTGTTATTTATTGTGTTAATAAACGTATAATTACAAAATTATATATAACTAGAAAAGTGCATTTCCTGAAGAGTGATTACACAGCTTAAGCTAGCCAGTTGCTGAAGTGTAGCTGAAAATGAATGGAGGTCTATGGGAGTGTGTCGTTTCAGGAGGAGAACGGGTCAGCATGTCTGTGGATTGGAGTTTGGGGATCTGCCCTGGGTGAGTACATGCAGTTTGGTGGCTGTACATTAAAGGAAACCATAGGGTTTGAATGGGGGTGAAAATGAACGGGAGTCTATGGTAGGAACGAGGGATGAATAAACAACACATAGAGGAGTGCGGTCAGTGTGGGTGTATAGTTTTGGGATCAGCCATGCAGCCATGTATCAGAGTACATGCAATTTGGTGGCTGTAGGTTAAAGAAGAGAGTAAAAAAAAAAATGAATGGGAGTCTAAGGGAGAAACGAGTGATGGGGAAAAATGACAGATGAGTGCGGGTCGGATCCAACACTGAATTTGTGCTTGGGGGTCTGCCCTGTATGTGAAACTATCTATTGGTCGAGCAGAAGTGCAGTAGATGGGCATGTACTTTTCCACCCCGTTCATTCTTAATGGGGAAAAATTGGGAATTTAATAAAGTTATTTCAGATTCTTAAAGCTGTATACTAGCACATCATTCCCGATCATTCGGGAGTTGGAATGCTGTTGATATCTCAAACAACTGCTGGACTAGTTAGTGGACAAGAAATCTCCCAACTAAGACACAGAGTATATATGGGCATTGCGCAGTCACTAATGATGCTGGAGCTGGTGTGACCCAGTAGGTGTTTGGCATTCTGGCAACTGCACTGCAGTAAGGGTGGCTGCAATCCTACCTGTGTTACTCTTGTACATATATAATATAATATAACATAATATATATATATAATATAATATACACTGAAATCACGTTTCACCCTTCTTTGATAGCCTATTCTAAAACAGCCTCATGCTTTGATGCAAGTTGGAAGAGTTTTATTGTGAATACCGATCTGTCCACAAGAGGGCGCCAGGTAACAAAGAATCATTTCAACCAGGCACAAGAGAAGTGTAATGAAGTCATACGTTTCTTTTATTTGTTTATTTTCCTCATTTCTTTCTAATTCTAATGCTTTCATTCATAAACTGTACAAGCCATAACCCATCGGTGCTTGAACTGAATGCTTCTAACATTTTTCATGCCGCTCTTACAAAGTTATAAAAGCAATAACAACCTGAGAACACATTCCACACTGAAGGACACAGTGATAAACGAATAAACCGAGACGGTTCTGTGTTATTTTATGGGAAATGCATGTAAAGTGGCTTAAATGCAGCAACCATGGGGCACGAAATCAGGTCCCTGACTCTGTTTGAACTGGTAAGATGATGGTATGTCTTTAAAAAGCAATCAGTTTCTAGCTCACGTGAACATTAACACACTTAGATGTCTGTCGTAGGTATGTGAGGGGACGTGCGTGTGAGATACTGTCCATTTTTACTTGTTCTGGCTACTTGTCCTTCAGGAGATACCCATTTAGCATTACATGTAGACCTTTGCAGACACACAAGATGCTTTATAGAAAGCTACGTCTTTGATAAAACCATGTTTAATACAACTAATATAATATAATATAATATAAGATTCGTAATATGTTCCATCTCCTCATCTTCGGCCTTGTCTGGCAGCACTGGTTCCTAAGTGTGGCAGGTATAGAGGTAGGTGCTGCTCAGGCTCCAGTTCGGAGGGAAATCCTGGGTGGGGTGCCCCTTCAAGTGCTTCTGCATGGTGGCCAGGCTGCTGCAGAACTCCAGGCACAGGGTGCACTGGTAGGGTGTGGCCCCACCGTGCGTACGCAGGTGTTTGATCATAGCCGAGTAGTCACGTGATCGCTGACCACACAGCCGGCACTCGAATGGCTTCTCACCTGGACAAGGACAGGGGAACATAGAGAGGTTGTTAGGTCGGTTTGTTGGAAAGGCCGGCCTGCCTGTAATTTGGGCTTGACCATTTTCTAAGGTACAGCTACCAGTTTGGCACACTTTGCAGGTGCTGTAGACCATCCGTCACTACGTAGTTCATCAGCCCCCATCTACTCCTTCCATTAATGCTGAAATACTGGCTTCTACATCAGCAATGCTACCGCCAATATGTTCCCCTTCGCAATTAACATTCCGGACCAAAAAGCCTGTTTGTGTGCCGGCCTGCTGATCCTCCCCACTGCACAATTCCCAGTACTGTTTTTACACCTCGGGTTGCCATATATGAAACAAACAGGGAGGAAAACACGGTGTGCTGCAGCCCTACGAGCATGCAAACCAACTGGATCAACACAGGTGATGTTCTAGCTCCATGACCTAGTAAAAGTTGGAGATTTGGGGCCCGGAGGGACTTTAAGGCGTATGCCGAGATGGCTAATTTTCTCTGGAATTTTAAGCATTTTCAATACTCAAGTACTCACATTCATACTCTGTGTGCAGATGGGATATTAAGGCAAAGTTATCCCGATTAGTGCTGGCTAATGGCATCATGCTAATAGCTATTGGTCATACTGGCGAAACAGATGGGCCACGGCTGTTTCTTACCTCGGCAAGTTTGACAGAAAGCTTTGGTTACCACACATAGCCAGTCGGAATTCTGAAAGTCCATATGATTGGTTGGTTTATCACTGCAAACAATAAAAACACTGCAAATGTATAACTGATCAACTCACAGTGTTGCGCTTGAATGGATGGACGGTACAACCCAGCCCTGATCATCAAGTGGCCGTTTAGCCATGTACACCTGCCATGTCTATTAGTCTGGAACACATTTCCTGTGATGGATTATACGACTGGAGATTGAGGCCCAATCATACTCGTCTATGTCAATCTCTCCACTGCATGTCTATTTCAGATTGCACGGATGTTACGTAATGGGAGAGGAGATGAAGTAAGAATGCCCACACGAAGAAGCTGCTTCCACCTGTACTGTGATAGCTTAGATATTTGGCCTGTTTCACACTCATGCACCTCTGACCATTTCCCAAGGTGCTCTCCAGTGCACTTAGTGCTTGCACACAACCCAAGATCCAGTTATATTAATGACAGGGTCAGTGTCTGAGTATTGCCCACATACACACACACACACACACACACAAAACTGTCAACATGGCTACACAAATGAAATGAATTGAAATGCTTTACAGAGGTTCCAGCTGGCTAGAGACTAATATAAGCTCCCTGGAGTCCCGTCTGTGGTGTTCTGGGGGTGTTTTAATGATGTGGAAATGGGTACTTTGGTTGAGGTGACAGTAAATATGAACCACGGTGTCTACACTGAGCTGCTGCACAACCAGGTTTTGCCGTTTGCTCATCATCTTCCTAAAGAACATAACATTCCTATCACTGTATTCTAAGATGGTAGTTCTCACGTTCGCAGGGCTGCAGATGTGACTGATTGGCCTGATGGACACTCAGGAGCATTCACACATCTGGACTGGCCTGCAAAACCCCCAGACTTGAATCCTCTTGAAAGTCTGTGGGAACTACCTGGAACAACACCAAGGAAGGCCTCCACCAAATCTGGCCCAACTGACCAATACTTTGATGTAAGAGTGTCTGAATATTGATGAGGCCTACATCCAGAAACTTGACCAGTACATGCCAAATCCAATCACAGCTGGTGCTCGTGGAGGTATTTCACACCATCATGTCTCATTATGATGTCTTCACTTTTATTCCACAGCAAAGCATTAAGATAAACATAAGGAGAACCTGCTATGAGGAGCTGTGTCTAAACTTTCGACTGGGAGTGTATGCAAATGAGTTGGTTCCTGTAACATCACATGAACAGTGAATGTAAAGCAGGCTGCTCTGACTGGGGAGTGAATAGTTAGTGTCGAAACTTCAACCATATTTACATATTAATTCAAAGTGATGTAACGTTGATAAATAAATACCGCCCTCTAATAAATACCTAGTCATACGTCATATTAGTGTTCAATTAGATCAAGTGAACTTTTATTTAGCAGTAGAATTATATGGGAGTCCTGATTGCAAATAAAGAGCATTTTCTGAAGATTCAACTCTATAAATAATAAATAATAGCAACATTATGTAAACTAAAACTAGAGCTTGTAAGATTGTAAGCATCAAACTAGGTTGATTAAAGAGGATATACAGTAGCTTATGTTGGCTAACCAGTAACAGTGTCCAGTAAAGCAAATCTACCTGTATCTAGAGCTCTGGAAAAAAATCCAGACCACCTCAAAATGATCAGTGTCTCTAGTTTTATGTGTTTGACCAAAATGAGCAGTGTTGTTCTATTTGATACCCTACGGGAAACATTTCTACCAAATTCCAGATAAAATATCGTATTTCGTATCTGCTTATTTTGAAAATGACTGATGATCAAAATAACAGAAACACCTCCAGAAGCCGGTTTTGAACCGACCTTGCTGAGCAGTTCAGCCCAGCTGCCGCTTGCCATGCTTTCTGTAGGTCACTTGAGGTCATCTTACGGTGGTTAAGTGACATTGGAATGAGGTGGCGCTCATCACGGTCAGTAGAGAGTGGGTTTGGCCCTCGGACAATCTGTAGCTGGGTTGTCCCGTGTGTTTGCAGCTGCTTGACCTTGTTCGTATGAAGCGCTGTGTTTGAGGATGGAACGGACCTGATGCTCACTGTATCTGCCAGTAAAGCTAGAACCGAACCTGCTGTTCCCCCAGAACCTTTCTCTTCAGCTCTTTTGGTCTGTAGTTGGATTTTGGCTACACTGAATGTTGGGGTAGTAGTAGCACTGCTTTAGCCATCCAGCTGGGTCTACAGAGAGAGAGAGAACAGTGACGCCAGCAGCAGTGGGTTTATACTACTGCTCATTAGGATGGGATCTGGTTCAGGTGATCACCTAATCAGCATTTCATTAAGTGGAATGTGGTGTGTCTGTGAAGGTGTTCTCTTCAGAAGGACTGTTGTACGTGTGGAGATGCTGATTTAAGAACAAACTGGAGTGGTATCTTATTTTATTCCAGAGCTGTATTTGACAGGTCATATAAGGGCTTTCTTCAGTGTTCACAATCTCTCAATTTTCATATATTATCATAGTTTTTGGACTGTTTTAGAGGAACGTCTAGAACGGGTTGGCCTGGTTAGACCTAGAGGTTTTACTGGTGAGGCACGGTGCTACAAAAATAATAAATAAAAACCCTAAATAATCAGACACAGACGGTTACAGTGGTGGACCAAGTGCACTAACCATGTAGTTGAGTTAGAGTAGAGATCCCCAAAGTAAACTCCTCCTCCAGTGTCAATGTCAGTTCCTCCCTTTAGACCTCCACTGGAGCAACAGTACTAAAGTATGTACCTTCAAATGTAAAGTATGGAGAGTAACAGGAGCATGATTTATTATGGCTCTAATGTCCTATTATCATTTCTGGAACAAGACTCTTAATCAGCTCAGTGTAGGTGAAGAGACTCTAGTGTCTCTCAGTCCACCAGTCTTTAATAGAAGATCATTAATTATTTTCCAGAACTGCCTTAATTCTCTTGGGCATGGAGTTCACTAGAGCTTCAGAGATTGCCACTAGAATCCTCTTCCACTCCTCCATGACGACATCATGGAGCTGGTGGATGTTAGAGACCTTGCACTCCTCCGCCCTCCGTTTGAGGATGCCCCACAGATGCTCAATAGCGTTTAGGTCTGGAGACATGCTTGGCCAGTCCAGCCCCTTTACCCTCAGTTTCTTTAGCAAGGCAGTGGTGGTCGTGGAGGTGTGTTTGGGGACGTTATCATGTTGGAGTATTGCCCTGCGGCCCAGTTTCTGAAGGGAGAGGATCATGCTCTGCTTCAGTGAACTGTAGCTCCCCACAGCCGGCAGCACTCATGCAGCCCCAAACCATGACACTCCCACCACCATGCTCAACTGTAAGCAAGACACACTTGTCTTTGTACTCCTGACCTGGTTGCCGCCACACACGCTTGACACCATCTGAACCAAATAGGTTTATCTTGGTCTCATCAGACCACAGGACACGGTTCCAGTAATCCATGTCCTTAGTCTGCTTGTCTTCAGCAAACTGTGTGCAGGCTTTCTTGTGCATCATCTTTAGAAGAGGCTTCCGTCTGGGACGACAGCCATGCAGTACCAATTTGATACAGTGTGCAGCGTATGGTCTGAGCACTGACAGGCGGACCCCCCACCCCTTTAACCTCTGCAGCAATGCTAGCAGCACTCCTACGTCTATTTTCAAAAGACAACGTCTGGATATGTAACTGAGCACCTGCACTCAGCTTCTTTGGTGGACCGTGTCGAGGCCGGTTCTGAGTGGACCCTGTCCTGTTAAACCGCTGTATGGTGTTAGCCACCGTGCTGCAGCTCAGTTTCAGGGTGTGGGTTCTACTTATAGCCGAGGTCATCTTTATGTAGAGCAGCACTTCTTTTTTTTCCGATCCTCAGAGAGTTCTTTGTCATGAGGTGCCATGTTGAACTTCCAGTGACCAGTATGAGAGAGTGTGAGAGCGATCACACCAAATTTAACACACCTGCTCCCCATTCACACCTGAGACCTTGTGACACTAATGAGTCACATGACACCGGGGAGGGAAAATGGCTAATTGGGTATTTCGTGGCCAGCGGTTTAGACATTGATGGCTGTGTGTTGAGTTATTTTGAGGGCACTGCAAATTTACACTGTTATGCCAGCTGTACACTGACTACTGCACGTTGTACCAGAGTATCATATCTTCAGTGTTGTTCCATAAAAAGGTATAATTCAATATTTACAGAAATGTGAGGGGTGTACTCACTTTTGTGAGATACTGTGAGTATGTATATATATATATATATATATATATATATATATATATATAT
>CM067477.1:38625448-38642399 GCA_034552555.1 Semaprochilodus insignis
TATATATATATATATATAAATATATATAGTAAGTTTGATCACTCTTGGTCAAAGTTTGTAAAAAAAAAATGTAACCTTAAATTTGGGGTATGTTCACATATATCATCAGACAAAAACAACAGAAAGTGATGTCCATTGGAATACAATGGGAGGGTTAAGGGGTTAGAGGGAAGAGGCACAGCACAGTAAAGTCAATAATGCTTTTATAAACCAGCAGCGAAATACAACATGATGAAATGCATCCAATGTTTAATACATCACACATTTTTATTAATCATTTTGTAAATAATTCTTCATCTCAGAATTGTAGCTGGTTATTCCTTGATTACAGTAGTTTGCTATAACTGAAATAAAACAGAATTCAACCGATGTGTGCAGAGTATTTCGTACTCTGAACTTTCTAAAAGTGCTTTTGGTTATATACACTACCAGTAAAAAGTTTTTCATCTAAACGGATGTAGCTGGTGATCTTAAAGACTCTACAGTCTCACACCTAACAGCTCCAACTGATGAGAGTCTGAAACAGTCCATATCCTGATATACCACATATACTCTTGATGTACCACAGTATGATATTTCTCCATATCTCCACCTCTAATATATATTTAGTGGTGTAAAAACTTTGATCTCTTTTTCTGCACAGTGTAAAAGCTCTAGTTCTCCTTTCAGTTTAGTGAATATTCATGATGGACCAACCAATAGAATTGCTCCAAACCTGCTTAGAAATAAACCTTGTTCTATCAGCTCCGCTGCAGGTTAAGAAAGCTGGTTTATCCTCCTGTAAAGGTCCATTCTGGAGGTTTTTAAGGTGGACTGTATAGTTCCATGAGTGCTATTTGTATAGTTTGGTGTCTTCACTTTTATTCCAAAGTAAAGCTTTAAGACAAACAGAAGGAGAACCTGCTATGAGGAGCCGTGTCTGAACTTTTGACTGGTACTGTAGGTGTTTTTGTGTTATATATTATTTAGATTTTTGTGTATATGAACACATTGGGGTCAGCAGTCTTAAGCATTTGCAGTAACACTTTCTCTGGATATCAGGTATCCATATAGCATAATAAGTGCATTCATAAAAATCTATAAAGCCTTTATAATGCTGTAATTCTCCTGTTAGTAACATTATTGGTGAAGCCGGTATCATAAAGCTTAATAACTAATGATGTGTTTATTAACATAATGGCTTATAAAGGTCCACAGTGATGCCTCCACTCACACACTTCCTCTGTATCTTCAAAACAAAATGATATTTTAAGTGCGTGTAACTTCTAATGAACGCTTATGAGCCTTCTTGAAGGACTTTAAGGAAAGTGATCTTGATCAGCTTTATGAATTAAAGCATTATGTAAAAGAATGTATCTATACATACGTTTTAATATATGTCAGTTTGTACTATGCAGCCTTATACTGCGGAGTTATTCAAGATAAGGTGTGTGATTATGAACACTTATGTACAATTAAAAAGGCTTATGTCAAGCATTATAAAGCATTATGAATGGATTTTTATGAATGCACCTATAATGCATTATGGAACAACATTTTCTCATACAAAGATATATATATCGTTGCTGTCCAATGAAATACTTGTGATCGTATGATGCATAAAAGTAAAACTCAGCAAATGTATGAGACATGACCTGCTATTTACATTCTGCAAACGTTTCATGATGAATGGACCAACAGAAATAACCCAAAATTGCTTGGAAAAAGTCTGGTTCCATTGGCTTACATTAGAATTAAAGTAGGTTAGAATTCAAATTCAACGAAGCAAAAGCCGTAGACCAAAATATCTGGTTCCATTGACTTACAGATGAGGTTTCGCTCCGACAGCAGTGATGCCATCATGAGTGATGCTTGCAGTCTTGATTTAATTAACTAGGAAATTCAGATTTTCCAGTGTCGCACGTCGTGGCTGTCAAAGCAAAACCTCTCGCCTTGAAATGGAACTTCATAGACGGAAAAAACTGCTCTTAACTTTAATGTATGCTAATAATATGTTAATTTTAACAATGTTATTTTGGACCATTCTCCTGATCCGTTCATCATGAAACGCCCCAGCAATGCGAAGGACAGCTGTCAGTTTCAGGGCAGTTTTGATATGACGGGGACAGCGTGTGTAACGGACCAATATTGAGTGGATTTCACATTACCTTTCTTTGTCCTGCGCTGCTCCTGCCAGAGTGGCACTGATGGAGTCATCCTTCCCCTTGAGGCCTGGCACTAGTGGGCTATCCAAGGCCAGAGGTCCAGGGCGGAGGAGTGGGTGGTAGGGATGTACCAGACCAGGGTAGCCTAGAAGCGAGGCAGGCATCTGGGGCTGGAGAGAGCGGTGAAAGAAAGGGTACATGGGAGTGGGGTAGGAACAGGCCATCATGTGCTGGGAGGCTCGAAAGGTGTGGACCGCCATGAGGTCTCTATAACTGAGGACCATCCTGCGTGAAGGGTTGAGCGCTGGCCAGTGGAGTGTGGAGGTTGGGGCTTGTGACGTGGACAGGCTGGATCCTGTGACCTCTCGGGACGTCACAGAAGAAGGAGCAACCATGGGCAAGGGGGTCTTCTGTGGTGGGGGAGGGGACGGACTAGAAACATGCTGTGACCTTTCACGATCGGCGTGTGTCACAGGTGGAGGATCTAAAGAAGCCCCATTCGGAGATGCCTCATCAGAGGAGGGGATTTTCTCGCATGCCTCTGAATCACACTGCCCTATGTCAGCCTTTGGGGAGAGCCTCTGGTCTGTGTCTTTCACCCTCTCTAGGACCCCCACCTGCATCTGACACTGCTGAACGAGGGACTGGATCTCCAGATGCTGAGCTCCCCTCAGAAGTTCTGGAAGATCCCTTTCGGGAACCTCCACCCACTCGCTGTAGACGTAGTCCAGGATTTGCTTGAGTGTGTGGGGGGGGACGCTGTCTACGCTGCAGCGGTAGCCTGCGCCTGAATTTTGTCTGGTTAGCTGACGCTCAAGGGTCTTGCTGGCCCAAGCTAGCACCAAGGCATGAGCTTTGAAAACGTGACCGTCCGCCATGAGGTCTGTGTCGCACAGGGTACCTGCCCGCAGAAAGGTTTCAGTCTGACGCAAAAAGGGCAAGTGGTGGGGGTTGTGGATACGGATCATCTCAGCTCACTTGGAAAAGGGGACACCGGAGAATGGGAGATGTTCAGAGGGGAAGGTGATCGGGATAGACCATGTGCTGGGAATCTCCATTCAACCTAAAGACAAGAAACGAAAAGAGATCAGGGGAGCTACAACGGAGAGCGACCTTAGAAATACAGGTTCCTAAAAGGTTCTCAGTGGGAATCTTTTCCAGTGAACTCAAAGTGGTTCTTAGATGGCATCTCTCCAAGGAATCTGTTTAAGCCTATTCATTTTTAAAGGAACTTGCCTGAGTGGTCTTGAAGCTAAGAACACAGAGGCTAATCATGCCTGGCTAGACTACATGAACACCTCTTAGGTAAACGTCATGATCAAAAAAGTCAACGAAACCCCCGTATGACAGTCATATGTGAAATCGTGGACGCTCCTGACTTTCTGCTTGAACAGATACCAACACATCCTGTACACACTTGTGAATTTAAAATATTTGGGGGGAAAAAAACATAAGTTTTGAGGTAAAATAACACTTTTTTTATTATTAATTTTATTTTCTAATTCCTCAAACAGAGAGAAGAAACAGAATAGACTTGACGACAGGTACTTTTCAAATTTGGTTAAATATAAAAGCAACAAAAATGGAGGCACTATTTTTTATTCGAATAGCAATAAATAAGTTTGAACAGTCCTAATATATATATTATATTGTAGGACATGTGCCTCAAATTTGGTGTATGTTCATATATAGTATGGTAGCAAATAACACACCTGTCACATATTACCAGTCATTAAATGAGTACGGTATATTATAGTATATTGGTGCTGTTGGAATAAAACCTCGTGTCTCCATAATGATAACCATACAGGAGCTTTTGTTCTGTAGCAGTTACTTTAAATATTTCTAAAAAAATAAAGATATCTGTATCATACTATAGAATACATACCTCAAATGTGGTGTATGTTCACATATATTATAGTTACAAATAATACATATCTCACATATTACCAGGCATTAAATGTGTATGCTGTACTATAGATTATGGTATACTGGTGCTGTTGGAATAATACCTTGTATCTCCAACTCTACCATATACCATGTTGGTGTATATATATATATATTGTATAGATTGTATGACATATATATATTATGTCATGTATATATATATATATATATATATATATATATATATATATATATGTATGTATGTATATATATACATGACATAATATATATATGTCATACAATCTATACAATATATACAATCTACAGTAATGTCAAATTACAGCAGCAGCAATATACTATATATATATATACACACCAACATGGTATATATTACTAGGCATTAAATATGGCATATTATATTATATTGCTGCTGCTGTTGGATTAAAAACTTATACCTTCAAAATGATAACGTTACAGGAGCAGTAAAAAGATACTTTACATTTTATGTAAGTCACTGCAACCAAACCTCTTTCCAAGTAATTTTGACCCATTTCTTTTGTTCCATCCATCATGACATTTTGAAGCAATGTCAAGGGCAACAAGTCTTCTCGAAAATATAATTTTTAAGTATATTTATAGATTATTTATATAACATATTAGACTTATTAGCTTTAAATCTGATGTATGTTTACATACATTATGGTAACCAATAACACATATTTCACATATTACTTTTCACGAGGTCATTGTGGGAATCAACTTTTTGGAGCATTTCTATTGGTCTATTAGTCATGAAATACTATAACACAATGTAACGTGCTGCCGGCAGTTTTCAGATTATGCAAATTTGTAAAAAAATGGCTGAAAGAAACATATAATAGGTTAGATAAGATTGGCTAATTATACTGAGTTAATGTTGAGTTTATATTGAGTTGCCCCTAAATTCATTTGAAGCAAACGTGAAAGAAGCTTAAATGGGTCAAATCTGTTGTTTCCTATACAGCAAGGAGGTAAATCAACACATTCAACCCATTAACAATGAATCCCAGCATATACTGGCACACAGACGCGGACGAATGCAAATGAGCAACGTTAATTTCGAGAGCTTATTTAGTCGAGCTGCTCTGATGAGCTTTTTCCAGGGCTGACAAAGACAGCAGCCTTTATCATCACCCACGTCTGCGCTAATTGATTTGCATACAATTATGATGATGGCATTGTGCACTAAAAGAGGTCATAGTTCCAAAAATATACATCCACAGAGTGTACAACGCAAAAAAGGAGCAACTTTGGCTGGTCTCCTTAAAATCCTATACATTTGACAAATATATGAATATACATACATATTAGAAACATGGACAGGTCATGTCAATGGCTACACTTTCCACTGTGTGGAAAGGCCACGGAGGCTTTTCACACTGCCCATATTGTTTTCAATTCTTCTTCTTTTTTAAATGCAGTTTGGTTATGACGCTTAAACCACAAGTCAATCTCCTGCTACATGTTATTCCACCCCCGCAAAAATGTACAGCACAGACCCGCCACAGTGGCATTCAGAGAATCCATACAGCCCACTGTGAACCAGTCTACCAGACGTTAGCGTCATAGCACCTTTACCCTACATAGATTACCAGCCAACATGCTAAACAGCACTGTGGAAGCCTCCAGGTACCTCTCGGCCATTTCGGCAGAAGAGATCGCGATGTGTGTCATCTGAATAAAGCAGACCGTAGGAGGAGTACGTCTGCTCGTCTAGCCCCATCAGCCGGAGAAGGACTTTCGCGTTTTGCATCATCTTTGAAATTTCGCTCTAAAGCTCGAGCTGAAGCCACAGACCTCCTTAGAATGTGAAACTGTGACTAATGCCTGTATGCAGCTTCTCATAAGACAAAGCTCCAAGTTTGTTTGATCAACAACAACAGTATCAAAGTGATACAGTAGGTTGGTTAAGATATACATCTACTGTAGTAACAGTGTGATGTGGTGAGTGGTACGTCGTTTGATTACGGGGCAATACGTCACAGAATTAAGGAGAACTCGCCACAGCACCATATGCTCTACTTCTGGAAAAACAGAGGCAAATTAGGGTAGAGTGTTTGAGTCTAGATGAGAATGCTTTTTTTTGACACTCCTCAAAACCGTGTACACGCAAAAGCAGTGATTAAAAGTGCGTAGTGCACATAGTGAGCAAATACAGTAGCAGTCTAAAACTCCAGACACGGATCTCTATCGCAGGTCCTCCTTCTGTTGATCTTAAAGCTTTACTGTAGAATAAAAGTGAAGACATCAAACTATAAAATAGCACTCATGGAACTATACAGTCCACCTTAAAACCCTCCAGAATGGAACTTTACAGGAGGATGAACCAGCTTTCTTAACCTGCAGTGGAGGCTGATAGAACAAGGTTTATTTCTAAGCAGGTTTGGAGCAATTCTATTGGTGAATATTCGCTATATTGAATCACTATATTGAATTGATTTCCAATACACTTGTGTGTTTTGGTTCATATATATATATATATATATATATTGTCATATTCTACAGTCATGTCAAATTACATGTCTTGTTGGTCAACGTGATCATATTGTATATATAAATATATATACACACACATACACACTACATACCAACATCTCATTTGTAGGTAGCAATTCTACATTGAAAATGACTTTCCAATACAATTATATATATATATATATATATGTGTGTGTGTGTGTCTGTATATACATATATGAACACACACACACACACACGCACACACACACACACACACGTCACATTCTACAGTCATCTCAAATTATGTTGATCAATGTGCGTGTGTTTGTGTATGTATATATATATATATATATATATATATATGTAATATATTATATATATATATACACACACACACACAATATATAACAACATCTACACAACTTGTATATTATACTATATATCGAGTATAATCTACAAGTCTACATAGGATGATTGGTACAGTAACTGGATTGTTAGCTTGTAAGTGGTAAAGGCTGATAAATTCTGGAACATTCATTGTCATGTATGTATGTGTATGACTAGAATAACTAGGTATTAGCTATGACTAGGTACAATAATTCTGAACGGATATGAAAAGAACATCCGGGCTAGAAATGATTTGCTTCAAAAACGTTTTGAGAATATGCAACGATTAATGAACTTCACATCAAAGGAATCTCAAATTTTAGATTTTGACTGTTTTTCAGCATACAAAAGACACTAGCAACAGTATACAATACAGTGTTGTATAACAACACCACGGAAAATGTCATTTGTTTGTCTTTTAGTTGTTTGTTAATTCATTGTTTGCAGAAGCATAAATGTCAAGTACTTTATTATGACGTAATCTCCAATTTTGACTCGAGTTTGACTGTTTACAGTATACTTTCATACTCCATTATAAGTCAGTAAAAATGATCCATGGGAGGCTTTGTTATTGATCCTATAGTGTCTACTATAGTAGAATTTATACTGTAGTAGAAAAACCTTTTTCAGCAGGAAGTTTCTTTTAGGTTCCCAGAATGTTCTTTGTAGAGTTTGGAGAACGTACTCTAAATTGTTCTGTCAGCTCAGGTCTCAGTAACGGCCAGTACATGTTGTCTGAACGTTGTGCTGAGAATACATTCTTCTAAAGTTATCATGTCACATGATCTGTGGCCCTGACAACATCTTCAAAACATCCCCTGAACGCTGCAGTTAAAGCGTTACATCATAGCGAACGTTATTTGAAGTTATAAACACCTTTAAAACGTTCTTTGAACATTAGATCAAAGCACTTTCTTTAAAACTTTCTTAGAACTTGTAGGAAACTTTAGCCAAAGTTCTGGGAACGTTCCCTGCTAGCTGGGTATGCGTTAAAAACACGTGTAACTGGAGTGGCATCTCTTTTTGTAGATGTGGTACGTTATGCAATGTGTGTGTTTAATAAAAACATAGTTCCAAAGAAATTGAAAGAGTAACTATAGCTTTTAAATTGTGCTAAAAAAGAAATAAAAGAATTTTGTAGCAAAAGAGTATATCATCGCTGTCTAAAGAAAAACAAGTATCTCCGCTATAAGTTATAGAGATACGCTACAAGTATCTCTATAACTTCACAGGAGAGGCCAAAAACCTCTATTTAAAATTAAATTTTTATGTCAATGGAATTTATAAGTCAATGGAACCACTTTTTTTTTTTAAAGTGAATTTGGGCCATTTCTGTTGGTCCATTCATCATGAAATTTTCACTCAACGTAAACAGCAGCTGATGTGATGATACATAAAAGTGAAAATCGAAAAAATGGAGATACATGTTTTTCATTGGACAGCAATGATATATTAGAGGTATGGCAGATATATAATACTGTGGTACATACTGAGTATATGTACCACAGTATTATATTTCTGCCATGTCAGGTATATACAGTATATCAGGATATGTACTGTTTCAGACATCTCAGATCAGATCAGTTGCAGCTGTTAAGTGTAAGAACCTGTAGAGTCTTTCAGATGTCCTGGTCTACTGGTACTGTACATGCTGCTGACACTATGCTAGCTCCAGTGGCTTAGCGAAACCTCTTTTTTGGGGGGAAACAATGTCTTATTGACTGCCAAGCATGCGTGCGAGAGCATATTAATGATATGATCACTCCCCCTCAGTCTGCCTGTGATGATGACACGCTGGGTGGAAAGTAGATGTGGTGTGTGGTGAACGATAGAGGTCATTTTCCAGATTACTGGAATTGATGCCAAATTGACTTAACCCCTTCACCCTTGCTGCGATAGCCTGTTGGCAAGCCAGTCACTCTGCACTGTGGCTGAACGGTGCAACGACCCCAACTCTTAAAAACAGAACACTGGTCCACTGTTTTGCAAAGACTCAATAAACTCCTGAACAGATTGTTTGGGGCGTTCCAATAGCAGTAAGCAAGCACAAGCCACTGAACACCGATTGACATATTTGACTACACAGAGTTTTGGATTGAATGTCAGCTTGTGCTACTTGTAGTAGTACACTGGCCATGAATGTGACATATGTGCTAATGACTTCATGCCTGGTTATAGTCGTAGGTCTTGTTTGTGCATAGTAGTTATTGCTATGTATAAGTAGACTTGCATATGTATAGATATAGAAAACCATAGATGGTTAGATGTATAGACAGCAATAAACCAGTTGGGATTACGTTACAGGTGCAACTGCCAAATTTTTGCAAGTGACAAATTTCCTAAAAATATCTCATATTTCAGAAAAGGTTGGTGGTACGTTAGTCATTTTATGTCAGCCATCTACGTCAGCAAGCCAGAGGTGAATAGCTGTGCAGCAGCCTATACAGTAAGAGGAAACAAGCCTTCGGACGCTTCTGTACTTTCAGTGCACAACCTCACATTTACATGCATCATTTTTGCTCTTTGGGTTTTGTACTTACAAGTATCCACAACATACAGTGTATTAATAAGCATAGGCGACTGGAACGGTGGTGCATTATGGTGATTATTGTGGTTCAGGAAACTTTCACTTGCATATTGCCGCTGAACGTTTTTGCAGAAGAAGGGAATTCACAAAAGAAGGGTATTAATGAAAGGAGGCTTTATTCCAAGTCATTATGTGTGTATGTCTGTTTGGCCTGTGGGAAGCTCAGCTGCTGGTTTCAAATGATGTAGAAATGATCTAGAAATTGAAAGTGCTGATAGCTGAACTGAACTGCGGTGCATATGGTGTTTGCTATGGCTCTGTAACTTTTTCCACTCGAGAGCTCTTTCTCCGAGAGCTCCTTCACCACGATTGCTACCTGTTGCGTGAAGTCTTCCCAACCAATGGCAAACAATGACAACAGCGACGGTCTTGTATAATAACGCCATGAAAATTTTGAATGTTTTTAGTTATTTCTTTTTTCTTTTTGTTTTTTTGCATAAATATCAAAAACGTAATATTGATGTAATCTCAGATTGAGTGACTGATTTCCAACATACTTTCAGAATGCTAGTTGAATTCACCGATACAAACGATCCAGTATCACTCCATTATAAGCCAAAATAATTTACTTAATTTTTCAGTATAATTGAATATTAAAAATGGTGTTATTGCTAATATAGTTTTTAATATAGTACATTATAGAACAGTTTAGCACAGTGCCTTGTTTTCTCTATCCATTTAATTAAACATTTATTTCTTATTATTACATTGCTTATGAATGCATATGTTGTTTACTTTCTCAGGTACTAAATCTAAAATACATCACGTGTGCAAATTTGAAGAGGAAATATGCACTAAAAGGATGTATTAAATAACAATAACCAAAAGCGTCGGAGTGCTTGTTTCCACCTCACTGTATAATAGTACAGTACACCGCAACCGAAGTCCAGTGTACATGCTTTAACACAGGGGACGGAAAAGCCAAAAGTGTGGTAACTGCTTAAGGGTTTGGCTAATAATGTTGGGATATAGATATAGTTAGCCACGACGCATGCAGGGAAAATGTGAAGAGCTGCTTTGGTAACCTTTGTATATAACTATATAAGTTGTTTTTGTACACTCATTATGAAACGACGATGAAGGCGATTCTAAATACACCGCACAGCGCCAAACATTGAACCGGCAGAGAAAATGATTGAATAACTATATAATTTTAGATGAAATGATCTGTGAATTTGGAATAAGCTTGCTTGAAGTATTACCCAGTAGACCATAATAATGTTAGGCATGACTGATGCTTCTTCCGAATGCACCTTCTGAACTTACTGTAGTCACAAGGGAACCAGCTCATCAACTATAGTTAGAATTACCAAGGTGCTCCAATGAAGTCAGTGCTACAAATTTGGCCTGCTATTGATTTTCCTCATTAATTCCTATTAGAGCAGCACAAATGCCCAATACGCAAGGACAGTAGAGTAGAGCTGAACATCAAACCGTAGGTATAGTTATCTATGAGCGAGAAATAGAGTAGTTTGGTTTTATGTAGACGCTGTGTGTTGACTCAACACCTTTGTACGGAAACGAAGACACTTCTGAACAAACCTAATGTAATCCCCAATCATAACTTAACTGGTCCGTCTACTGGAAACTGAAGTGCGTTGCTGAAGGCTTCGGGCATTGTTTTTGACTGCCTACCTGTGACACAACATTTCAGCCACTTGTTGAGCTGTAAACATTTCAACCATCAACATAGCCTATTTATATGATTGGAATGAATAGAGATATACATGTTGCAAATGTCCTCCTGCCTGTTATCAATCAATCATTCAATTGAGATCACTGCAGATCAAATACATTGCTAGTTATTCTGCAGGCCCCCGTGAATAACCCGCCCCCAGTAACTGTAATCAGTAGTTCATTTCTGAAGAACTAGATTTGTGGTCAACAAAGAATTGAACTTATTTGCATTGTGGTAAAGCCATAACTGGTGCTGTACGCGATTAGCCCCTAATGCTATTTAGGCAGAAAGTTGAAACGAGTTAACTCACCCGTTGCGCACGTCCTACAGTGTAAGAGCCAAGCCCACGGTAACTATATGACCCCCCTTATGCAAACGAACCAAGAGTCATTGATTAACAGCAAATCGTTTTCACTAAGCCTACAATTATAGTGTGGCTGATCACAGCTGCCAGCGCTCTACACGCTCATCTCCCAAACAGTGACGAAGAGCACTACGCAGCGGGTCGCTCTCGCAAAAGGTCATTCGCAGGGCGCTAACTCGCAGACTTCACTGAAAAACAAAACTGCTGAAATGAAGTGCTCATTTTAGGTCCAGACAGAGAAAGAGAGATAAAAAGAGAGAGGCCCATGAGTAAAAAGGGGAAAACCTCTCAAGCAATGACACATCCTCTCCAGGCCTGCAAGCTGAGGCTCTCCACAAACACTCTGACAATCAATGCGACTCTTGCACGGAAGCTTTTGAAATCTATCTATGATGTTTTTTACAGTTAACAAGGAGGGGAGAAAGAGAGAGAGTCTGTTTGAAAGCGAGAGAAGAGAGAGAGAGAGAGAGAGAGAGAGACTTACCAGTGCATTCGAGGTTCAGGCCACGTCCTCAAATGGGTGAGTGTACAAACAGACACACACATGCATTGTGGCTTTGCCCAGAAATGACATCGACCTGTGGAGGACTAAATGTAGGTGAGCTAGCATGGCTACCTCTGCACTCTGGCCAACCCCTCCCCTCACTCATCAGCTTCCTCTGATTGGCCTGTTTTGGTGCATATTTGAAGGAGGTGATACTAATACTATCTCATAGCCATAGAGATACAATGTAGACTCAGTGGTAACAACCAAACCGATGCCAGTAACCATTAAGCATCAGTGGATACAAATATTAGGCCAATATACCTTAAAACGCATGATTTTGGGTTGTAAGGAAAACTAAGAATTAAGAATTGTGTTATTACATGGTTATTAATGTATTATTATAGTATTATTATTGTGTATAAGATGCACAGGCTGCATACACCCAGTAATTCTTTCACTATGGTTCGTTTTAAAGTCAGAGCTGCCCCAACAGTAGTAATCAAAGAATGTTCTCTCGCTGTTCGTGCTCTCGCAGCATTACAGAATCCACTCTTACTTTCTCTTTTTCTTCACCTGCCTACTCATTCTCAGACAATCAATCCACAATTTGAAAATGTCAAGAGGTGGAAAACTGCCAATAAAGGAAAAGCCACAACAGAAGACTGTCTCAACATCATCCACTCCTTCACAGAGGCATCTGAAATCCCCCTGTTTATCTACCATATTGTCACCATAATGCTCACGCCCATGCTTACTTCAGAGGGTGGAAATGCACTGACTTCTGTCTCAGGCAAATGCATTGGCTTATATCTCAATGTAAGGCTTTGATCTCAGACACATTCGCAGATATAAGAAGGACAGGGTACATTGCATGATGTGAAAGTACCCTCAAGGATACAACAACTACCTTCAGGTCCATCTGAGTTCCTACAATAAGTTTAAAAAGGTACAATTTCCCATTTACCTAGAGATCCCCAAAGGAAACTCCTCCTCCAGTGTCAGTGTCAGTTCCTCCCTTTAGACCTCCACTGGAGTAACTGTACTAAAGTATGTACCTTCAAATGTACTTAAGTATGGAGAGTAACAGGAGCATGATTTATTATGGCTCTAATGTCCTATTATCATTTCTGGAACAAGACTCTTAATCAGCTCAGTGTAGGTGAAGAGACTCTAGTGTCTCTCAGTCCACCAGTCTTTAATAGAAGATCATTCATTAGTCTGACACTGACGTCTATTACAATCATCATCAGCACAGAACACTGAAGGAGAACAGGTTCCATTAGCTAGAACCAAGCTCTGTCCAACAGGTCCATCAGCTGTAACGCATTACACTTACAGAGTTACTATACTTACAGTACATTAACGCATTAGTCACTGAGTTACTGTACACCGACACGCTACTAACCGCACACTAACGCATTACACTTACTGAGTTACTGTACACCGACACGCTACTTACAGCACACTAACGCATTATAGTTGTTGGTGTTAATCAGTTTTTTGTTAACTTGAATGTATGGAAGTCAGTGAAACTGAGGTAGCTGTGTTGTTTCAAAGAAATTATGTGAATGGTCAGATTTACTTCATAAGTGTTCGTTTGGTCAGTGTAATCGTGTTGAGTAAAACCCAACATCTTCCCATTGGCTCCTAGCATCATCTATTTGTATATTGTTTTACTTTTATTACTCACCGTCTATGTGTTGTTGTTCACCCTGTCTTGCCTTCCATTGTGTGTGCTAGTGATGGGCGATACCACTGAATTGCTTTGGATCTGATACCAAGACTAATATTCTGATACCAAATACAATTTTTTTACATGCAAATGAATTAAGTTTATTCAACCTAAAAAATCAAATTGATTTCGAGTTGAGTCAAATTTTCAATTCAACATATCAATATCAACTATTCAATTGCTTTTAACAAACTGAAGTAATTTTTTTTAGGTTGCTCTTAATATGGTGCAGATACTTTAAAGTATGTGCTTTTCAATGATGACAAATTGTCAATTTAAACAAAACTGTAACAATCAGATGTTTCATTATTATTACTCTTTAATGTGGCTTTTAAATAAAAACGTGTAGATATCAGAATTCTCTCTTTGCTTCTTATTTTAATGAATCAATTAACATTTGCATATTTACATTTTGAACAGTTACAGAGGAAGAAGGCGGAAGGGAAAGTAGCTACGTTTTATTTGAGAGATAGAACACACGCCCATGCTGCTAATTAAATAAACAAATGATATTAATATTTTTGTGCCAGAATCGATTCTCAGAAGTAATCGACAGGATCAGAAGTATTGATATTTACACTGACTCTAAACAAACGATTCTTTCAATCAATGTATTTTTTTGAGTTGAGTAAAACTTATTCAATTGCTCGTAGAAAGTAGAAAGATGTTTTTAGGTTGCACTTTTCACAGTGTAGGTATCGATCCACCCAGCCCTAGTGACAGCTTCTTTCTTATACTACACAGTTAACTGCCTAGCCACATTGCTGTTGGCTGTAAGTTACCATGCTACTGCTGCAACATTCTGTAGATCTCACTTAAACCTAACTTTAGTACTTCCATTAGTAGAACATAACCACAATAAGCGGGTTATAAGTAGTACATAAAAGCGATCGGTCTAATAATTTAAACCCCATGTATGTATCTTAAAAGTTACTTAACATGCATGGAACCACTTGGCATAGCACTTTTAATTAAATCCAACATTAAATTTTTGAGCAATACATGAAAATAACCAATTCAGTTAATGACAACTTACTCAAGTCAGTTATTTGAAGTACATTTTACTAAGTGAGATATCTTAAAACTTCTTAAGCTTACTTTCAGGTGCCCTTAACCACTTGGCATAACATTTCTAATTATTTCCAGCATTTAACTGTTGAGTAAAACATTAAAATATCACTTTAGTATGACTTATTTGAATTTCTTAAGTATGTTTTACTCAGTCAGGTATCCTAAAAGCTACTTGACACAGTTGTGTGGGACCAGCTGGCATAACAGTTTTAAGTAAATCCAACATTTAATTTTTGGCTTATATTAAAATAGCCCGTTCAGTAAATTAGAACTCACTCCAATTACTTTAGTGATTTACTTAACAAATTCAAGTATCTTAAAAGCTACTTAACACAGCTGCAAGGAACCACTTGGCATAACAAGTTTAATTATATCCAACATTTAATTTTTTTTGGGTAATACATGAAAATTGTTGAAGTAATTTGTTAAGTAATCAAGTATCTTAAAAGCGACTTAACACAGTTTTGCGTGAATCCAACATTTCATTTTTCAGAGTGTACACACTCTGGTACACTTGGTGTTCATGTGGTTTGGGACGCTGTTCCGATAATGGGTCTGATTAAAAGCGTATTACATCCTGATGACGCCTGATAATATGGATGTTAGTTTTCACAGGTTAGCCCACTCTCATTCTTTAGAATGATCACTATCTCTAGCTGATACCACAGAGTCCTTCTGCAGAAGCGGAAATAGCCACACCAGATGCAGAGTGCTCTCCTGATTTACTGTTAGCCTGTGTTCTCTGTAGCAAAGGTGCAGCACTGCCGGAAGCTTGAAATCTTTCAGAGGTGTGAGGTGCTGCTGCAAGAACCTGGCACTTGGCCTCACTGGCCTTTTCCGTCAGATTGGCTGAAATCTCAACAATTTGCATGCTAGAGTAAACAACATCATTGGTGCAAAGGTGTCTAATCTGTGGGCTTTTGATGAGATCATGGGAGGAGTTCATGGTTTGAGAGTATTCTGCCTCTAGATACCACAATTTGTGGCATTTTCACATATGAAATCTTTCTAGACTGTAAATTTGAGATCGCTATCACTATCTCACATTTCCCTCAGTCACAGAATTCATGTTCAAATGCATAACCATTTGCGAATTGTGCTTACACTGAAACCCCCTTTTCAATCAACATGGAATGGGTTCCGTTCCAGTTCGTGCACCTAATTTTGAACCACTGCGTGCATTTCCACCAAAAATAAGAGACTGAAAAGTTAAAAGTTAAAAGAATAGTAGGTTCCTCAGCATTAACCGTGACGACATCTGTGGGCTTGTCAATTGTTGAGGACAGAGAAGGCAACAATAGCGCCACCCAGTGGTCTGCTGAAGAACCTCTTCTATGTCTTCTTATCTCCAGTAGTTGATCCATGCTTGCTTTCTGGGTATAAACAAACATCTGGAATAACAGCACAAACATTCGCAGGTAATCTGTACACTCAGCCGTCTTGGTACTACTGTTTACAGCGCCCTCTGTTGACGGGGATGATGTATAAGGCTAGCAAGGGTCAGAACCAGGGAAGGAAACAATCCAAGCAATCAAAGTACCAATCAGCAACCCAAGAGTGAAGAGCTGAAATGGGTGAAACACAGGCTGACCACTTAGATGACCACTAAGTACCTCGCAAAGACATGAATGAAACACACAGGTATATAGCTTATACACAGAGCTGATTATGAACAGGTGAGAGTCATTAGAAATCCAGAGAGTGTGATCTGGAAACTGGTGCTTGATTAGTTGGTTCAGGACACATGTTAGTGGTGTCAGTGAATTCTGGGAGTTGTAGTGAGAAGAGGAAGCAGGCACAGAGGGAGGCGTGACACTCAAGTTGTATATCTCATTAATATGCCACAACAAATTTTCCAAGATAATGAGATAATTCTCTCTTCTATCTCCCTACAACTTCAGCCTAGCCCCTCTCCATCTCCCTCTCCCATCCCAAAACCATCCCCACAACTTCAGCCTAACCCCTCTCCATCTCCCTCTCCCAACCCAAAACTATCCCTACAACCTCCATGCTAGCCCCTCTCCATCTCCCTCTCCCATCCCAAAACCATCCCCACAACTTCAGCCTAACCCCTCTCCATCTCCCTCTCCCAACCCAAAACTATCCCTACAACCTCCA
>CM067477.1:38642899-38662086 GCA_034552555.1 Semaprochilodus insignis
TACTAGAGTGTTCATCTATTCAAATATAATGTAAAAAAAAAAAAAAAGAGAGAGAGAGAGAGAAATGCTACTACAGGAATCCGTACAGGATGTTTTAGTGTCTTATGAGTATTATTATAGATCTTTTTGTGGTGGCTAGTCCTGGGCACTTGTTCTTAAAGTAGTCTGGCAGTAGTGGTCAGCAAGTATGCAAGGCTTTCCTAGGACAGTGAGGCCTCATTATCCTGTCAACACCAGGATTTTCAAATCAATTTTACCATTTAAATTCTGGGGTTGATGGATGCAATGATGGGGGCCGAGGGCTGATGCTATCCTGTCTTTGCACTTTCAGCAAGATTGTGACAGAACTGTCTCGACTTATTGCGTTTTCTGTAGGTCCTTGGCAGGACTTCCTTTGAAGAGAGCATTGCAGCAGTTTAGTCTTGAAGAAACAAAGCCAAGCATAGAGTGCCAAAAGTTTTGCTGTGTTTAACTGAGAATTTTAAAAAAAATGCACAATTTGCAGATGAAACTCAGCTCAATCTGGCACATTTAAGTTATTTATATATTGTGCCTGTAAATAAAGAAAAAAGAAAGAAAGAAACGTAGAAAACTATCAATAAAATAAATGTAGCAAACTGGTACTCTAAATGTGTTATCCAATGAGGTTATGAGAGAAATCTGTCAGACATTTTTATTACTGACCCCAAGAATGAAACCTAGTTGAATTTCTCAATGAGGCTGGTTAGGTTGGAAAAACTACAAATCTATTATAACCTTAAATCATTTTAGTGATGTATACACATATAGCCATATACCAAAACCTGAACATCTCTCATCAAATGACGTGTTTTGTTGAATATCTAAGGGAAAATAAGTTAATAAGTCCTCCAGATTGAGCTTACAATATGACATTTTCCTGCAAATTTTGGGAAAAATTAATAAAATATAAATAAAAAAAAACACCTTTTGCACAGGCCACAATTAATGTTTTTTTTTTTTTGGTTCCCCAATACGTTAAATTCAGCAAGCAAACTTTGTCTGTGCATAAACATACATATACATATATATGTAATAATAATATATATACACATATTAATATACATATATGTTCTCTATTATTGATACAGTTCAGTACAATACAGTCAATTTCTTCTTACATCTTTGTATGCAAGTTAATTCTTAGCCAGTCCATTTAGTCCATGCCTTCTGATTTGATATATATCTTTAATATTTAATGTTTAGCCAAGTGCTAACATGCTAATTCAAATAAAATGCTAATTCTGCTTCAGTTTTTTTTTCATTAATTTCACATGTTTAGAAGTAGAATTCATAGTCCGGTTTGGCTATCAAATTATCAAGAAAGGTTGAAATGAATGTTATTCTTGTTAAACATAGCAAACGTGAGCAGGTTTGGCCTCCAGGATGAGATCAAGTTACTGTGACAACATTGTAGCAATAAACATTACACAGTACTGTAGCTTTGACCAAATACCAAACGTATCACAGAAAGTGTAGTTCAACATACCTCTAGGAAGACTGTAGGCCTACGAAGAGGGAAGTGCTGGGTGATATTTTGGCACGTGGGAGTTGGATGCTCCAAGGAGGTGCCTGAAACCTCCGCAGATGATGAACGAGAAAGAGATACAACAGTGAAAAAACCTCGATGCTTACTTCATAGTCTATATACAGTCTAACTGCACATTGTAAATATAACTAATGCTTCTAATGCACCTTCTAGTGTGTTACCAGAGACCGTATATGAGGAATCCTATGAATTTCTTGACTTACTTATTGGATGAAATTAATTATTGAGTGAAATGACATGGTGTGATGCTGAAGTTATTAAGTTTTAAGTTTGCTTTTCGGTTACTTCAAAGTTACCAGGTGAAGTTGTGTGATAAACCGAATGTCGTGGATTGGTTGAACCAATATGTGGAGTCACGGGCTCAACATCCTGGCACTTGTCCGAATAAGAACGTCCTAGAACATAGACTTTCAGTACATGCATTAAAGACTGTTGGGCCATGTTCAGACTGCAAGCCGATCAGAACGTCTGTGTACAGATAGGACCAAGCAATAGTAATGATGTAGGTGTCAGTAACTACGTAGGTGGTGCATCATCTCATTCTCCATGTTGCGGTTCAGAACTCGCACCAGGCAGACTCCACAACGGAAGAGGCTTTGGCACTCGTCTTGAAACCCAGCACTTCCATCAATCTGGATTTGACATCGTCATTGTTTGCTGTGTTGCAAGTGATGGAAACCGATCTGAGCAGTCAGAGCATCCAGACTGAGATGCCGCCACCTCCAAAATTTTATTTTGCTGTCCAGACTATCAAATAATCTGGATACAATCTAGATATTCCAAAAATCAGATTTGGGCTGGCAGTCTGAACATGGCTTTAGGGAGCCCATACTTATCTTTCTACCATTATGAGGTAGATCACCAAATATCTGGATTCCATGTGATGGAAGAAATCCAAAGGGTGGGCCAGTTAGCGGGTCTTCAAGGCCTCGCCTAGCTCCCTTTGCTCTCACTCAGAACTATGCAAAGCATGGTGGGTGCAGGTAGGTGAAAACGGTACCTGCAAGGAACAGCTTCTGCCATCAAGCCAATCAACTGACTCAGAGTTCTAGAGTTTCATCGTTTAGTTTGATCTGAAATAAGTTTTGATTTGATTCCTGATTTCGTGTGAAAGGTACATTTGGCTGGTGATGATTCTGGAAAGCGGCCTACGTTCTTTTTATACACAGGACTATTGCCCACAATGTGTGTACGTTTCAGAGATGTAGCACAGTGATTAATAAGAGTTCTGTTGCTAGTCTTAGGGGTGTATGAAGTATGCTAACATTGCTAACCAAAAACGGAAGCAAGTAGATAGAACGTGGACGCCACAAGGAAAGCTAGTATAATTCATTTCATTAATGATGTGCTATGCTTAGGGGTATAAGAAGTATGCTAACACAAGTATGGTAGTTTGAATGCGGACGCCACAATGAAAGCTAGTATAATGCATTTATATAGGTGTGTTTTGAGAAGGTACTAGCTTTGGAGCTTCCACTGCGTACTTGTGTTAGCACACTAATGCTAACATACTACATCTTTATACACACATGTTTTGAGAAGGCACTACCTTTCATTATGGCTTCCATATGGTATCTATGCTTCCGCTAGCATACATGTGTTAGCATACTAATGCTAGCATACTCAGTTGATAGGGTGTTTTCTTTTCTTTAGTAGGGGATCTAAAAAAAACTCGAGTTACAAGCTTGAGGTGAGGTAAGCATCTTCAGGTGAAGTACTCCTTAGTGCATACCCATCCTGGCTATACGCTGTCTATACATACAAATGAATGGCAACTAAAAAGGTAGTCCGTTTTGCGCTAGACACGTTTCGTTCCCTTCCGTTGCCTTAAGGGAATGTGCAGCCGCCTCCTACTGGCTATTAAACTGTACTGTCACATATACGAACTTCATTTGTTCTTTACCGTTTAAAAGAACGCTGCCGAAGTAAACATTTTGGATACCAAACTGCTGTGTGTTGTGTTGTGTCGTGTCTGTTTTGTTGAGTTTTCTTCAGGGAAAAGAAAAAAAAAAATGAAACGGAAACCAAATACCCCCATGTGCATTCATTATTTTTGGTATTTTTATTCATATATATTCACATATAGCATATTTATTTGCAGATCTGCTAGGAAAGTCACAGTGCGACTTTTTACCCCTTTGAACATGAACCACAAACAAAACAAACAAACAAACACTTTAAAATCTGAACTTTTGGTAATTAAAACCAGCATTACAAAAACCTAAATTAACACTTTTCCCCAAAATGCTAATATGAAATAGAAATTTGGCTTCGATTTGCAACATGTTAGCCGATGCCTTGTTTTCCTCAATTCATTTCTTAAGAACAGTTCAAGCTTCTACAGTTCTACATGTGCCACCATCATCTTTGTTTCACAGCAAACAACATTAGATAATGCTTGTATCACACCGTGACTGGTTGTTGATAGGTGCAACTTCTTGTGCGTCATTGTATACATTCTCAGGAGTGTTTCTGGAAAGTGAGAAACGGTCAGTAGTTTCAATCTTAAAGCTCATCGGACAAACAAATGAGTCCCCCTGTGACTGAAATAAACCCACACACCACGTAAAATCTCCATGAGCATCAACAACAGCGATGTGATTGGACTGGGCATGGACTGGACAAGTTTCTGGATGTAGGCCATATCACTGTTCAGACACTCTTGCATCAAAGAATTGGGCCAGATTTGGTGGTTGTTCCAGGTGGTCCCACAGATTTTCAAGAGGGTTCAATCTAGGGATTTGGTGGGCCGGTCCAGGTGTGTGAATGCTCCTCCTGAATGTTCATCATGCCAACCAGTCACAGTTGCAGTGCTGTGAATTCGGGAATGGTCATCTTGGAATACAGGAATTGGAATGTTATGTTGCTTGGTAAGATGGTGAAACCTGGTTGTCCACTTGTCCAGCAGCTCAGTGTAGGCACTGTGGTTCAAATCTACTGTCACCTCAACCAAAGAACCCATTTCCACCTAACTAAAACACCCCCAGAACACAAAGGTGACTCAGTTTGTGTCCGGGGATTTTATATTCCGTGTTATTAACTGAGCCATATTGATGACATAGCAACTTCAACCAAGTAAAGGGAGACGAGGCTTATTCCATATGGACACGTACCTCCATGACGGTATAAATCCAGTCCAGTAGCTGTCTGATGTCGGTGTAAACTCCAGGTTTTTCTTCATGGGCACAGCCATCTCCCCAGCTCACCACGCCCACCAGCTGCCAATGAGATGACAAGTATACCAGGGGACCCCCACTATCCCCCTATAGACAGAAAAAGGGACATCAGGAAAAAAAGCTAGCGCCTTCATTCCAGCCCTTTTCTCTGTTACAAGGTGACATCATCTCGTAACACAGTCTTTACTGCCCGCCTACTGACACAACCTAGCACAAGGTACAGCTACTACTGGAGGCCGTGAAGAGTTTGTTCAGTTTTGTATGTTGAGAAGCATGTAAATCAATTCTAGTAGACCCCCAAAAATAAAATTATGAATACTGAACAATAGCATAATAATAGATCCCCTCCAAACAAACAAGTAACCACTATAAACACCGTCCCCCAAAATTTGGATGCACCTGATCGGATGTACATTTTTGGAATTTCAAAGTTTTGATTTGGATGTAGTAGCTTGGATGCTTGAAATGAGCTTCTAAGACAAGTACAAATGGTCCAGTGGTTATCAGTCCAGCCCAGCCCAAAATGGTTTCCACATTTTTGTTCCAACTCGACTAAAAACACATAGGGATGAAGGGAAAAACGTGGGCAGTCTGAGAGGTGCCATGTCATGGATTAGTATAGCACACTGGACAATACACTGGCCTCCACACAGCAGACAGGGCCTTGATTCCCATGCCTAGGCCTTGGGCAAGACTCCAAACAGTGTTTGCCAAATACATAAACCTCAACGTAGCTTACGCAAGAACCTATGCAGCTAATCAATCATACCTGGCAAGAATCTACTCCGCCGCGGAGATAGCCGGCACACAGCATTCTGGGAGTGATGGCTGAGCCATAGACGGATGCATTTGAACACACAGACCGGTCAATCAGGGGTACTGTGGCTTTCTGTAGCACAGAAGATAACTGACCTGCAAGCATAAGAGGAATGAAACGTTACAGAACAGACCATAACAGCTTATATCTGAGATGCTGTTTTGATGACGGTTCATTCCATTGCTTGTTATTGAATAAAAATGATTATTATAAAATGGCCATGTTCATATTGGTGTTCTCTTGGAGCCATACTGAGTGCTAAGGGTATGATACTCAGCAAAGCAGGCCTTGGAATATTCAAGACCAAGTTACACTACCAGTCCAAAGTTTGGACACACCCAACTAAATGGATGGTGTTGGTGATCTTAAAGACTCGACAGGCTTACACTTAACAGCTCCAATAACAACAATACATATCCTGATATACCACATATTCTCTTGATGCACCACAGTATTATATTTCTCCATATCTCCACCTCTAACATACAGTACATTACTTTGCGCTCTAGTCATTCTTTCAGTTTTGTGAATATTCACGATGGACAGTTTCTTGCTATATTAGCCTCCACTGCTGGTTAAGAAAGCGGTTTCCTCCTCCCTAGGCAGGCATACCGCAGTACAAGTCCTTGGGCAAGACTCCAAACAGCGTTTGCCAAATACATAAACATCAATGTAGGTTACACAAGAACCTATGCAACTAATCATACCTGGCAAGAATCTACTCTGCCAGCACACAGCATTCTGGGAGTGATAGCAGAGCCATAGACGGAGGCATTTGGAGGTTGTAATGGAGTGACTCCGGGACTCCATGTCTCCACCATTGTTGAGCTAGAAAGCCTAAAAACAGCCATGCAAACTTTTTCCACAAAGTAAAGGCTTCGGCAAGTAGCCTCAATTGCACTTTGACCGTTTTGATTGTTGCTATGCACTCGGCGTCACTCACCTTAACCGCAGACACTAACTATCCGAACCCTTTTGCACTTTTAGCTGCATCTGAATTTCTGTCAGGTGTAAATCTCTCGAAGGGGAAACAGTTTGGCCAGCAGTTACCTGCTCTGAGTGCCATGGCAAATCTTTTGGACCAACATTGGAGCAGTAACTGAATTGACAAACGTATTTAGAATCTAGTAAGTAAGATATTCGCAACCATTTGCTTATGCAAACCACTGATTCCCATGGGTCAGTTTTTGTTGTAACCTCATTTTGCTACATGTGACCTAAAAACAATAGTGCACAGTGGCTTATTTTACATAGCCCTTATTTTAAGTCAGCTAAACGGCCCATTCCTGTCAAAGTAGGTTCTTCGCCACATTAAGAGACCAAGAGTGCACCAAACTTAAATCTTAACCTTAACGCAAGCTAGCTATGCACAGCCTTCAACACCAATTTAGCCACGCCCACTCACCATTCTCCTTCCGCACACCCCACCCAGTCACTACGAGCTCCTCCCCTTCCTTGATTAAGAGCTGGTATGGGGGCAGGCAGACTGGGTGAATGGAGTCTGGAAGTAGAAGATGGAAACTGGTGAGAAGATTGGAGTGAACACTTGGTTACAGCAGACGAAAGCTGAAGCAATGGTTGAAGAAAGTTCTTGGGGACCATCCAGTCAGTTGCCAAGTTGATTGCAGTGCAACCCCTTTGTGGAGGTTCTAAAGTAATGGACTGACTTGACTGCCAAGGTCATGGACATGTTCCGTAACTAGTACAAATGGATGGATAGCTTGTTTTGAGCACCTCCAAGAGTCACGGCCCAAGCCAGTCGGAGCATGGCGATGTCGTAGTCATGTCGTATGTGCGTGTAGTCATCATGAAGGATGATGTTTTCCACAGATATGCCTCCTAATGATGTCAGGTGGGTGTGGCCTAGAACGACACGCCATGCACCAAGTTCCCATGTCCGTCTGAGTGGAACAATAAGAGGCAGACTGATAAGTATATACACACACACACATCCATATATATCGGTCTGCTGGCTTGATCAAGTCGGCACCCCACTGACTGTTTGCCACTGCTGGTCCATCCTCAGACCACCCAGATTACTGTCCTGAGTACAAAATCTAACTAGCTTTTAATCCAACCAACTTTGCCAGTAGTGGGCCAATAGTGGTCCGCTGTCCTCCTGCTATCAGGGTTTTAATTCGGTGTCTCAATGGAAATATCAAATGACCTTGTTAATAGTTCTTGCTAACCATATACCGATTTAATGCTAATGCTAATTTCTGCTAGCACCTCTATTTGATTTCCTGTGTTGCTTTGACCTCAGGCTAAAGGTGCCACATGTTTGTTTCCATGCACCGGGTTAAACACCATTTAAGGCAAATTTTACATAACCCTATTCACTTACACACTCATCATCAAAACAATAGTTGCGCAAATAGCTGCACCCAGAGGGAATCAACCAACAGGAATGAAACTTGGTCTGTAGGTTTGACATTGTGAGACGTGCCAATGATTCAAGTTTGACGCTCGGCCACCCATGTGACATAAGCAAGGATGGGCCTTATCGCTGTACCGGACTGACCCAACAGCCACGATTGTGGACCCTGAGCCTCCATGAGTCATCCGTTGGCAGACGGCTACACGATGCAGGACTACATGCACACAGACTGTTACGTCGACTGTCCTTAACACCACGTCAGCGTCACCAAAGACTGCAATGGTGTCTTGCCAGACTGTCATGGATCCGTGTGTGGAGGGACTGTGGTCAGCGCCAAGATGAATGCTTTGCCGTCATGCGTCTAAAAGGCCTGGTGTCACTCCATCTCCACCCCTACCGCACCATCTGCAGGAACTGTGTGAGGATATTCAAGCTGCATGGGATGGATTATCACAGGACACCATTAGGAACCTCTACAACTCCATGCCGAGACGTCTGGCATGTCGCGTTAGAAAACATGGTGGCCCGACGCCATACTGAGACACTACTTCTGTATGTGTAGCTCAATAAATATTGATCATATCAGTGTAAACTGATCATCATTTATTGATCCTGGTGACCTTTATCTTCCTTCCCAACAGACCTGCAATCCCACACCTCCTTCTGGGTGCAGCTGTTCTTTTGGTGATGAGAAGTTTATCCTGTTAGCCATCTTAGCTTGCTACTTTTGAGCCTTGTTAGCTAAACAAAACTTGGTTCATCTACTACTACGTTAGGGGGTCAATGGGAGCAACATAACCGCATGTTCACATTAGCAGTCGACAGAGCGACGGCTGGGGAGTCATTTCCTATGGGAAGTGTGGATGATGGAGAAGGCTGCGTTACAGTACTCACCCGGTGAAGCAGTGGGCAGCGCTGATGACCCATCGTGTGGAGATCAATGCTCCGCCACACACATGGTGTCTGTCCCACTGCACACTGACCTGCCATGGCCATGACTCTTCTACTGTATCCACTCCACCTACAATACGATTTAAGCCAGCCACTTCCCCACAGTCTATACACGCACACACACGCGCGCGCACACACACACACACACACACACTAATGAATTACAGTACTTTTATTTTGGTTAAGCCATTTCTATACTATTTCTATTTTCATTTTTAAAAGGTGCCATAGAATGTAACATTGTAGAGTCTAGTACCTAGAAAACGGGCCAATTCCAAAATCCTAAACTGTTCTGGAACAAAACACACCCCCAACATTTACATACAACCACGATGATGGAGCTCCAGCAACCAAAATGGTGGACTACGTGGAGAAACCTAGTGTTCCAGGCTGCGAAGGTGGTGTCAGCACCATTCCTTTCCCAAGGAGCGCAACTGTCAGCGGTACATGATTGATATTTATCTTCAAACCAGGCTGAAGCTGCTTCCTATTCACCAGCTTCTCAATCCAAATGCTCCGTTCCACCTTAAATGCTACAACTTGTAAAGACACCAGAATGTACCTGTGACACCATTTAAGGTGGAATGGAAAATTTGGTAAACAAAAGATGGGAGAGCTGCTTAACAGGATCCCAGACAACTTCTATCCTGCAGTCTGCACCTCTCAGTCCAGACAGTTTCCCAAACTCTTGGACAACATGAGTTCACTCAGCGTTTAACCCTGAAGAGACTGAATAAAGGAGGAGCAGCTCCACCTTTATTAGCATCCCAACCCCAACAGCAGCCTGCAAGCAGCAGCCATGCTGTGCGATTGTATCCGTGTTTGCCGGTTGAAGCAGATCTTAAACTGAGAGTTCCATAGTGAGGAACAACTTTAATCTACTGTGTGTTGATGTCCAGATGGAAAGCTGGTAGCTAGAATGGGTAACGTTAGCCGCTAGCATTAGCTCTAGGTAACTAGCATAGATAACTAAATAGTTTGAGGAGGCTCATTTTATTTAGTCTATTCCCACATGTTGCGTCTGCGTGATCATCGTGCGTGGCGCCTTGCTGTAAACCAGCCAATCAGAGCAGAGTGCTTTTAAATATTCATGAGCTCAACAAGAAAGGAGCTTGTTTCATTCTAGGGCTGAATCGTAGGGTGTAAATGGGCACAGTGTAGAACCACATCTGGGTGACCAAAGTCATGTACCTTCTATCTAGAACATCAGAGAACAGTTGAACATGCTCAATACGTTGAACGTACTCAACTGGACAGTAGTTAGTGTGTCCATTCTTTACCTTTATTAGCTTCCATTCTTTTCAAGGGACTCACCTTCAGTTTCAAGTGCAGTCTTAGAAGTTGGTTAGCATTCCCAGCATCTCACCGTCCACATAACCCCATTACAAATATACACCCATCAGTCCGTCTCTCAGATGGTTGGTTTCTATGTTCTAGCGCAAATAACCTTAAATTTTGGAATTTTGGAAACTCCTGTTTCCCCCCCCTACTAGTTTTTCCATTGACTTCCTTCCTTATCCCACATTAATAAAAATCTCATTTCCAATCTCCTCAGGACTATCTCCTGAAAAATTAATACTGTGTGTTTAATGGCCATTTAAACTGGAAATTAAATGGATGAAGAGTGGTTCAGCATTTCATGGCGGTAATCCAGCTAATGCGGCTAATGTGAGCTAACGTCCAAGGAAAGCTAATGGGCCAGCTAAAGCAGCCAAGACCTGATCAGATATACATGTAGTCAAAGTAATTGCTTTGTGTTTTGTACATGTTGGTTAAGTCCCTAAACTTTACAGCTCTACCATTTACCCACATAAAAAAAAAACAAAAAAAAAAAACAGGCTTTCGTTTACCTGAACAAGACAGTGATATTGCTGAGCCGGAGGTGCACTGATCTCTGAAACAACACCAGGATTTGGGAAAAGAAAGTGTCAGCACACTTGGAACAGGCATATATACAAGAATACACTCATCATCAAAAGAACAGCTGCACCCAGAAGGAAGTGTGGGATTGCAGTGCTGTCGGGAGGGAAGATGACACCAGGCCTTCTAGACACGTGATGGGTGATAAACTCATCTTGGCCATCTGCCAATGGTGCTGGCACTAACAGGACAACTCATGGAGGCCCTGCTCGCTGAATGTGCGTAATCATGGCTGTTGGGTCAGTCAGGTACAGCGATAAGGCCAGTCCTTGCTTATATCACATGTGTGGTCGAGTGTAAAACCTAAATCATTGGCACGTCTCAAGATGTCAAACCTACACACCAAGTTTCATTCCAGCCGGTTGATTCCTTCTGGGTGCAGCAACTGTTTTGATACTGAGTGCACATTGTGAATGTTTGTAATTGTGGACACTTGTATTACCTCCCATTGAGGAGATTCCAGATGGTTGTACTTGCTTCTTGAGTTTCAGAATTGACAGCGGCGAAAGCAGCTCCTACGTCAGAGTGTAGACTCTTCACAGGCACCTGCACACTCCGTGGGCTACTACAAGAGAACACGGCACATCAAATCTCCCATTAGGCCTTGTTCAGGCTGGCAGCCCAAAGCCGATGTTTGGCACATCCAGCTTGTGTTGTGATAGTCTGGATAGCAAGACAGCACAAGAAATTTGGAGGTGGTTTGAGAAGCAGTTCCGAATCTGATACAGGTGCCCCTCAGTCTGTACACTCAAATCGGATTTACATTTACATTACATTTACGGCATTTAGCAGACGCTCTTATCCAGAGCAACTTACAACCGTGCTTAGTGTTCCGTTGGATGATGTTTCCCAGCTAGTATAAGTAGGTTAGGAGTCTAAAACTCACCCTGAGCTCAGACACTGCCCGAACAAGGGACAGTGCTGCTACCTAGAGAGAATAATACACAGACATATATAGCATAAGTGCACTACCTGGCAACCCAACCCAGTGCTCATACCTAGAGAGAAGAGAGGTTATGGTGAGTAGAAGTGCAAAACAAAGTATTTCAGCATACGCATCTTTAAGTGCTTTACAGAGAGACGGGTCTTCAGCCTGCGTTTGAAGACTGAGAGAGACTCAGCTGTTCGGACAGCCAGTGGGAGTTCATTCCACCATCTGGGATTTCAAGTGTCTTCTCCATTACTCACAACACGACAACAATGTCAAATCTATGTCAAAGTGATGGAGGTGCTGGGAGTTGCTACATAGATACTAATACTTACATTATTAACACAGCAACCCATATAGATGGGTTGCAGATAGATTGGTGAAGTCTGGACACACAAATCTGATCTGATGACTTGCCCGAAATCAGATTTGCCTGCAGACTGCAAAAAAATAAAAGATTTATTGGCAAGTAAAGTGATCTTATATCTAGTTGATCCATCTTAAAATTCTCATTTCAAAATTGAGTTTAAGATTATGTACCTATTATTTCCAAATGTTTTTTACTTGTTTCAGGTGATTATTGTAAGCCAATTTTCCCCACTATATAGGCAGACAATTTGGCCTGTTTCAAACTAATTTCTTAATATAAGGAAAATTATTTGCCAATATAGAGGGCTTACTAAAATCACTTATAGGTAGTAGGGAAATAAATACAATAATCTTAAAATTAGCATACAGCAATCTCAAAATCAGAATTTCAAGAGGTGCTAGGTGCAAGATCATTGTACTTGCCAAGATATACATTTTTTGCGTTGCAGGCAGATCAGAATGTTTTGATTTTGGAATTTCTTGATTTTGGAATTTCTCAAATCAGACTTGTTGGGATGACTGTCCGTACTGTTATTTATAAGTGATCAGATCAGAAATCACGTGTTCAGAGATCACTAATCTATCTGCAAAGGTCGCTGTGTAGCCACGCTGGTGATGTGGCTTTCATACCTGGATGCCGGAAAGACGGAGGTGCGTCATCTCGACCTCCAACCTTTTTGCCAGTCTTTTTGAATCCCAGCAATTCCGTCACTCTGGCTTGGACACCATTGTCGTTTTTTGGTGTGTTGCGAGTGACGCATTGGACACTTCCAATTAGACAATCAGATTTGCGCAGCCAGAGCATCCATACGAGATGTATCCATACAACTTTGATTGGAAGCGCATTTCAAACCATCTCCAAACGGTTTGCAAATCGGATTTCATGTGTTGTTTTTGCTGTCCAGATGAATCAGTCTGGATCAATCAATCAATCCGGATATGCCAAAAATCAGATTTGGGCTGGCAGTCTGAACATAGCCCATATGCTACACTCTGGAATACTGCCAGAGAAAGCATCATTCCGAAGTGCATTCTAGTATCACCACAACAGGACAGCCCAAACATTCACGATGGTGGGTGATGATTCCTTATTGAGTTTTGCACTGGAACTACTAAGCTAATGTAGCTAGCATGTAATGGAAGCCTGGAACTCACCAATTAGCACTGTGCTAACTGCAAGCCTAAGTCTTCACACACTTGTCTCAGACTGTGTGGAGATGTTCAGTCGTCTGTAACAGTCCTGTTTATGTGGTTTCTGACGCTGTACGACACACTGTTTTCTATAAACATGGACTCGAGTACAGGCACATGGACGAAAGTCAGGAACGCTGCTTCTGTTTTTAGCCATATCTTATACTTTTGACCACACACACACACACACACACACACAGTATCAGAAACTGCATATGCCAGATCAATTATGTTACCACTTATTGCTAGCTACAGCTAAGTAAACGTGTACATGTGACTTAAAGAACTCTCTCATTGGACACAACAGTCTCGTTCAGGGACTAGCCAGGTCAGTGTACCTAGGAGGTTCACCTGGTATTTGAACCACTAGCCTTGTTGGCTCCTTCGGTTCCTTGGTTCCTTTTGAGCATGGACCCAGTGCTTAGCAAACATGGGTGCACATATATGAACTTACTGTGAATACCCCAGTTGTTGGCATGCGGCTCGGGTGTACTGGGATCTCCAGTTGTCTGCACATACAGTTCGCCATTTTTGGTTGTTACCAAAAACCTGCAAGATGAAACTCTCACCCACCAATCTCACTACATGCATGCATGCATACATACATACATACATACATACATAGAGTCACTCATCATCAAAAGAACAGTTGCACCCAGAATGAATCAACCGACAGGAATGAAACTTAGTGGGTAGGTTTGACTCGGCCATGCATGTGACGCAAGCAAGGACGGGCCTTATCGCTGTACCTGACTGACCCAACAGCCACGATTGTGGACATTCAGCGAGCAGCGATGACCTCCATGAGTCATCCTGTCAACCATTGTCAGACAGTTGCACCACGCAGGTCTACATGTACACAGACCGTTATGACGACTGTCCTTAACACCACGTCACCGTCACCAAAGACTGCAATGGTGTCGTGCCAGACTGTCATGGAGTGACTAAGAATGGCAGCGGGTCATCCTCAGTGACGAGTCCCGCTTTGTCTTGGTGGAGACGACCAACGAATCCATGTGTGGAGGCACCGTGATCAGCGCCAAGATGAATGGTTTGTTGTCACGCATCACACGTCCAGAAGACCTGGTGTCACTCCACCTCCACCCCTACCGCACCATCTGCAGGAACTGTGTGAGGACATTCAAGCTGCGTGGGATGGATTATCAAAGGACACCATTAGGAACCTCTACAACTCCGTACCGAGACGTCTGGCATGTTGGGTTAGCAAACATGGCAGCCCAACTCCATACTGAGAGACACTACTTCTGTATGTGTAGCTCAATAAATATTGATCATATCAGTCTAAATGTATCATCATTTATTGATCCTGGTGACCTTTATCCTCCCTCCCAACAGCACTGCAATCCCACACCTCCTTCTGGGTGAAGCCCCCACTTGCAGCATATATGACTATGTAACCACAACTGGCAGCCTGACACAGCATGCTCAGCATTTGAGTTAGAAGATATGGAGATGCTGGTCTTCAGGCCTGGAGCTTAATTTACAGAAAGCAATCACAGTCAAAACACTGATCAGAATACATATTCAGCTCTACACAGGGATATCAAAACCTGGATACATTGCTTAGCCTGGTGTGTACACACCTGGATAGGTAGCGTTGATGCTCAGTTTGGACACACAGGTGAGCTCATCTTCTCCATCAGCACAATCAGCTTCCCCATTGCACGCTTTAGCTACATGAACAAACCTCAGAGACCCAGCGCAGAAATAAAACCTCGAGTTGATCAGCCTGATTACTGCGAAAGAAAGAAAACAGAAAGAAAGAGAAAGATTTTCACTGCTATGAATAGGCAGACACAAGTTCAGTTTTGCACTGGAGCAAAGGGAAGGAAGATAAAGGTTACCAGGAATAATAAATGATGATCAATTTAGACTGATATGATCAATATATATTGAGCTACACATACAGAAGTAGTTACAGTATGGAGTTGGGCCGCCATGTTTGCTAACCCAACATGCCAGATGTCTCGGCATGGAGCTGTAGAGGTTCCTAATGGTGTCCTTTGATAATCCATCCCACGCAGCTTGAATGTCCTCACACAGTTCCTGCAGATGGTGCGGTAGGGGTGGAGGTGGAGTGACACCAGGCCTTCTGGACGTGTGACACGTGACTACAAATCGTTCATCTTGGTGCTGACCACAATGGAGGTTCGTTGGTCGTCTCCACCAAGACTAAAGCGGGACTCGTCACTGAAGATCACACACTCGTCACAGTCTGGCACGACACCATTGCAGTCTTTGGTGATGGTGACGTGGTGTTAAGGACGGTCTGTGTGCATGTAGTCCTGCGTGGTGCAGCCGTCTGCTAAAGATGCTGCACTAACAGGATGATTCATGGAGGCAGCACTGCTCACTGAATGTCAGCAATCATGGCTATTGGGTCACTAACTAGTCATGCAGTTTTCAAAATATTCCCCATTCAAAATCCGGAATGTTCGGTCCGACATACTTTTTGATCCGACATACGGTTTTTGGAAAAACTGCATTAACTTCAGATTTTTTTCCCATTAACAATGAACGGTGTGCATAAAGGACACGCCCATCTCCTGTACTTCTGCTCGACCGACAGACATCATTTCATGTACACCAACTCAGTACAGACCCCCCCAAACACAAATTCAGTGTTGGTCTGACTTGCACTCATCTGTTTGTCTCTTTCCCACATCCTTCTTTCCTCCCATAGAGTCCCATTCGTTTTCACCCCCTTTCAAACCCTATTGTTTCCTTTAACCTACAGCCACCAACCTGCATGTACACACTCAGGACTCTTCTATGTGTCGTTTATTCATCCCTCATTCCTTCCGTACATTCCCATTACTTTTTAGTAACCACACATTAGCAACCAGCTAGCAACAAGCTTAAGCTGCACAGTCACTTTAGTAATCACTTTTCCAGTTTTAGCTTCATTAGCATTTTACCTAAAGAGCACCAGACCAGCACTAGACCTGCATGAACCAGTGTACACCAGCTGGCCAGTCAGTAGTGTAGGTGGCAGTAGGTATTAGCATGCTTACTGTAGTAGAGCCCCACTGCCAGTAATGCTAGTGTTAGCAATACACAGCATACAATGATCAGAGCCAACTTCAGTCTCTCCCTCTTCTTCGTCCGTAACTTCGACAGCCTCCTCGACCTCACAGGCATGGCCACACTCCCTCTGTCCAGGGGAGGGAGGTCAAACTGGTCAATGCTATGAAGCTCAGGAGATCAAACCTGAATTAGTAATAGGGGTGTAAAGCTATAAAGCTGTCACCTCACAGCTCTTCTCTAGCTGAGTGTGTTAGCTGGTGGAATCACAAATGAGCCTGGATCCATCTTCCTGGCCTGACCGGTCCTCTTGACCAATGAACAGGCACCGTTGGCCTATGACATCACCTTCCACAGGTGAGCTGAATGGGTCTGGATTGCTTTAGGTGGTTCAATCAAAGGCCTCGGCCTGTTGCAACACTTGGCAGCAATGATTTAGGTGGCTTTTGAACGAGCAACTTGGGAGAGTTGCCATTTGGGTAATGGCAAGTGTTGTACTTGGGTTGATCTGAGGGTAGTCTGTTGTTTACCCTACCCTGGCTCCAGAACTGAGCTTTACAAGAACACATCTCTTCTTTGAATCCCAATATAGAAGCTTCTAATTGGTTGCAATGGCTTCTACTGCTTGTTTGCTAGCAAGATGTTGTGCCCAAACCTTCAGGATCACCCCAAGGGTTGTTGAAATAGCGTTCGTGTTTAGCAGTTACTGCACATTCTTGAAAAGGATGAATTTGAGAAAGTATCTTTTGGAAACATGCTAGGTAAGTTGAATTGACTTACTAAACAAGAGATGCAGTACATCGTAGGCCCTTCAGTTTGGTTCACTTTCCTAGTCTGTGGAACTCCTTCAAACAAAAAAGCGCATTTTTAGTTCAAGCTTAATCTACTAAGCCTAAGGCCCACATTGTGATTGTAACTAGTTGACCACTGAGAAGCCAATTGCTCCCAATTCTATTAGTATTGTTGGACTCAAAATAGTACTTTCCTATTGGACAATCTTTATGTCTGGGTTTAGGGAACCTTGCTAGCTGAGAAATCCTGCTTTGTGCAATACCTGGAGGAGCCTTTACTCAAACACAGCCTCGATTTCATGTCAACATACACATTTTTACTGATCAATGATGTGGATGCACTTTGATCACAGACATATTGGTAAGTAAACAGATGGGTTAAAGAGCACCATGAAAAGAAAGGTGGTTGGTGGGAAAACAGTAGAGCTTTGGACCTGGATGTCGAGCAGATTGGAGTTGCTAGAATTCAGACCCATTTTAACCCCTCAACGGTGCCTTCTTTAGAAGGGCGTGATTGAGAAAAGGTTCACAGGTTCCATCATTGTTGATTTTGATGATCTGAAGGAACGTTTGTACCCGGAAATGGCGGATGGGAGAAGCGTCTTTGTTTCTTGATACTGTTTACAAGACACCCCAATGATCAGTTCTGAATCCCTACAAGTTTTTGTTGGTGTTATGTTATATAAAAACATCAAAACTCAATTTATGGGTTGATAATTCACATTCTGGTGGTGGATACCCCCAACAATGTGCGTCTGAGCCCTGGACATGCTCAGTCAAGAGCCTAAACAGTGTCAGCCCTCAGCAGCCGTAATTTGAGTTGTTGTTATCCAAAATAAAACCTCATTCATTTCTGGGATTGATTGATCAATTTTTTTTTTTCCATTTTTGATCTGTCTATTTTTTTACAGAATCTAAACAAGCCAGATTCCCTTTGAAACATGTCCAATTCCATCATGAATGGAACCATAGAAATGCTATTTGGATGCTAATGCTCATTGGATATCCAATAAACCAATCTTTTTCCATTTACTTCCAGTCAAAGTTGAAAACATTCAATTCTTCTCTTGTAAAGCTACCATTCTGGAGATCCAAGGTTTTGCTGGGACAGTGAGGAAATGCAAGAGCAGCCAACAAATGAAGCAAAGATGTTTCAAGGGACTCGCCTTAAAAAAGAGCAGTGGAAATAATGAGGAACAATAAGAGTGACGAAAGCGTGACCCTTGACATTGACCCTTTGTATCTACAGGTTCAACAAAACATGTTTGTGTAAACTCTACATAGAAACAAGGAGGTTTCAATAAGGCCTGACCAGCACTGATGAGCACCACAGCAAATGTAGCCAGTAGACACCACAAAGCTGGCCTGACTTTGGAAGAACCACCGGTCACTCAGGATATTGGGATGTGTGCTTGGCTGTGTGTTTGAAGGGAAACGAGTTTGCCCAATAACACCACCTTTCACTGCAAACCAATGGATGAGTGCACGTGTAATTTTTGCACAGTGAAGCAAATTTTACTGCTAAGTGGCGGCTGTTAAACCAGTCGGACGGGAAGGATCAGGGTGGATAGAGGCACAAGGAGAGAGAAGGCCAGGTAACCAGGGTTATTAGGGATGGTAACAGGCACGGGTCACGTTGCAAAGTAACAGAGAGGAAACAGACAGAACCGCAACATTTGACAACTTCAAACTTCAACTTCCATTCATCTCGTTCTCTGATGGAGGACCCCCAGACCAACATGCAGGTAGAGTTCAGTCTTTAATGTGGTGTTTGTGGGAGGTGAATATAATAAGCCTACGAAGAGAGTCCAGTTCACTCTGTAGCTGTAGCTGGTGTTTGGGTTCAGGTGAACCCAAAGACTGCAGTGTCTTTCTAAAAGACTTTGTAGCCATAACAATCTGAAATTAAGAATAGAAAAGATTATATGGAAATGAAACAAATCAATAAACACTGTTAAACAGTATTAAATAAGAATTAATGTGGTGTTTTTAGTGTATCTGGTTTGAGATTATAGTCTTGTGTGACCTCATTTCTAGGCATAACATATATGTACA
>CM067477.1:38718895-38731020 GCA_034552555.1 Semaprochilodus insignis
TGCTGCACTAACAGTGTGTGTGTATTGCAAAGAGCTGTTCACGAGCAAAGGCCCCAGAACCTCAAGGAACTGGAACTGATCCCACTGATCCAGTACTGAGATCCCTCAGTAAGTGTTTTTCAAACATGTGAAGCTTTACAGGAGACTTGTGAGCCATTATCAGTTATTAATAATGCAATAATTATTCATATGCCATGCCTGAAATATCACTCATGTGTGCACGTGTGATTGATTTGCTATATTGATTTTAGCTCATATTCATTGAAGGTGCCAATAATTCTGTATCCTGATTGTTCACTAAAGCTCCCAGAAATGCTAAACTACTGTATTTCTGGTCACACTGCTCACCACAACAGCCCACACTGCCATCAACTAAGTGGACACCGCCATCTAGTGGAGCGTTTAGAGAAAGGCAGCCAGAGTTAAGCAGCCCACTGAAAAGAAAAGGGGTTGTAATATAGATTGTAGGGATGTTTATAGATGTAGATGTGTATTTGTGACCTTCTGCACACTTTACATGACTAACGAGTCACAACACAGTCAGCAAAACGAAGGCTGGGGAACAACAGCTTCCAGTTTATTACACTCCGGAGAATAAGCGCAGGAAGATTTCCCCCAGCAATTACAGGACTCAAGCTGACCTCATTTTAATCCTCCGGAGATTTACCCTCATCTTTTGTCCTCGTTTCTTCTCTGTACTGTCTTCACCTTCAGCTCATGACTGCTGATGTAAAAGTGCCCGAATTATAGATGCGGTGGTGATTCTGCTGCACCAATTTTGGATTTGTATATTATTTAAATAAAGGGCATTGTCTTTATCATCTGTGTCGCACTGCTGTGTTAACAGCTGCTGCTGTTATACGCTCATCATCAAATGAACAGCTGCACCCAGAAGGAATTAACCCACAGGAATGAAACTTGGTGGGTAGGTGTGACATCATGAGACATGGACGGGCCCTATCGACCCAACAGCCACGATTACAGACATTCAGCGAGCAGTGATGCCTCCATGAGTCATCCTGTTAGTGCAGCACCATTGGCAGACGGCTGCACCACGCAGGACTACATGCACGCAGACCGTTACAACGACTGTCCTTAACACCACGTCACCGTCACCAAAGACTGCAATGGTGTCGTGCCAGACTGTCATGGAGTGACTCAGAATGGCAGCGGGTCATCTTCAGTGACGAGTCCCACTTTTGTCTCGGTGGAGACGACCAACGAATCCGTGTGTGGAGGCACCGTGGTCAGCACCAAGATGAACGGTTTGTTGTCACACGTCACACGTCCAGAAGGCCTGGTGTCACTCCACCTCCACCCCTACCGCACCATCTGCAGGAACTGTGTGAGGATATTCAAGCTGCATGGGATGGATTATCACAGGACACCATTAGGAACCTCTACAGCTCCATGCCGAGACGTCTGGCATGTTGGGTTAGCAAACACGGCGCCATACTGAGAGACAGACTTCTGTATGTGTAGCTCAATAAATATTGATCATATCAGTCTAAATTGATCATCATTTATTGATCCTGGTAACCTTTATCTTCCTTCCCAACACCACTGCAATCCCACACCTCCTTCTGGGTGCAGCTGTTCTGTTGATGATGATTTGTTTTCTAATAAACATATTTAAAACTAATTGAATTGTGGTGAAAACTGAGAAATCAGGTCAGAGATTTACCCTCTTACTGATAACTTTCTCTTTCTGGCCATGTAGTCGATGAGCCAAGATGTCTATGAAGTTTGCTTCTTTAGCTGTAGCATTGGAGCTGCGAGGCTAATGTAGCTAACAAGCTAAGTAAGCTTATACCCCACCAATTAGCCTCTTCAAGTTCAGTGAGATCTAATAGACTTGACTATGTGGTTTCTGACTCTGTATGACTCACTATAAACATGGATTAAGCACATTAGCATAGCTAGCAACTGTAGCAGCCATGCAGAAGTCTGAATTTCGTCAATATACACCCACCAGCCACTTTAATAGGTACGCCACCTTGTATCTACACTCACTGTCTATTGTATCAGCTCCCCTGACCATATAGTTTCACTCTGTAGTTGTACAGTTCCAGACTGTAGTCCATCTGTTTCTCTGTATACTGTATTACCCTGTTCTTCAATGGTCAGGACCCCCACAGGACCACCACAGAGCAGGTACTATGTGGGTGGTGGATCATTCTCAGCACTGCAGTGACACTGACGTGGTGGTGGTGTGTTAGTGTGTGTTGTGCTGGTGTGAGTGGATCAGACACAGCAGTGCTGCTGGAGTGTTAAACACTGTGTCCACTCACTGTCCACTCTATTAGACACTCCTACCTTGCTGCTCCACCTTGTAGATGTACAGTCAGAGACGATAGCTCATCTGCTGCTGCACAGTGCAGTGTTGGTCATCCTCTAGTCCTTCATCAGTGGTCACAGGACGCCGCCCACAGGACGCAGGCCACAGGACTCTGCCCACAGCATGCTGGCCAATGGTACGCTGCCCACAGGACGCTGCCCACAGGACACTGCCCACAGGATGCTGCCCACAGGAAGTTGCCCTCAGGACGCTGCCCACAGGACGCTACCCATAGGACACTGCCCAACAGGAAGTTGCCCTCAGGACGCTGCCCACAGGACGCTGCCCACAGGACCCTGTTTGCTGGATAGTTTTGGTTGGTGGATGATTCTCAGGCCAGCAGTGACACTGAGGTGTCCAGCAGCACTGCTGTGTCTGACTCACTTAGAGACTAATGATCAACTGCACATGGTTTCAGACATGGTGTGATGATCTAGGTGTGCAGTTTGCACCGTATGAGCTTCCCTTACTTGTTAGCAACATTAGCTTTGTAGCTCCAGTGCTAACACCAAAGAAGCTAACTTCTGCCACCAAGCAACGTGTTGGCTGATCGACTATGTTTGTAGTTAGTGGGGGAAACTGGCTGAACTATGGCTGTAAATGTACACAGACTTTAGTTTAGAGGAAGGTCTTTGCCAGCTGAGTCGTCACTGCATCAAAAATTAAAGGCTGAATTCATGCATAATGGGCGCTCTTCCCTCAGTCCCACGAGACTGGCTCACTCTCTCTATCACTCTCCTCACACTCGGGTTGCTAGGTTATGGCTAGCATGTTGCTAGGTGATGGCCCCAGGATGCGGGCATTGAGAGTGCTCTCGGGGGGCACGTTAGGATGATGTTAGAGTCACTCTAGACCATTAACGGTGTAAGATGCTGAATCCATTGTGGTTAAGCACCATTAGAGCCACTTTCCTCTTTGGTGAGTCCAACAGGATGCGATGTATTCCTGAATATATCTCCACTAAAAGTGGAAAAAAGTTTGGGGACGCTGTTTATATTCCGAACAGGCATGTCTTCTTTGTTGGTGTGCCCTAAACCCTAAATTATCAGTGCCAAAATTAGCGACAGTGCTATCTTGGGAATGAAGCCCAAGGCCACGCCCACCTCATGCTCTTTCTCTTCCTCCAGCTGTTCATACCAAGCAAGCTAGAGATGGGGGCAGAGATAGGGGTGTTTCTGGATGCCACCTGTGCCTGGATGGTGGTTAACTTAGCTATTTGCACTGAATGCTGTATGCCATGATTTTACATACCGCTACATTGACGGTTTAAGGTTTGAGCATCAAGCTAACATCCATAGTCTTGGTAAGTGAGCACACCAGCCAGTTGTAGCAGAGTGCAAAACAATCATCATGGGCAAAGGACACGATTTGATGCCCAACAGGGCATGATAAGGGGGTACCGGGTGAAAGGTGCTAGCATCTCAGAAACCACTAACTTTGTGGGATGTTCTAGAGCTGCCATAGTGAAGGTGTACTGAGAATGGACTTTGAGTGCCTCCCAACAGTGGAACGGTGGTGCCCCACAGGCCATTGATGCCAAAGGGGAACAACAACCCCGGCTAGTGATACAGAGCAATCGACACACCACAGTGGACTGGTTAACCTCTATAGCACAGGGCAAAGGAGCACAGGGCAAAGGCTCAGGGTTCACCATTGACGGAACACTGTTACGTCTGGGCCTGCAAAGCAGACACATGGTTAAGGTTCATCATTAACGTGGCCTCTGGTTTGCACAGGAGTGCCGTAATTTGACACTGGAGGACCGAAAACACTGCCTTCTAAGACAAATCCAGGTTCGTGCTTGGACGGTGCCATATACGCCACTAAACATGAGAACCAACGCCAAGACACAACCGTGGGCCAAACGCAGGGTGGTGGTGGCAGTGTACATATCTGAATGATGTTTACTTGGCATGATCTTAGACCATTAATACCACTGTATGACTGCCAGGTACCACCAGCGGGTTACTTGGCAATCCTAGCAGATCATGCGTGAGGGTAATGGTACACATTAACAGGATAACAGCCCACCACACTGTGCGATGGTGGTGCATGAGTGGTTTCGGGAGCACGACAGTGACTTTGGTGTCATTGCTAACATGCCTGATCTCAATCCACTGGAGCACATCTGGGACAACGTTCCATCACCTGATACGGTCCATGCCATGACGTCTTGCTAGTGTCAGCCCACAGTGGAAGATCCTGCTGCCAACAAATCTTCACTCTCTGGAACATTGAAGAGTGCGAGGTGACCACACCCCCCTGAACATCAATGGCTCTGTTGTGGAAATCGTCCAGAGCACAACGTTCCTCGGCGTCCACATCACAGAGAACCTCACGTGGTCCCTCAACACCAGTTCCATAGCCAAGAAAGCCCAGCAGCGCTTCTACTTCCCGCGGAGACTGAGGAAAGCTCATCTTCCTCCTCCAATCCTCACCATGTTCTACAGAGGGACTGTGGAGAGAGCATCCTGAGCAGCTGCACCATCGCCTGGTTTGGGAATTGCAATGCCTCAGACCGCAAGACCCTACAGCGAATAGTGAGGACAGCTGAGAAGATCATAGGGGTCTCTCTCCCCTCTGTCACAGACATTCACACCACACGCTGCACCCGTAAGGCCATCAGCATTGTGAAGGACCCCACTCATCCCTCACACGGACTTTTTTCACTGCTGCCGTCTGGCAGACGTTGAGCTGAAATGACAATAAAAGCCACTTGACTTGACATTGTAGAACAGTGCGGTGATTCAACAGCATCCATAGAAAGTTCAGCAGCATCCACTGAAAGTCTCTTTGGTGGATCCTGTACTTGTATAGCATGCCGGTATTTGAGGATGGTCACATGGACTACTTTGATGACATCACAGGGGGCAGACAGGGATGTATTCTGTCTAGCGGCGAGAAAATGCAAACAGCAACAGGATAAGTGCTGAGAAACTGTAAGTCATGCACGTGAATGTCAAAGTCAGACAAGGGGGATCATGGTCGGACAGCAGCGGCTGGAGGAGGTGGAAAGATGGACGTATTTGGGCAGCACAATCTCCTAAATTTAGAGATGCAGAGGCAGGCATCAAGTGTCGCATCGCCAAAGCATCAAGCATCTTTCGGAAGATGAACAACATCTGGTCCTCGGCGTCAAACTCCACCCGTGATATCAATGGTGACCTACACCAGCAAGACATGGAAGGCGTCAACAAGCATCCACAGTAAGCCGAACACTTCCCAACAGATTTGCCTATGCCGAATTCCCAAGATCCGAGACTACAATCACATTACCAGTGAAGTGGTACTCTGAAGGAAGGAGTGGCGCATACAAACCCCACCCCAGATCACTGCGACTGGCCGGACACGATCTTCGTAATGGAGCACCATGAGATCGCAAAAACAGCAATGAGACAGGACGCCTCTGCAACACACGGGGATCGAGGGCACTAAGCGCCTCACAGGATGATGCCGAAACCTGGTAGGGACACCCCTTACCCCATCATCCAACGACACCTAACCCCCCTGTATTTTGGGGAATCGTTCTGCCTATATGACATGGGAGAATCAAGGTCTAAGTTAAATCCATGTACCTACCTATCTACCCGTCTATCTATCTATCTGCACTATAACAGACATTTTAAAAAGTTCCGTTTCAATCTTTCTTGTCTCCTTCGTTAGTTTACTGTGCCCACAGCACACACACAGATTCCGAAATACACTGTCCAGAGACTGAACACTGTCTCCGTAACAGGTGTACAGAACAGAGGGCACTGGTCTGGCAGAATTAGAACCACTCTTTGATGGGATTAGGATCATGGGGTGCTCTCTTTGTAATGAGAGTAATGAAAGTAATGAGAGTAGAAGTCCCAAGACACTGAGCAGGCCGACGACCGCCTGACCGATTATAGCAGGCTTGTGTGTCTCCTGGGGAGAAAGTAGATATTCACACGTAGAGAATATGAGCAACAGATGTGATCTGCTGTCTTCTATCAGCAGATAGTGATGTAATAACTCAGTATAAACTCGGCTCTATGATCAGCCCTGACGCGTTTATACGTTACTGTACTGTAAGAGACAAATGAAACGATGTTGCTGTTGGACTTCAGTTAGAGTTTCATTATCCAGAACCCGTTTTGAGGTCACGCTTGTGTCGGTTTCATGGGCCAAATTCATTTTTCCTCTCTTTATCGCTTGCAGTTAAAGCGATGGTGTTTGTCACTCTGCCTTTAGGTCTGGCTTTACATGGCGCAACTCTCATGCAACTAGTTGCATGTTGTCTGTTGCATGCAACTTCACAGATACCGAAAGCGATTCAACAGCAGTCGAAGTTGCAGGCAACACATTCATTCAACAACATCATTCACATTAGCAGCTCATCATTTTGACAGACCTTATCATTTTCCCTATGGGTTCTCAGGGTTCTATGTAGATAAATGAACTAGCCCTTTTCAACCAATCAGGCCTCTTAGAACATTACTGCTATTCAGGGAGCCAATCTGCGTTTGCACCAGTTTTTATTGGAACCAAGGAACGTCAAAAGATAAGACATTAGAGGGCGTCAACAGCACAGCGAAGTACACAGTAGGAACAAGAAAGGAAACACGGATCAACTACTGGAGATAAGAAGACGTAGAAGAGATTCTTCAGCAGACCACTGGGTGTCACCATAGTTGCCTTCTCTTTCCTTGACAACCGACACGCCCATGGATAACTTCACGGTTTGTGCCGAGGAACCAACTATTCTTTGGTTCCAGCTGGGAGCAAACTTTTCAGGTTCAAGAACAAGGTTGCACAATGGTCCAATGGTTCTTTGTATGCTGAACCCGTTCTTTAGATTGATGGAGAATGTGTTGAATATGGTTCTACAGTGTATAGGACCAAACAGGGTTCTGCTCGTGTGACACTGTCAAGCTTCTAACAATAGAAGAACTCATTGGTTCTAGCTGAGCTAATGCTAACCATGGCTGCAGCTAACCTCTCCTGTATAACGTTTAGCACCTGTTGTTAGATTGAAGCTTTGTTTAGATTGAAGCATTGTTTAACTGTTTAACAGTCAAAGGAGGTTTATTTGGAAAATCGACCGTCAAGCACAACAGCAAAATCCAGGCAATCATAACAAAATGGGTAATGCAGGGTCGTAGAGAGAGAGAGAGAGAGAGAGAGAGAGAGAGAGAGAGAGAGAGAGAACAAAAAGAAATAAAGAGAAAGAGAAGAGAGAGAGAGAGAGAGAGAGAGATACAGAGAGAGAAAGAACAAAAAGAAAGAGAAAGAGAAGAAATAGAAATATAGAGAGAAAGAAAAATATAAGAAAGAGAAACAGAGAGAAGAAGAGAGCTAGAAAGAAAAGACAGAGAGAGAGTTCGCAAAACACAACTCAAATATGAGGCTTACTCAGCCTAGCTAGTCCTCGCTCGTTTGTGGCCTGTCAGCTATATATGTCCTGCCAGTTTATAGGGGCATGGTTCCCCGCCTTCTAATTGTGCACACCTGTGCGTGATCAGTGGGGAGCACGTGCCCACTTCCAGCAGGAATGGCAGCGACTCCACCTCACCCCTGCCACATCCCCAACACCTTAGCACACAGCCACCAGGGTCAAAGACAAGGTCTGGGGTCTGGGTCCATGACATGGAGGCTGGGGGCTGGGTTCATGACACGGAGGCTGGGTCCATGACACGGAGGCAGGGTGAGGAGTCAGTGCTGCCTGGTGTCAGGACACCACGGGCGGCTGTTCCAGGACACCCTCCGGGGTACCTGGCGGCGCTGTCGTCAGTAGTGGTTTCCTGGTGTCCTCCAGGTGGTGGCTCTGGGGTGCTCTCTGGAGCCCCAGGCGGCGCTGTCGAGCTGGGCGGCGGCTCTGGAGTGCCCTCTGGGACACCAGGCGGCACTGTCCTGTGCCCACTGATGAAGGACTAGAGGATGACCAACACTGCACTGTGCAGCAGCAGATGAGCTATCGTCTCTGACTGTACATCTACAAGGTGGAGCAGCAAGGTAGGAGTGTCTAATAGAGTGGACAGTGAGTGGACACAGTGTTTAAACACTCCAGCAGCACTGCTGTGTCTGATCCACTCACACCAGCACCACACACACTAACACACCACCACGTCAGTGTCACTGCAGTGCTGAGAATGATCCACCACCACATAGTACCTGCTCTGTGTTGACTCTTGGGTGCAAAAGTAGGAGCCTTCAGCTAACAGCTACATTGTTATGTCAATCCTCTGAAAGGTTCTGTGGCCCCAAGTAGGGTTAGCTAACCGTGCTGAGAAACCCGGCTTCAGCGTTCCACATTGAACCGTGTCTGTGTGGAAAAGCCACTGGAATGGTCATGTCCCGTGCTCAGAACCGTTCGGCCCTGCGCTGGAAGAGAGGCCACTGTGAGCAATCCTAGGCTTGGTAGGTTTCACTGGGTTCTGTAGGTTCTAGCACAGGAATTTAATAAAACCGCTGGACAGCCCCTTTAACACGTCGTATGCTGGATAGCAAAGGAACAAGTAAGAAGCTAACTGGTGCGGGGTCACAGCGTTTGACCCCACCTTTAAACGTAGCTCTGGCAGCACACTGTGAAGCACAGGGACTCAGAGCCACTGGCTTGTTTACAGGAGAACACCACTGGCCTTTATCTCCGCTCACCATGGTTATAATGAAAATATTTATGTTATGAGCTGCCGCACTTCGATTTCGAGATAAATGATGATTAGCAGATTTGTTGTTGAAAAGGGGACGTGAACTTAGCTTAGCCGGACCTCGGCTAGCAGTCTGGACAGCATTAGTGACATTTCTTGGCAGTAACCGAAGACATTCTGTATGTAAACACGCTTCGTTTTTTTAACCACGGCCATTTTTAGAGATGCCGGGAGTCGACATCCACCAGCATCCAGCACCATAATAGGCCTCAAATACACCCTGACTTATAATAACAGGCTCTCGAATCAGAAGCTGCGCAGAGCTGAGAATGAAGAGATTAACACGTTCTTACCACACGTTTCACACCACAGTTATTAATTATAATTTACTGTGTTACAGCTGAACTGTTGTTTTACTTTTTCTTTTCTTTTATTTATTGATTTATTTAATTAAATATATTTTTATTTATTTACTTCCTGCAGTTTAAATTTTTTTTAACAATTTTATCTGTTATTTATTATTTTATTTTACGATTATTTATTTTAATTCACCAGTTTATTTGAATTGAATTGGCTTTTATTATAAAATTATTTGTAACAATAATTAATTAAGCTTTATTGACACTTTTAGGTGCTAAACTCTGAGAACATGACAAAAGTCGAGTGGCTGATGTTGGAGGGACAGAAAGCAGGAATTAGACCTACTCTGTGGTGTTTGGAGCGGTACCTAAGGCTCCTCTCTCCTGGCTAACTTAGCTGCACTAGCTTAGCTACAAAGATCCAAACACCCCTGTACAGGTTGGATTCGACTACTGGTGCTCTGCACTGCACAAGTATTGATGGTCAAAAACATAGAACAGTTATTAATTTATTCATTATTATTATTTAAATGAGGGTCTTCCTCACAGCTGATTGATTGATTGATTGATTGATTGATAACTAAATTATGCTACTTGGTGTGTATTAACTTTTATGAATGTCCACCAGTTAGCATGATATCAGTGATTATATCCTAATGGCAACATGATGCTAACTGCTGATTATTAGCCACCATAAATGGAATGTCTATCCAGCAGTCAGCTTAATGTCATTAGCCTGATGCTAAATGGCAGCTACATGTTGCTAACTGGTGTCTTTGAGCTTTTGTAAATAGAAACTACCATCAGGCATATATCTGATGATAACTGGTGATATGATGCTAGCTAGCGACTATTGTTTTCCATGAATGGAAGCTTGTATATACCAGTTAGCCTGGTGTCTTTGCTTATTGCTAATTGCCTTTACAACAAGAGAATAGTGGACCACTGTTGGCCCACTAATAGCAAAGCTGGTGGTCCAGTTTTCATTGCTCGTTTTTCACTCTTATTCCAATTTACCTTCATTTCCTACTTTTGTTATCATGTGGAAATTAGTCGAATCAACGTTTTTGATCCTTATTATTTTTCTCCTTATTATTTTTTTCACCCTCGGTGGTTTGCACCATTTGTCGTAGCTTACGTTCTAAAATTAAAAGCTGTACACATTTCAAATCTTTGTGAGGACATTAAAAACTAGCTATGCCTTGTACTCAGGATAGTATTCTGGGTGGTCCGGCCTTATCAAGCCTGGGGACCCATATATGGACCCACATATGCTTGTTATCAGGGTGGCTGCAACATTATGGTAACTGGTGACTATTAGCTTAGAAGCATTCATCTGTTAGCATGATGTAATTAGCTTGGAACTGTTGGCTACAATGCTAACGGGCCACTATTAGCTTCCATTTCCAATTAGCTGGTTTATGCTGGTCTGGTGCTGGTGTAGTTGGTCACCCAGCACAGCCATCACAGCAACCAGGCTGGTGATCTAGCCATGGTGCTTGTTTTCTTCTAGCAGGGATGAGCGAAATTAGCTAGTGTCCATCAGCTAGCATGGTATCATTAGCATAACCCTGACAGATGACTGATATACTATATGAAAGGAGGCTAGTATCCACCAGCGTGATGTCATTTGCATGCTGGCTGCAGGATACAAACCGATGACTGGTGCTAGCATGAGGTCATTTGCTTCTGTCTGGATAAGAGCGTCTGCTAAAGGTAGCCCTGCATGCTTTCACTTGGTGTCTGCATTCATCCATGCTTAGCAGCTGAACTGTCGCTTCAAGCTGCCGTTGCCCGTCTCAGAGCCCCCTCAGGTTCCCCCCCTTACTGTTCCCCTGAAGTGGGCGGGCCAGAGCTGCAATAATATCTCCGGTGTTTTTGGTGCACAATGTGACAGAAGCTGCTGCACCAGAGTCTGACTGAGTCCAATACAGCCTGACCGGAGGCTTGCTCCCTGCTTCTGAGACCAGACTGATACCTCCATATCCTGCGAGCCTGTTGAAAGCAGCCATGGGGAAAGTAGAAGGTGGAATGAAATGTGTGAAATATCTGCTCTTCATATTTAACTTCATTTTCTGGGTGAGTGGCCCGTTTATTCTAACCGCCTATATGGATGGAGTGAATGAAGGTGCGCAGCCGGGTCCATGCTGTGTGCCTGTGCATGCTGTGGATGGGGCTGTGATGTTTGGTTCAATGCAGAAATGAGGGAAGCTTCACAGGCTGATAGAGAGAGAACACAGCCTCCTTTTTCTCAGCACAGGTCTGTTTATCACGGCGGAGCGTGGAAAGGCTGACAGGGGCAGGCCCCAAATCAGATTTTCCATGAAGGAAAAAACCCGCCGCCCCTTTTCCTCCTGCGGTGTGTGTGTGTGTGTGTGTGTGTGTGTATGTGTGTGTGTAATGGGCATGGAACTGGAACAAGAGCTGCAGTCTAAAACACACTGCTGAACTGTGCAGCCCTGTTAAAACTATATGAGCCTGGCCCGGGTTTAAAGGGTCCATATAGCAAGGGAAACCACATTTTAGCCACTTAAAAAATAGGAAGGAGTTTCGTGTGGCTTGTAACTCATGGAATATCAGCACCCAGAAGGAGGTATGGGATTGCAGTGGTGTTGGGAAGGAAGATAAAGGTCACCAGGATCAATAAATGATGATAGATTTAGACTGATATGATCAATATTTATTGAGCTACACATACAGAAGTCTGTCTCTCAGTATGGTGTCGGGCCGCCGTGTTTGCTAACCCAACATGCCAGACGTCTCAGCATGGAGCTGTAGAGGTTCCTATTGGTGTCCTGTGATAATCCATCCCATGCA
>CM067477.1:38737712-38753717 GCA_034552555.1 Semaprochilodus insignis
TGTTCCTTCATCCCTTCATTCCTTTATCCATCACCAACATTGTTCCTTCATTCCTTCATCCATATGCCAGCATTGTTCCGTCACCCCATATATAGTAAACTGGAGCGTGATTGGTTATGTCCTCTGTCTAATGTACAGAGTAATGTATGTACCATATGTAAGGCCTTCAGTCCAGCTCCTGAAGTCCTGACCAATAGGAGAGCTCGCTCAGCTGTATCTACCTGCATACCTCAGAGAGGACTTCCTGATTAGATCATGTATCCTGCATCCTGATTGGATACTTTTCCATTCAGCATTTTAAGGTTTGAAGCCCTTTGGTTTCCACCCAGAGCCTGGAGGTGATGAAGTAAAAGTATTGGAGAGTTGAAGTCCGGCCGGGTTCTATTAGAAACGTAATTAATGTTATTTAAGATGAGCTGCTTAAAGTGTGAAGACGGTGCAGCCGTCCTGCCTGCGGATGTTTCTGGCGGAAAACAGATTACGTTACACATCCTCCTGTGGGAAAACTAATCCAGCTCGTAGTGCTTAAAATCAGCTTTATGCCAATGTAAGTGGCGGGGTCCTACTCTCTCCCTCCAGTCTGGTCAGTCTGGCAGTGAGCTGTAGCCGGAGCCTGGCCGCGGACGGCAGCTGGCATGCACCGTGCCCGCTGTGGCAGGGCAGGCATGCCCGCGGGTGCCAGGCGGGAGTGTGTGGGCGCGAGGGCCGAATGCCATCTGGAGCCGAGCGTGACACCAGTGCCCCCGGACACGCAGCAGACGACCCCGCATGCCCCTGCACCCGCCGTGCCGTGGCACCGGACCCGCACGAAGATGGATGGCACCGGCCCTGGCGCTGTCACCGCGGCCGAGGGCTCCCAGCGCCCGCCAGCGGCTGGAGATCGGGTTCATTTCCGCGTTTCGGCTGTGACTAATGCGCCGGTCACTTTGGAAGAACGCGGGATATCGGAGCTGTGCATCAAAACCGCTTCACACAACTGAATTCCTGCTTTAGAGCCTCAGTTCATAATGCAGAATAAAAGAACCAGATTTAATCAGCTGCATTAGTTACACATGAATAAACACGATCAGCGGTTACACATCAGCACCGAGCAGAGTGTCGTATGGATACATTAGAAACCGTTTCCTCCAAGTTTGATGAATTTCTAGGTGTTGATTTGTTTGGTTAAACTTTTGTGAACCACAATCTACAAACACACCGAGCCTTCCAAATGCACTGCATGGCCAACAGCATGACATGCCTGTTTCAGTCACAGCCTTCACTGAAGTTGGGTATAGATGTAGATGCAGACACTCTCATCCAGAGCGACTTATAAAAGTGCTTAGCGTTCAGTCAGAGTATGTATCCTAGCTAGTACAAATAGAGTAGAGTCCAAACTCCTCTTGAACTCAGGTGCTGCCAGAACTAGGGCCAGTGCTGATACCTAGAGAGAAGAGAAGCGAAGCTCATCAGTAGTGCAACACAATGCATTTCAATATAAGTGCTTCACACAGAGACGGTCTCCAGAGTCTGCCATTTGGACAGCCAGTGGAAGTTCGTTCCACCATCTGGGCTCCAGGACGGAGAAGAGTCTGGAAGCTTGTCTTCCATGTATCTTGAGGGATGGTGGGTCAAGCCGAGCTGTCCTTGAAGCTCAAAGGACTCGAGGTACAGATCAGCTCTTCGCTATTGCCATAAGGAGCGAGAGGCTGGTCCATTCCTGGCCTGGTAGGCCTCATGGTTTTGGATCTGCTTCAGTTACAGGAAGCCAGTGAAGGGAGGACAGCAGTGGAGTGGCATGAGTGAACAGCTGAAGGGCTTGAAGGCCCACAGAGGAAGACCAGCCAGGAGCGAGTTGCAGTAGTCCAGCCTTGAAATGATGAGAGACTGGACTATCAACTGGGTCGGATCCTCCGTACGCTGTACAGGAGAAATCTGCATGTAGGGCTGTGTTCAGACTGCAGGCAGGTCAGATTAGGTCAGAGTCGACTGTCCACTCTATTATAGGTAAGTGGTCAGATCGGATCTGTGTGTCCAGACATCACCAGTCTAACTATTTTTATAACTGTAATGATGTAGTGGTCAGTAGCTACGTACACTATATTGCCAAAAGTATTCACTCCCCCATCCAGATCACTGAATCCAGGTGTTCCAGTCACTTCCATGGCCACAGGTGTATAAACCAAGCACCTAGACATGCAGACTGCTCCTACAGACATTAGTGAGAGAATGGGTCGCTTTCAGGAGCTCAGTGAACTCCAGTGAGGTACCGTGATAGGATCCCACCTGTGCAACAAGTCCAGTCGTGAAATTTCCTCCCTACTAAATATTCCACAGTCGACTGTCAGTGGGATTATAACACAGTGGGAGCGATTGGGAACGACAGCAACTCAGCCACGAAGTGGCAATGACAGAGCGGGGTCAGCGGATGCTGAGGGTCATAGTGCACAGAGGTCACCAACTTTCTGCAGAGTCAATCACTACAGACCTCCAAACTGCATGTGTCCTTCAGATCAGCTCAAGAACAGTGTGTAGAGAGCTTCATGGAATGGGTTTCCATGGCCGAGCAGCTGCATCCAGGCCTTACATCACCAAGCGCAATGCAGAGCGTGGAATGCAGTGGTGTAAAGCGCCGCCACTGGACTCTAGAGCAGCGGAGACGTGTTCTCTGGAGTGACCGATGGTGGAGTCTGGGTTTGGCGGTTGCCAGAAGAACAGTACTTGTCTGACTGCATTGTGCCGAGTGTAAAGTTTGGTGGAGGGGGGATTATGGTGTGGGGTAAACACATTCCTAAACCTTGTGGAAAGCATTCCCAGAAGAGTTGAAGCTAGTATAGCTGCAAAGGATGTGCAAAGCGAGCTCAATAAAGAAATGGCCATGCAATTTGGTAGTGGAAGAACTTTGACCTGCACAGACCCCGAACCACAACCGCTTTCACTACCTTCAGGAGGAGTTGGAGGGATGTTTGTGATCCAGATAGAATTACCTGACATTACAACCTTGTACCTGAGGGAATCAGTCCAATTTCAAGGGTCCCACAGAGACGGGGGGCTCATCAGAACTGCACCTTGTTAGGTTTTCTGAAAGCTCTTAACTGAACTGCCTTCCGCGAAGAATAACTGACGACTAGTTTTAGCTATGATGCCAACAGCAGTGCATCCCGTCACATCTCCAGCAGGCCCTTCTAAGATACATCAGGCTTTCACAAACACCAGGATAAACACCAGGAAAAGAAGAACGGCGAAGTCGGAGAAGACAGTACATCACCCGGGTTTCAGAGGCGGGTGAGTTATGAAGATCCACCGGAGCTGTTAATAGAAAGGAAGCGTATGCTGGAGTAACCGGAGCTGTCAGGAGGAGGTGATGTGACAGAGCTGTCTAAGCAAAACCTCATGTCCTCTTTCACGTGGATAGCGCTCAGAGCTCTCTCCCATAAATCACCGGAACAGCAGACCCTCCGTTTTTAAGACGTCCGGTTCTCTAAACCACTGAAACGTGAAAGCTGTAAATGTTTAATTGTGGCGTGGAGGTGAGGTAGAGCGGCCCTGAGCCTGTTAGCCTCTCCTTCTTCTCCTTCAGCCTGTTAAAGTAAGGCACATTAAAACCAGAAGCTCTGTATACATCAGTCACGCTGCGTATCCCTGCTGTCGGAGCCAAACCTGGTATCTCCACTGTTGTGGTTTTCCAGGGTTTGACATTATTTGATAGTACCTGTTGTTCTTTAAATCGTGTGTACGTTTCCTATGAATGGACTAAAACTAGACGCAAAATTACTGATTACATCCACTTACATTAAGAGTAAAGTACGTTTTCAGATTCCTATAAAGTTACACTGCAAAACGATGACATCCTAGAAAGCAAAGGTGTCCTACATCTAGTTAATCTATCTTAAACGTCTGATTTTAAGCTAATTTTAAGATTATTTAACTTATTTCCAGTTTTTACTTGTAAAGTGCTTTTCAGTAAGCCAAATGTTCTCACTATATTGGCAGATCATTTGTTTCAGCACGTTTATTAATATAAGCAAAATGATCTGCCACTAAAATAAGAAAATGAGAATGAAAATTGAAATTGGAAAACAAATAAGAAACTAAAATTATTAAAAACAAGCAAAATATCTTAAAATAAGTTCAGTCATTTGCTTTAAACAACCTTAAAATCTAAAAATTTAAGGTATTTAAACTACATGTAAGATGATTTTATTAGCCCAGAAATTAATTGCAGTCTACCAGATGTACAAATATCATATGATACATAAAGATACTATTTTAAAAGATAAAATAAATAAATAAATAAAATAAATCAACTTAAAACCAGTAAAAATAATCAAAGTAAGTTTTATAACTCTTAAAATGAGTTCAGTAACCTTAAAATTAGCTTAAAACAACCTTAAAATCAGAAATTTAAGATATTTAAACTCCTTATAAGATGATTTTACTAGTCAAGATATCATTTTGTGCAGTCTACCATTCTGAAGATACAAGAGTTTGTCCTGGCAGATGTGATCTGACAGAAATATAAAAAAAATAAAATAAATAAAATGAACATACCATTCCATGACCATGACCATGACCATGAATATGGAATAGTTGTCCTCCATTGTTGTTCCACACTTTTTGGAAGCTTTCCATAAGATTCCGGAGGGAGCGTGTGGGATTTTGTGTCCATTAAATGTGCATGTGTGAGGTCAGGCCCTGATGTTGGATGAGAAGGTGTGGCTCATCATTCCAGTTCATCCCAAAGGTGTTCAGTAGGGTTGGGGTCAGCGCTCTGGAATTCTTCTACATCAGACTCCTCCAACCATGTCTTTATGGAGCTGCACAGGGACACAGTCGTGCTGGAACAGGAAAGCGTTCTTCCCCAAACTGCTGCTACAAAGCTGGAAGTGTAGAACTGTGTAGAACGTCTTTGGGTGCTGCAGCATTAACACCACCCTTCAGTGGAACTAAGGGTCCGAGCCAAAACCCTGAACCCCCTCAGACCATTATGCCCCCTCCACCGAACTTTACTGTGGACGCTCTGCATTCCGGTAGAGAGTGTTCTCCTGGATTCATCCACCAAACCCAGATCCTCTATTAGACCTCCAGACAGGGAAGTGTGGTCCATCACTCCAGAGAACACGGCTCCACTGCTCAGGAGGTGGTGGAGTCCAGTGGTGGAGCTTTACACCATTCCAGCCGACGCTCGGCATTGAGCATAGTGATCTTAGGCTTGTGTTCAGCTGCTCAGACATGGAGACCCAGTTCCGGAAGCTCCTGGTGTACAGTTCTTGTGCTGATGTTGCTTCCAGATGCAGTTTGGAAAACCGTAGTGAGTGATCCAGCAGAGGATAGGCGCTGCGCACTTCAGCACTCAGCAGTGCCGCTTCACCAGTTTATGGACTACTGCTTCGGGCTTGTCAGCTCTTCTGTTTCACAGTGGTGGCACTTACAGTTGTCCGGGGCAGCTCTAGCAGGACAGAAATTCCTAAACTAAGCTCTCAGCTCTTCAGCACGACCCATTCCTCTGCCAGTGTTCGTCTATGGAGACTACATGACTGTGCTGAACTGTATACGCCTCCCGGATTCAGGTGTCCACATACATTTTGGCTGTATAGTGTACCTGTGGCCTCCGGGTGTATGCCTGCACTGAGAACTGGCTGGCAGCTACAACTGCACTCTGAACAAATGATCCCAAATGTTATTCCAGCCGTACCATCATGTCTACACACAAACGGTGCCGTAATGCTTTTATCTGTACAGATCACTCTCTAACAACGGCAGATTAAATATTTTCATTTGGGCTGTTATTGGGTTTCTGTCGCTCCTCGTTAAAAAGATGCATCCCCCCCAGAGACCCCCCCAACAAAAACACGCACTGGCTCAATCAGCCTGTTTCCTGCATATTTAATGACTGATGTGAGGGTTTCATTTTTACCAGTTTACCTTCAGCGAGGGATGAAATCCGAGATTAATGTAGACGTAATTCCACACTCAGGACCGAATGTGGGACACTAAATTACCAGAGGCCTCAATGCTGCCGTCACGTTTGTTTTTCCAGACGTAATTATTATTGTATTATAATATACCCTGACGTGCCATGGGACAGGAACTAGTATCGTGTAGGACCCCCTCTGGCCTGGCAAAAAGCAGCAACTTAACGCAGCTTTGATTCCACAAGAGTGTGGAAAAGACATCTGGAGGGATGTTGGGCCATGTCGTCTGGGTAGCCATCCGTGGTATTTGTAGGTGTAGGATCTTGGGTGCGAATGGACCTCTCTGGCACATTCCCATTCATCAGAACTGTCTAGAATGCTCCTTGAACCAATTCTAGGCCACTTGGACCCAAAGACACGGTGTACTGTCCTGCTGGAATACCCCATCATTGTGGGGTACATGAAGTCTATGAAGGGCTGCCGTGAAACGTAGCGGGGACACGGGTCGATGGCGTGTTTAGGCGGACCAGTGAAACCAGTGAAGTAGCTTTTAGAAGATGCGTTATATGAATATGTTTCAGTATTTAACAGTGAATGAGCTGTTTTCTGACCTGGAGCGTTAGAGGACCTAACGATAGAAAAAGCCATTTCCACAACCTCCTACATGTTTAATGGACATTCAGTTATACGGGGGCGTCTCCACAACTGTTAACCAAGGATAATGAGCCACATTCACGCTTGGCGTACATGACTTCTTACAATTCCTTACTTTCCCCCACTTTAGCAATTCAGTCCATGTGAGTCTAACACCGAATAAAACCTTGTACTCCATGTGGATCATAAACCCATGAATATAAAAAATGACTCATTGAAATCAGATGAGAAATGTGAAATGCTTTTTATCCAGAGTATAAGACTCTAACGTCTCCTCGTGTACTTGTGTTTGTTTACCGGCCTGTTCTTCCCTCGACCAGTGCGTTGGATGTGTTGGTGTATCACAGCAGTGGGTTTAAGCCGCCGATGTGGCGTCTATGTACATGTGTGCATGACCGTAAACCTCTATTTCTCCTTTAAAGCGTCTCTGGTGGATTTACTTGTGTGTTTGAGATCATTATCCTGCTGGAAGGTTCGTTTCTTCAGCTTCTACATTTTCACAGATGACCTCATGATCTTTTTAACCACCCTCTCGTATGTAAAGGAGTTCATAGTGGATTCTTTGATTGCAAGTTGGCCAGCGAAGTATCCCCAAAGCCACAACATGTCCACCACCGTGCTTTATAGTTTTTGGTATTGGACAAACATGAGATCTGGTACTGTAGCCAAACCACTCTACCTTTGACTCACCTGTCCAGAGCACGTTGTTCCGGGAGTCCTGCTCCTTGTCTACATGCTCATTATAATTCATTTCAGACAGTAAAGGCTCTTCCTGGCACTTCTCCCATGCAGGTCAGTGCGGTCTGGTTCTAATACATGGTTCTAATTCATGCACTTGGACATCAGCTGTGGAAATAGCTACCTGCAGATCCTGTGATGGAATTCTGAAGTTCTTTGAGACTTCTTTCAGCATCTATTGCTCTGCTCATAGGGTATCTTTGCTGGGGTCTGGTCCGGAGGAGCTGGCAGCAGACTTGTAGATGATCTTCGGAACAGTAGAGACATTGATTTCCAATATCTTCTCAAACGCTTTTCCAGACAGCTTTCTTGCTGAAGGCCTCAGAGAGCTCTTTTGATCTAGGTATGATGATACCACACACGTCAATCGCAAAGGGCAAGCCAGAGCAGATATCTCAGAGTTAAATCCTGCGTGTTCTCAAGATGTTCTCTAATGGAGTTCTGATTGTTGGCTCCTGATCAGGTGTATCAATTTATATATAGTAAGGTCCAAAAGTCTCTAATGAAGATGTATCCGTTTCCATTCAAATTTAATGTGAAGTGAAGGCGGTGCGGTGGCACAGTGGGGGACAGCACCTTCACCTCACAGTAAGGAGGGCCTGAGTGACCAGGGTCCTTTCTGTATTTGCATGTTCTCCCCCATCTCTCCGTCAGTTTCCTCCCACAGCCCAAAGACATCCAGATAAGTGTGTCGGAAATGCTAAATTGCCCCCAGGTGATTGTGGGCATGTCTGCCCTGTGATGGACTGGCTCCAGCCTCCCCTGCAACCCAGCAGCATAAGCAGTTAAGATGATGAGTGAATCTGAGTGAAGAGTAGAAGCTCTGGAACACTCCGGATTTGCAGGGTGTCTTGGGATTTGGAATGTCTCCCTTTTGCTATAAATCAGCATTGTGTGAGAATAGGTCATTCCTGCTCTCGGGCTCCCACATCCCGTCACACCTTGAGCGCCCCTCACGGACATCTGCACTTACTGAAGAGCTGAAGGTACAGAATCCGACTCCCCTTCATGTGCCCGAGCATCACACAGGCATATTGGTGCTACCAATTGCACTCAGGATTCCGGGTGTAGAAATAACGGAGTGTAATCTTCAGTGTTCGTATGCTGACGCGATGCTGGTGCACGTAAAGAGGAGTCTGATTGTGTCAGGGATTTGGAATTTAGCACAACACCAGAAGAGAAGAGCCGTGTGGACTGAAAGGGTGGAGTAATGCCACAGGTTGGTCAGGTTGATTTGTGCTGAGATGGACGAAGACTGACCAAACCTTTTGGTGTGAGATGAATGTATTTCTTTGCATGTAGCCTGAAACAAGACTGAGGCATTTTCAGCACCTGGAAAACTCCAGAACTTCTCAATCTTTAACATTCAACATTCCCGTTAACCATGTGACTGTCACGCATTCCTCCATCTCTTGGTCCCCTGTACCTGAACCGTACCTAACACCTCCACGAGCGCCAATAACAGCTGTGACTGGATTGGGCATGTACTGGACAAGTTTCTGGATGTAGCCACATCAATGTTCAGACACTCTTACATCAAAGAATTGGTCAGTTGGTCCAGATTTGGTGGATGCCTTCCCTGGCACAATTCCGAGGAGAATTCCCTGTAGACTGGGATTTTATCCACTGCTGGTAGACCCGTATGACCGTACGCTTCCATACACCTGCAGATTCAGCTACTTCCTTCACACTATGGTCTTTGGCACGCCCAAATACAGTCACTCCTTTTAGCCCATCATTAACATCTGCTCTGGAGCCATTTTCCACACATGGAACGAGACATTCCCTGCACTGTACCACCTCTTCCCAATCTATGGATCCCGTCACTCACACCCTGCAGGTATTTATATTTTGTGACATATAAACAGTATACACTGCATATACACTGTCATTTATTTATTCATTCATTTCCTTAGCCACCTGTCCTACTGGATCGGGATTGGCTGGTAATGGAGCCTAACCTGGAACTCATTGGGCAAGTCGCCTGGCTGCATGTTTATGGACTGTGGGAGGAAAGCAGAGCACCAGGAGGAAAGCCATGTGGAGATGGGGACAGAATCAAACCCTGAACATTACACACTGTATAACATGTACAGTACATTATATACATTCCATAACATATGAATCGTATACACTAGCATTATACACTGTATACGTTGTGCACATGTATGAACTGTGTTTACAGACCGTATACCACAGTGAAGGAAACACACACAGTGCTGAACAATAAACAGAGAGCACTTTATAGCATCTCGTCCTGATCTCACAAAGAGTCTGAAGGAATTCCAGCGAGCGAGCGAGGGCGGTGTAGTTGGATTTTGGAGGAGCTACGAGGGTAAACGCAGGCTTAATTTAACGCAGAGCGTTTGTGGAGTAGCTGCTGCTCCACATTCATGGCCGGCTGATCTAATCCCACAGTGCAGCTATTATTGGTGATTGTGTTTCAGCGGGAAGAGGAAGATGGGCTTATGCTGTGCCCTATTAAAACTGGGTCGCTCTCTTGGAGAGGTTAAGAAGCCTTTACTCAGCTGTGTGTGTGTGTGTGCGTGTGTGTGTGTGTGTGTGCGTGTGTGTGTGTGTGTGTGTGTGCGTGTGTGTGCGCACCCGCTAAAAGTCGTACGGAGTAATGAGAGAAATGGAAGTGCGCTGTAAGAGCGAGCTCGGCGAGCCGTTTGACTTATAAACCGGAAATATGTTCCAGTGACTGCAGCGGCGCGCGACTCGGTGGTGCTGAGGGAACGCTGACTCTGCCGGATTTGATTAAAGGGAAATGTGTAACGTAATTAAATTAACTTCTATTATTTTTTGAATGTGAAGATCATCATTACCCCTCCCCCACCCCACCCGCACGCTGCGGCCCTCTCAGAGCCATCCTTCCTGTTCACTCCACCTGTCACCACATAAATAATTCATTCAGCCACTGAGTGACTCTCTCACTCTCTCTCCCTCACTTTCATTCTCTCGCTCTCCTCCTCCTCCCCTTCTCTCTCTTTCTCTCCATTTTAATCTTTTGCTCTCCTTCTCAATTTTTCTTTCTCACTCTTGCTCATTTTATCTCTCTCCTCTTCTCACTTTATCTCTCACTCTCCTCGCTCCTTCTCTCTCCCCCTCCCTCTCTCTCTCTTTCTCTCTCCCCTCCCTCTCTCTGTCTCTCTCTCTCCTCCGTCTCCCTCTCTCTGTCTCTCTCTCTCCTCCGTCTCCCTCTCTCTCTCCTCCGTCTCCCTCTCTCTCTCTCTCTGTCTCTCTCCTCTCTCTCTCTCTCTCTCTGTCTGTCTCTCTGTCTGTCTCTCTCCCCTCTCTCTGTCTCTCTCTCTCTCCTCCGTCTCCCTCTCTCTCCCCTCTCTCTGTCTCTCTCTCTCTCCCTCTCTCTCTCTGTCTGCCTCTCTCTCTCTCCGTCTCTCTCCCTCCCTCTCCCTCCTCCGTCTCCCCCTCTCTCTCTCTCTCTCTCTCTCTCTCTCTCTCTCTCTCTCTCTCTCTTAGTGTAAGTTGTTGACTGTGTTATTGAACTCATCAAAGCGGTCCACTCACTGGCCACTTTATCAGAAACACCCCTCCTGTAGCTCCACCATGCTGATGTTCAGTAGACTGTAGAACATCTGGTGACGTACAGAGCCACTCTGAGCTGGATGTGGTCAGTAGTAGCCCAGAGGCCTGAAACTGGTTAATGATCAGTGTGGTAATGGGGAGCCGATACACCCTGAAGCCAAAACGTAGGTGTTTCTGATAAAGTGGCCAGTTAGCGGAAGTAGAAGGTAGGTGTTTCTGATAAAGTGGCCAGTTAGCGGAAGCAGGAGGTAGGTGTTTCTAATAAAGTGGCCAGTTAGCGGAAGTAGAAGGTAGGTGTTTCTAATAAAGTGGCCAGTGAGTGGAAGCAGAAGGTGTGTGTTTCTAATAAAGTGGCCAGTGAGTGTGTTGAGCAGTGAGGAACACAGGAAGTCATGTGCAGTGTAGTGATGTTACGGTGTTATTTGCTGCTTTGTTTGTGTCTGCTGGTTCAGTGTTGACAGAAGCTGCACCGGTACGCTGACCCTGTGACCTCTACACAGCTGGAGAGCTGATTATGAATGACCCTCAGGTCATGATGGCTAATGTAGGCCAAATGGAACGGACAGCCTAAAGCTCATTGGACGATGCAGTTGTTGGCTAAACTGCACAAATAAAAAAAATGCATAATTACATGAGATTTATACCTCTGTTTATACCACACAGTGCCGACGTATACGGTCCAGTATGAGCTAAAGTTGGTTTAAAGTTCTGAAATAAGGTTTTTTAGCTGCAGCAAAGAGACTTTTCATATCAGCAGTGTGTGCTCAGATCTCTTGTTAGTCATTCTTTTTATTCAATTTGTTTTATTTATTTATTTTTCTGATATCAAATGATTTTTCTTGCCTACTTTTTCCAAACAGCAGCTCCAACACAGATGAATACAATTTGAAAAGCACCTTGAACTTAATTTCTCTCATTTCTCTCCTCAGATTTCTGAATGTCGGCTCTCTGGGGTCAGGAGACTGCTGGGATTTGCTTTAGACGCGCTGCTGTTTGTAAGGCAGTCATTTCGTAATTGGTGCGCTGTTGCTGTATTCAGTAAAAACACACATTCTTATCCAGCGTTTTGAAGAAGAGTGTCTGAGTGAAAACTGGAACAAAGTCGGCTAAGACTCTTTATTGTATGCTTTGGCACGGAGCCGCCCGCTTTCATCCCATCAGTCGCTAATGCAGCACAATCTTTATTAACTCCTAATGTTTTATCATGAATTCCATTACGCTACGCTACACAGGCAGCTAACTCTGGACTAGCTTCCCTCCCTGAATCAGCTCACCAGCAGCTCGAACAAGTGAACTACTGTTATTATGAACAGCAGTATGGTGAAACGAACCACTGTTCAATAGCAATAGAATGTAATATTAATAATAATCCTAATAAGAAATTATTATTCCACCAGCAATGTAATAAGGCTAGTTAACGAAGGCTAGGCTAATCAATATAGCAGTTCTTCATGAATTTGTATATGCTTTGTGACTTTGTGTATTAAAGTGCCAACAGCATAGAGTATTTGGTGGATATATGGGTTCATGTTTAGTATTATTGTGTTATTCCCCTTATTATGTGTTTTAGCATTAATTCTAACCACAGGTAGCTAATTCTGAGCTAGCTTGCTAGCTAGCATCAGTGTGTGAATCAATGACTTGATAGCAGCTCAAAAGGGTTCAATGTAATTCGTTAAGAATGGCTATTCTAATCAGCAGAACAGTTCTTCATTAATCTACGTATGTGTTGCTATATTATATACTCAAATGCAAAGTTTAGTCAGCATCCACGTGTTCATATACACACGCAGAAGTCTGTCTCTCAGTATGGCGTCGGGCCGCCGTGTTTGCTAACCCAACACGCCAGACGTCTCGGCATGGAGCTGTAGAGGTTCCTAATGGTGTCCTGTGATAATCCATCCCATGCAGCTTGAATATCCTCACACAGTTCCTGCAGATGGTGCGGTAGGGGTGGAGGTGGAGGGACACCAGGCCTTCTGGATGTGTGACGTGTGACAAACCGTTCATCTTGGTGCTGACCACGGTGCCTCCACACACGGATTGGTTGGTCGTCTCCACCAAGACAAAAGTGGGACTCGTCACTGAAGATGACCCGCTGCCGTTCTGAGTCACTCCATGACAGTCTGGCACGACACCATTGCAGTCTTTGGTGACGGTGACGTGGTGTTAAGGACAGTCGTGGTAACGGTCTGTGTACATGTAGTCCTGCGTGGTGCAGCCGTCTGCCAATGGTGCTGCACTAACAGGATGACTCATGGAGGACATCACTGCTCGCTGGATGTCTGTAGTCGTGGCTGTTGGGTCAGTCAGGTACAGAGATAAGACCCGTCCTTGCTTACGGCACCTGCACGGCCAAGCGTGAAACTTGAATCAGTAGCATGTCTCACCATGTCAAACCAAAGTTTCATAACTGTAGGCTGATTCCTTCTGGGTGCAGTTATTTGTGCCGCTATTGTTTTGATGGTGAGTGTATGTATTTATAGTTCTTTTAATAGCATTTTTTGTGCATACATACAAAATTTAGTCAGTGTGTGCATAGAGAGTAGTGTATTCCACTCTAGCCACAGGCAGGAATTTATTTTTAATAATAATACAAATAAAGGAATAAAGTCTTCCACCAGCAGTGTAATTAGTTAGCAGCAGCTATGCTAATCCACAGAATAAGTATTTATGAATGTATAACTGCTCTTTGTTTTCTCATTACCTGGTGAATTATTATTTGGTTGATGGGTGTATTTGTATATACTGAGTTTTTTTTTCAGTGGCTTCATTTATAACATGAATTCCAGGCAGCAGCTAACTCTAAACTAGCATGCTCGCTAAGTTGCTCAGTCTGTAATTCAGTAATTTAATAGTAGCTCCAAAGAGTGAATAATTGTTGTTACGGTGGCAGTAAACTATCCAAAACAAAATCTAATTTATCGTTTATAATAATATACAACTTGACTGAAAAATAATGTAAGCAGTTAGCAACCGCTACGCTAATCCATAGAGTTATTATTTATGAATCTGCTTATCTGTTTCTTTTTAATGCATGTGTTCCATGTGTGAACATGACGTAGTTGATGTGTGCGTGTGTATGTACTGAGTGTTTTACAGTGGCTTCATTTGTTCCATGTTTCAACATTGATTCCACAGGCAGCTAACTCTGAGCTAGCGCGCTGGCTAGCTTCAGTCCGTAAATCAGTAACTTAATAGCAGCTCAAAAGAGCGAAACGGCTTTAGCAGAAGCGCGAGTGCATTTCCCTGCTTGTGTTTGAGCGTGATTTATGAAAACGCTGCCTCGGCAGGCTGAACTACAGTTGGATGGTTTTTACAGGCAGATTTTCATCGCCACGCTAAACGCGCTTTACTGCCAGCCGGGAGTTCAGAGTTCAGCCTGATACGCGTTTCATGCATTAAGATTCCGGTGGCGTAAGGAGATCGTCTCATATCTGAACGGATGCATTAATTTATGTATGAAATGCTAATGTGCGGCGAATGTTAAGGTGGATCAGATGGCGTGCTGTTGGGCCTCCCTGAGAGACTCATCCACGGCCGCTGAGCGCCGGATCGCTGGCCTTTCTGAATTCCTGATAGTTATCCCGCTCCACGGATAATGAAGTTACGTGCTAATCAGGAGGCATTAAGTATTCTGTATGAATATGCGAGGGTCCCGGGCCAATGGGAGCAGGGGGAGGGCAGCGCTGCTGTTTCTGCGGATTGCGTTGGCGTGGATAGTCTAATGTTAGCTACTTTAGCCTCGTAGCTCAAGTGCTAAAACTAAAGAGGCAAACTTCAGACACCGAGCATATCTTGGCAGATAGGGCCGCGGTTGCGGTAAAGGGGGGCGGGGTGGGGAAATTTGACTTGTTGCCAAACCATGGCTTTAAAGCTGTATGAATAAGGATGAATTAGAGCAGGGCTTGACTCTTCCCTGTTTGGTCCCGGATCCCCGCGCGCTTTTGGAATGGAGATGAGTCTGACAGCGCGGGTTGGAGAGGAACAAAGCGAAGGGCAGAGCGCAGTAGGTGCGGAGCAGAAAGTCAAAGAGCCGTGGTGGGGCTGCCAGGGGGCTGAAGCTTCTCTGGATGTTCAGCTTCTGCATCACTGCTGCTGCCCGTGGAATACAGAGCGACTGTGTCTCCTTCACCGAACCGAGACACTGAAGAAGTTGCTGAACGTTACTCAAACGTCTTTATTAAGTCCACGGCGTGGTCATAACAGCGACCTGGTACCGCTCTCTTTTACAGACACAGCAAATCTGAGAGCTTGTAAATGAGAAGGTCCGCTGCACTTCCGAGTGGATAACTCTCGTCCGGTTGGCCGGAATCTCAGTGTAGTGCACCGTTTTTTGAATAGATAATAAGCAGAACAGACAGAACACTGACGATAACCGTTTCAAAGTTGTTGTGTCCAGATTTCATGACGACTGTGACGGTAGAAACGGCCCAAAGTGACTTGGAATAGATCATTCCTCCATTGACTTCCATTAAAGGTGAAGAGCGGTTTTCCTTCTACTGTAAATTTTCCTGTTTGGAGGTTTTGTTCTGAGAGTGAGGATATGCTGAGGTAGGGGACCGCGGTGGACAGGCCGAGTGGTGGATGCAGTATGTGTTCTATCTACACACTGCGCTGAGTCTTCCACTGCTCGTGCATGTGTGAGAATCTGGGCAGTGAATGGTCCGCTCCGGCTGATCTGAAGGCTCCTCTTCTGCAGCGCTGTGGCTGATTCGCTCCCTGCCTGAGCTCAGCTCCAGCTCTGGCTGCACTACAGTCAGCGCTCTGACGAGAGCCCACCGCTGGAGCCCCTCCGTCTGCCAGGAGCTCGGGGCCTGAGGGGCCCCCAGGGGCCCCCGCCGTGTGAGAAAGCACAGCCTGACACCAGCTCTCTGAAAAGGAGCAAAAGCCAAATCAAAGCCTCACTTGTTGCGGTGAAACTCAAACCACAAAAACAAACCCTGCACAATATACCTTTTCAAAAATATACACCCCCAGGAAATACCTCCAACTCGAACACATACGTCCTCAAAAACATCTACTCACAAATAAATACCCCTTCCCTAAAATACCCCCGTGTGTACATTTACAAAAAATATAAACTGCCAAAAAATACCCTAGAACATATCCACCCTGAGGATGACCTGCACCAAAAACTAACCACCCCCCCAATACTCCCTTAAACCATCTC
>CM067477.1:38819203-38831962 GCA_034552555.1 Semaprochilodus insignis
GGCCAGTATCTCACAATGTCAAACCTACCCACCAAATTTCATTCCTGTCGGCTGATTCTTTTGAGTGCAAGCCGGTGGACTCCTTTAGACTATCAAGCAGATGTTTGTTTGTCAAAACCTCAAATCCACACGTGATGTATCCTAACAGTGCCACATTAAAATAAGTCTTTGAATTTGATTGTAGCTTGATACTTGATTGTCTTCCTTGTCCTCCGTACTAAATCAATTTCATTGCATTAATGTTACACATCCATATCCACAAATCCAAAATCCAATTAGCCAGAAACTCATGTGTGCTGCAAAAAGATATCATCTTAATAACTCCATAAATAGGAGCTCATAATCTTCTCAACAAACAGACCCTCCGCATGAGCAGAGCAGTTCGGTTCCGTGGGCTTTATGAGTGCATGTTGTCCTGTAAAGTGTAAGTGTAACTTTAGACTGGCTCTTCTATGAATATTTGACCCCACAGATGATCACACTCGAGTCCGGCTGCAGCTGCTGGAGGGAGACCCCCACTCGGACTACATCAACGCCAACTACATAGATGTAAGTATGGAGTGATCAAAATTTTGACCTTACACACATGATATAAACTCACCAAACAAAGAATTAGTCACTTGCAACTGAAACGTACCTAATAGCGTGTAATGCCTCCACGGGCACAAATACAAGCTGTGATTGGATTTGCCATGTACTGGACAAGTTTCTGGATGTAGGCCACATCAATGTTCACACACTCTTGCATCAAAGAATTGCACAGTTGGTTCCAGATTTGGTGGATGCCTTCCCTGGCACAATTCCCAGGAGAATTCCCAGTAGACTGGGATTTTATCCACTGCTGGTAGAACCGTATGACCGTACACTTCCATACACCTGCAGATTCAGCTACTTCCTTCACACTATGGTCTTTGGCACGCCCAAATGCAGTCACTCCATTTAGCCAATCATTAACATCTGCTTTGGAGCCATTTACCACACATGGAACGAGACATCCACTGTACTGTACTGGATCCCGTCACTCACACCATGCAGGTATTTATAGCTCCATCATCCTGGTGCAGCACCATCAGGAGCCTAAAGTTACTACCACCTTAAACACAAAGGTGACTCATTGTTTTGTCTGGTGGGCTTATTATACTAGTAGCATTTAAGTAGCAATATGGTCCCGAGTATGATGACAGGTGATGTGAGATGCTGTGAACATGTTTAAAATTAATTTATATGTATTTGAAATCTTGTTCCGGGAACCAGCCTGCGTTTGCACACCAATTTTTATTGGAACCAAAGAGTGTCAAAGGATAGGTCACCAACGGAGGGTGTTGTAGAAGCAAGCACAGATCAACTACAGGAGTTAAGAAGAGGCAGAAGAGGTTCTTCAGCAGACCACTGAGTGTCTGAACTGTTGTCTTCCCTATCCACAACAACAGACAGGCCCATAAATGTCATCACTGTTTGTGCTGAAGAACCTGCTATCCTTTTGTTCCAACTGGGAACAAACTGTTTGGGTTCTGAGCTAGTGTATTTTGGGTGGAAGTGTGCCGAACGGTTCAAAATTAGGTTTGAGAACCGGAACAGAACCCGTTCCACATTGGTTGAAAAGGGCTCACAGTTTTCGTTTCCCTGGGCCTTTTCAATTACAGAGACATTGAGATGGGAATTGAGAATTGTCCACTGTGCTCCATGAAGAATCCCCTCTACAAAGTAAAAGTCTCCCTGAATCTAAAGTTAGTATGGTGTACCGTTCATGCTGAAGTTCTCCAGAAGATATGAACTGCTGCACATTATGTAACTCGTGTTATATTATCTTAATTTGAGAGCAGCTAGAAAATTTGGCCACTGTGCTGCAGCTTTAATAGGACTTTCCTCAGACTATAAAATGGACCACAACTCATACTTTGGCGGTATTCAGATAAACTCTGCCCGAAAGTCTCCATGCACTGTTTAATGAGAGAATTCGACTACTTAACAGGCTCCCATTGCTGACACAGCTCACACGGTTTCCCCAGAAAAGCACTGACTAACAGAATAGGTGCTCTGGAGCAGCTGCATACAAGCTTAAGGTCACCATACCCAATGGCTGGCATTGGCTGGGGGGGTATAAACCACCCCGCCCCCCCAACATCATGCTGTGGAGCAGTAGAACTGTGTTCTCTGTAGTTATGATGGAGCTCCCTCCTTTGAGGTCTCTTTGGGATTAGCCTGGAGTGATCCAGAACTGATCATCCTACATCAGTACCTAAACTCACTAATGCTCTTGTGAATGCTGAATGCAGTCATATCCTCACAGCAATGTTCCAACATCTAATGTTAAGCCCTCCTAGAGGAGCCGAGGCTGTTACTGCAGCAAAGGCCCCGTTAATAGCCTTGATTTCAGAAGCAGCGCTGGAGTCGACCATATACTGTATAGCTACAGTTCACACTTTCTGTGATGTGACCAGGTTGAACTGCAGAGCAGCTGGCTTTGTGAGGCGATTAGCTAAGAGGCCATCATCATCATTACACAGTGTAACTGTAATAACACCACAGTTAAGGACCAAAGCTGGAGGTGCTCAGTGAAAAAGAAATGCCCAGCGTGTATGTAATTAGATGTGGTCTTACAGGGCAGCGTTCCAGAGGTTTGCAAACACTGCAGCTCCCTAAAAGAGGTTGTGTTAGAGCCAGTTTACTGCCTTGTACTCAGACAGGTGGACAAAACAGACGCACGACCGTAGTCGCCTCATAGCCCATGCAGTACGGTTCAAAAGTGTCAGCTGTCATATAAATTTGTGCTTTTCAGTATTAACTTCATTCATTCCTTCATCTTCTGAGCCACTTATCCTTCTGGGCCAGTCCATTACAGCGATAATAAGTGAAATAGTTCTATTTTAAATATTATTAGATGTTGTATTCATTATAACATGATAAATAATGTACTTACACAATTACACTACGTTACAGATGTTTGTTTTTGAGTCCGGCACAACACCATTGCAGTCTTTGGCGACGCTGACTTGGTGTTAAGGGCAGTTATTATAATGGTCTGCGTGCACGTAGTCCTGCGTCGTGCAGTCGTCTGCCAAGGGTGCTGCCACTATCCTTCTGGGTCATGGCGGGGGTGCTGGAGCCTATCCCAGCACTCATTGGGCAGAAGCCAGAAAGCACCCTGGACAGGCCGCCAGTCTATCACAGCAATAATAACCTAAATATTTATGTTTGACATATTATCATGTTTTTTTCATTATTACATGACGAATAACGTACTTACACAATAACGCTACGTTACAGATGTGCATTTTGTTCTTGTTCCCGGGTACTAAGTGTGTTCTCCTAATTCCTTTAGGCCTAAAATGCACAGAAAGTGGCTACTGGTCTCCATAAACCTAGCTGCTGTGGTCAGGACAATGATGCTTTGAAAAGTTTCCTATTCTTCAGAACATCTGTGATACATTCACGGTGCTGAGTAGACTTCAAGTAGCTTCTGGAACTGTGAGAACTCTCCAGAAGTTTCTAGAACTGTCCAGAACTTTCTAGAACTTTGGAGAACTATCTTTCTAGAACGGTCTGGGACTGTCCAGTAGTCTACATAGCGGTGTAAATACAGGTGTGTTAAAACAGCCATGACAGTTGGTGCTCCAGCTGAGTGAGTGGATAGTGGATACAGAGCTACAGGTGAGTTAGAGACATCAAGAGGCTGCAGCATCCGGCAGACGCGTTCTGCTCCGTCTGTGGACAATTTATCAAGACCAGAGTGGAACAGTATTCCGTGAAAACGTCTGCTAAGATGTGCGAGACCTACGAAGCATACTTCAGCATGCCTGTCAGGGGTCAGGACACACCGTGGGCACCTCATTTCACATGCGAGCACTGCAGGAGAACTCTTGAAGGTGGAAGGTGGACGATTGCTGCTCGCTTAGATGGCAGAGCTTTGTTCTGTAGAGTTTTGAGAATTCACTGAAGTTTAAAAGCTGTTATTCAAAAGTCTCTCACAGTTTTTGATGTTATAGCAAAATATATATTACCTTACAGTAGATATTTACTGCACTGTGTTAGTATCTTACACACTACTAAGAACGTAAAATACATAACTTTCATTATACTGGTCACTGTTTGTGATGAATATAGCTGATTTTGGTTACAATTTGTACATAACCCACTGGAATATAACTCATAGAAGCCGGGAACAAAAATCTTGTTACGTCGTGTTGTTGGGCTCCACCAAGACAAAAGTGGGACTCGTCACTGAAGATGACCCGATGCCATTCTGAGTCACTCCATGACAGTCTGGCACGACACCATTGCAGTCTTTGGTGAGGTTCATGTGGTGCATGTAGTCCTGCGTGGTGCAGCCGTCTGACTATGGTGCTGGCACTAACAGGATGACTCATGGAGGACATCACTGCTCGCTGAATGTCTGCAGTCGTGGCTGTTGGGTCAGTCAGGTACAGCGATAAGGCCCGTCCTTGCTTACTTCACATGCACGGCCGAGTGTGAAACTTCAATCATTCCGCTGTCTCACGATGTCAGACCTACCCACCAAGTGTCATTGCTGTCGGTTAATTCCTTCTTTGAGTGATCGTGTATTTATTGTGTGCACTCCTTACCTTTATTACGGCTTCCATTCTTTTGAGGAGCCTCACTTTCAGTTTCTGCACCCACGTGCACATGCCATTACACATGCCACACACTAAACATGTACAGTAATAGTGGATTCAGGCCCACATGACTGCTTGTTTCTACTATACACTCCATCACTCTGTGTAAAAACCCCTTCGAAAGCCCTATAATGACGCTGTCGATATGATTGTAGCTTACTACACCATGGAGGCAAATGGGCATAAATACATCACAGTCAGTGCAATGCAGACCCAAGCGATTGCCTTCTCCGCCGGATCTATAATCATGTCGCCCGGCATCACGGCAGCTAATAAAATGATTACCAGCTCCGTCGTGCAGGGGATTCACTCGTAACATTGACCGAGCTGAGTGACGGTGATCGCTAATGTGTTTCCCTCCGGTGCAAACGCTGGTGAGAGCCATAGCAAGTGGCATTTAGACGTGACTGAGGGAGAAGGACTGTGTAATTCCCATAACTACAGTGGGTTCAGACAGCCTAGTGAGAAACTAATTGGGCAGCACTTCATTGTACAGTATGGGAAGTACCACTGTTTATTGGGTTAATATGTAGCAGTTACAAGTAGATGATAATTACAAGGCCCTATAATCTTTGCACGTTTGATATTGAATTCAATTGAAACGTTATATAGCGCCTTTCTATGTTCAAGGCAGCTTTACAATCAGACGCTACACAGGGGTATGAAAATACATAATCAGCAATAAATAAAACAGCACACAACACAGTTTCCTCACCTCGCAGGGGGTTTCCCCAGACCAAGGCGTACTTAGCTACCCCAGAAAGAGTTCTTGGCCACAGGGGTAGATCTCAATCTACATCACATACGGTCCGTCACATAGACAGCTGACCCATGAAGCCTCAAAGGCCAGAGTTGTCTCTAGATGTGAAAGGAGTAGTCCTTTCATGGGGCTGAACACCACCAGTCCAGGCAGCCTCATAGCTGCAATGTGGCATTATGTAAACGGCCAGCCAGGTTGTGATGTAGTGATGCTAAGCCAGCCTTTCCAAAGGGTCTTATTGCATGCAGCTGAACACCACAGGTCCAGGTGTCTCCAGAATGCTGCTCAAACCAATTCTGGACAACTTGGGCTCGATGGCATCCTGCTGGAATATTGCCATCATAGTGGGGTTGCATGAAGTCCATGAACGGCTGCGAATGGTCACCAAGCAGTGAAACATAGCAGGCACCAGTCAATGACATGTTTAGGTGGACCAGTGGACGCAACCCATGCCATGAGAATACACCCCACACCAGTATGGAACCAGCAACAGCCTGCACAGTCCCTTGTTGACACCTGGGGTCCATTTCTTCACGGGGTCTGTGCCCCCTACCATCAGCCTCAAACAACTTATCGGACCCACGCCATGTTACCAGTTCTCCAGGGTCCAGTTAGCAGCCTCACAAGCCCAGGTGAAGCATTGTGTCCAGTGTGGTGGTGGCACTCTAGTGAGTCTTCTCCTGCCATATACCGTGAAAGCTGCAGACCACTGCACTGACCTGGGGGATATGCATGTGGGGTCTCCTGCAGTGAATGTGGATGTGATTTCTGCCAGAGTCACTAGTCTGTTTGCACAAACAGTGCTGGGCAGACACCACTGGTCAGGATCATGAAGCGCCTGTGGACAGCCTTCCCGGTGTACATGTGACACTGTGGATCGAGAAATATTAAATGCCCGCACACCTTCAGAGATGGAATGTCCCATCCAGGCACCCACCATCATTCCTTTCTCTCTGAGAATTCCCGTAGCCTTGCCATGAGCTCGCTGGCCAGCGTTCAACCTCACTCACAAGACGACACCTCACAACTTATACCACACAACTATTACAGCTGTCCATTGTGGGTGGTAATGAAGCATTCCCTGTACACACGTGTCGCTGTGGATCGGGGAATGCTGAATGCCCTGACAGCTTTGGAAATGGGATGGAATCCGTCTTGGCACCCGTTATCATGCCTCATTCAACCTCTGATAATTCACGTTACCTTGCCATGAGGACACCAGCGTTCAACCTCACTCACAAGACAACACCTCACAACTTATACAGGTATGGGCATTCCCAAGCCGTCCCCTGAGGTGCTGATATCCCATGAGTTTTGGTATGTCTGTGTAAGACATGCACTAAGAGTCCATATGGATAATCTGCATGTTACTGTGAAAGGAAGGTTCATCGTTAAACAGTTTTGTAGTTTTTAGAAAGTGTTTTGTTCACAAAACCCAGCAGAACAAGTCTGACATGTTAATTAGTCAGTTGCCTAATACAAAAACAAACTCCTCAGTAACATTAAGCGACTAAATATCACATATATATAAAACACTTTTATTAACAACAGTACTTTTCTTCAAGCATTCCACTTGTCCTTACCGTGTAACAAACTGCAGCACTCGGACTTCTTGCATTAAATTTAACATTACAGTCTTGTCCTTCAGAGTGAAAATATATTCACAGTGGTATTAATTAGCGCACATAAACAGTACTGTGTAAAAGTTTTAGGCACCTGGGAAAATGATATGGGCGGTGGGCAGATATTCGCTCATAGAAAGAATATTAAAACTGTCTTAGAACAAATACGAATCACATTAATACAATAAGTAATGCTGTTTATGTTTGGGAATGTGCTTGTTGAAACCTTTCCAGTTCGCTCCTCGAGGAAATTCAGTATTATTTGTAGTTAGCTTCCAACAGCTTGGCTAATCCGTGCTTCATTACAATCAGTCGAGTCCACTGGGCTGATAGATGGAGGGATCCAGTGGGAATCTGCTGGACCCATCCTACTCTTTCATCTAGCATTTACTGTAATCATGTGTGCTATATATATATATATGTGTGTGTGTGTGTGTGTGTATATACACACATATTACCCAGATAAATGGTTTTAAACAGTATGCTTTTGCACAGCACTGTATATATATGTATATATTGTTGTTTCTTTTCTTGCTTGCACAGAAGGGTAGAGTCGGGAGACTGAAGGCTGGAGATGTTGGAGTAGTTTATTTCATGGCGATCGCAGTTCACTCACAGCTCCTGTCCAAAGACAGTCCAATCCAGTCCAACTCAGTCTAAAGACAGAACCTTGTCCCAGTGGTTTTATACACTGTTTCACCACCCCCTTAAGGTACAAAGAGGGTGTGTCCTTATCTGGTTATCTCTCCTCCAACTGATGTGTGACCTATGACCTTTAGAAGCCTGAAGGCAGCATTCTCCCAGGGACTCCGTCCTGTCGTAAATGCATAAAGTTCTGTTCTGGTAATGCAGCTGTTCCCCACATGGTAAACGTATACACACTTGTTTACACTGATATCCAACAATATATATATCCATTCATCATCAAAAGAATAGCTGCACCCAGAAGGAGGTGTGGGATTGCAGTGCTATTGGGAAGAAGATAAAGGTCACCAGGAACAATAAATGATTTGACTGATATGATCAATATTTATTTAGCTACACATACAGAAGTAGATTTAATCCCTTATTGATCCCACAGTGGGGAAATTTGTCTTCCGCATTTAACCCATTCGTGAAGTGAAACACCCACATACACACTCACTAGTGAACACACACACTAGGGGGCAGTGAGCACACTTACCCAGAGCGGTGGGCAGCCCTATCCACGGCGCCCGGGGAGCAGTTGGGGGGGGTTAGGTGCCTTGCTCAAGGGCACCTCAGTCGTTACTGTCAGTTCAGGGAATCGAACCGGCAACCCTCCGGTCACAAGACTGGTTCCCTAACCTCCAGCCCACAACCAAAAAGTAGTGTCTCTCAGTATGGTGTCGGGCCACCATGTTTGCTAACCCAACATGCCAGACGTCTCAGCATGGAGCTGTAGAGGTTCCTAATGGTGTCCTGTGATAATCCATCCCATGCAGCTTAAATACTCTCACACAGTTCCTGCAGATTTTGGCTTAGGGCTGGAGTGTTGATAGCGCATCCAATAGCATCCCATCCATTTTCAATTGGGCATAGGTTTGACGATGGTCCTGACTACGGTGCCTCCACACAGTCCACCAAGTCACTCCATGACAGTCCGGCATGACACCGTTGCAGTCTTTGGCAACGTTGACGTGGTGTTAAGGGCAGTCGTCAAAACGGTCTGCGTGCATGTAGTCCTGCGCTGTGCCGCCGTCTGCCAATGGTGCTGCACTAACAGGATGACTCATGGAGGCATCACTCCTCGCTGAATGTCAGCAATCGTGGCTGTTGAGTCACTCCGCACATGTTGGACAATCCGTTGGTTCTCCCTCTGGGTGGTTTATGTAGGTCTCCCAGATCCTTCATCTCGCTGGTGCGTGCCTTCTTCTATCCGCTGCCACCAACAGTGTGCTATGGTAGTGTCTGCATGACTGATATGGTGCGCAATTCGTCAATAAGACCATCCCGATTCCTGCAGCCCTACAGCGTGACCCCACTCGAACTCTTCCAACTGCTCGAATGCTTTCAAACTCTTCTCTGAGGTATACTTCACTAGCAAAGGGTGCTACCAACCCAACAGCGCAAGTCAGAATGGAAAACACGTCCAGCAGGATGACCTTACATAATCAGTCAGGTACAGTGATAAGGCCCATCCTTGCTTACGTCACATGCGCAGCCGAGCGTGAGACTGGAATCATTTGCATTTGTCACAATGTCAAACTTACCCACCAAGTTTCATTCCTGTCGGTTGATTCATTCTGGTTACAGCTATGTATTTGACGATGAGTGTATATACTGCATATATGCCGGAAGCTCGAAACCTTTCTCTCTCTCTCTCTCTCTCTCTCTTTTTTTTTTTTTGGTTTTCAGTTTTAGACATAATTTCAAAGTACCTTTTGCCCTTTACATTGGGGCAAATGGCCCAAAATGACTTGGAGAAAAGTCTGGTTCCATAGGCTTGCATTAAATGTTGCCATTTTGGAGTCTTCGTTTCTGACAGCAGCACCGATATGTCGGATAAGTAATTCATGAGTTAGTTGTGCTACAATGCCACGATTGCCCTCTACTGTAAAGTCCGTTAAGTGCCACCACTAGTGGTCCGATTTTGTTCTAATACTCCTGAACTGTTTACCGATCTTCATTCATAATGCAGAGGCCGCTGCGAGTAACCTGACCTCCTTCTTTCCTTCTGCTCCACAGGGTTACCACAGGCCGAGACATTACATCGCCACACAAGGTAATTAAAGCAGATTAGTCAGAAGAGCCAACCGTCTGAACGCCGTGTTGAGATGAGCTCCCAACAGCCATGAAGAGGCGTTCAGTCTACTGTCTAATTGGTGGTGGGCGTCGTGGGATGGAGATGGTTTGATATGGTGCTAAATATGTCCCTTCTCTATCCTCCCGTAGGACCCATGCAGGAGACGGTGAGAGATTTCTGGCGGATGATTTGGCAGGAGAACTCCGCCAGCATTGTCATGGTAACCAACCTGGTGGAAGTGGGCAGGGTATGTTTTGATGTGTTTATTATGGAATTTAAAAGGATTCCTGTTTTCAGGGTTGTTTTTTTTTCGCTTCTGTGCGTGCAAAGCTCTATTGATAGAACGATGTCACAAATATCAAAGACATCTTTAACCTGCTCCCTTCCAAGAGTGGAAGCCGGAAGCTTGTGCTCTGCGGAATGCTAAATAACTCAGCACATTCATTTGATGTAGCTTTGACTGGGATCTGCGAACAAAGCCTGGTGCAAAAGTTGGGACAGATTCCCTGGAAGAATTCCATGCATTTGTTGGTTCTCGAAGTGTGAAGAAGTGAACACATCCTCTATAGAAAGCACAGTTAATGCACAATTTATATGCTGAATTTAATGCATTGTTAAGCATATAAAACATAAAATGCATTAATAAATGCATACAGAAATGCATGTCCAAAGAAAAACAAATATCTCCAGAATGGCATCTTTACAGGAGAGGCCTAAAACCTCATTTCATTATAATGTAAGTCAATGGAACCAGACGTTTCTCCAGGCAGTTTGAGGCCATTTGTGTTGGTCCGTTCATCAAGAAATGTTCACACATTGTAAACAGCAGCTGCTATGTTCAAATGAGTCAAAATCGCCAAAACTGGAGTTACATGTTTTTCGTTGGACAGTGACGATGTCTTGTCCAATATATTAACCATTTAAATAAATTAAATAAAGAGAAATTGGTCCACTTAAAGATTTAATATTTCATATAGACAGACCCTGGAAGGTATTAATGTAGGCTGCCCTCTCTACAGGCCATTAGAGCGTTCAGCACTATATATCGGAGCCTACAACACGTGTATATTTAATGGTAACAAGTGATAAATTAGTCAAGTCAAGTCAACATTTATTTATATAGACCTTTTTACAACAGATGTTGTCACAAAGCAGCTTTACAAATAATCTGGTGTCCGAGCCCCCAGTGAGCAAGCCCAGGGCAACAGGGGCAAGGAAAAACTCCCTCAGTTCGAAAGGAAGAAACCTCGAGAGGAACCGAGACTCAAAAGGGGAACCCATCCTCCTCGGGTCAACACCAGATAGCAGGACAGGCAAGGGAAAGGAGTGAAGATAGAGAAATAAAAGTCTGATTAGTCTGTAATTGAGTAGCTGGGTCATCGGATGGGTCAGCGGGACGCAGGCCAAGCTTCCACAGTGCAGGACAGCCAGGAGCTCCGTGGTGGTTAGAGGCAAGCAGTGGCACCCAGTCAGAGCAGAGCATCGGACCACACAGGATGGGCAGCAGTTCAGCTCAGGCAAAGAGAGCAGACAGACTGTTAGCTCTGACAGAAGATCTGAACACACTATATGGTGTTAACAGAGTGCAGCAGAGACTCCGGCAGGCCTGGCTATTACAGCATAACTAAAAAGGGAGAGCCAGAAGGTACCAAAGACATGAGGGCTCACTGAGAAGTCAGCGCCCCCCTGCTCCTCCGTCAACAAACCTGAGTGAACGTGAAGAGCAGCGGGACGACAGCACCAACATTCCCAGCTTGAGCTGTGTCTAAGTCCCGAACACTGACTGGAAGGTTATTCCAAAGCTGGGGGGCCTTGTATGAAAAGGCTCTGCCCCCTGATGTAACTTTGTTAATTCTTTGAGACCTAAGGTCACGTGACGGTTCGTAAAATGACATGAAAAATTAGCAGAAAAGCAATTACAGATGACTAATTATTGGAAGGTAACTCATCTCCCTGTAGCCAACGACTTGTAACTACAATGTAGCTATGTACTGTTCTTACTATTATAAGAATTATGACCTTTATTGTTTATGTAATGAAAAGCACACGGAACAGTTCAGATTACCATATCTATACTGAGCGAATGGTTTCAAATACCAGGCGCACCTCTGTAGTAGCACCTAAGAGTGAGTGTGGTGATGTACATGCTGCAGTAGAGCTAGAAGAAACTGAGGGAGGTCACAATTTGCATGTTACATGAGTCTTTGCACATGTGTTTCTGAATTATGATCATGCGGGCGTGTTTTTTGTGCAGTTTGTTCACAAACCTAATTAACTTCCATTAAGTGAGAATCCATTAATTGTCTGTTTCAGTCGCGGACTCTATTTGGCGTGTAAGCGCGACGCAGTATTCATAACTTGAGCTATCTGCTGTGACAGCGTGCATAATTGACCACTGTTTTGCGTTCCGCTCCGGTGGACCTTGCCCACTCTGGGTGTTAATTCAGAGATAACACTGTTTCTGACAGGTGGCCGATTCACTCATCAGAGTGCTTTGTGTTTCCAAATGTCATCAGCGGTGCCTTTTTTGATAACGACGGCTCTGAAAATGGCTTTTTTGCTGAGTGACTGTAGTCAGGGGCGGGAAAATTGGGACGCAGGCTGAACTGCTTAGGGTCTAATTTATTGTGTGTGCGCATGTTGATTAACTCTTTAACTATTTAACTATTATTTAGACTATAACTATTATTTATACTCAGTAGCTGAGTGGAACAGAGTCATTCATAAAAGTAGGTACCAATGGTTTTAGCTATGCTAATAGATAACAGTGTGTCCCATCCTGCTGCATACTTGCTCACAGATGTTGCAGCTGGGCCTGTAGATCCTGCACACTCGTAGGTTGCCGAAGCTGGAGCTGAGTTACTGTACACCGACACGCTACTTACAGCACACTAACGCATTACACTTACTGAGTTACTGTACACCGACACACTACTTACAGCACACTAACACATTACACTTACTGAGTTACTGTACACC
>CM067477.1:38853910-38874404 GCA_034552555.1 Semaprochilodus insignis
ATTATTATTATTATTATTATTATTATTATTATTATTATTATGGAAGTAAAATATGATGCAATTACCCACATGATCATTTAATTATTTACAGTCAGAATAAGTTAAATGAAGAAGTTAGTTAGAGTAAATTCCCTTCATTTACAAATTATTTAAACACAGAATAATCTACATTACGCTCCTCTTAGTCTCCACACTGTTTATTGATAATCAGGTTACAGGAAATCTTACAGTAACTATTAGAACCCACACACACATGACCAGAGAACGCAGCTCAACAAGAACTGTGGAAACAGGAAAATCACACCACTGTTTATAGACAGGTATAATATCTGTGTTACTGCAGTAAGAGATCAATCAGAGGAAGAGGATGGAGGAGATCAGAGGAACCAGCATGATGAGGAGACTCAGTTTAACCCCCTCAGCTCCGTTACACAGATCAGTATCACAGCACTTCATCACTCCAGGAACTGAAAATGAAACTGAGTCACAAAATGCCTTGGGTACACATGCTTTTGATATGGCTTTCTGGCCTTGGATTTCAACTGAGAGAGAAAGAGAGAGAGAGAGAGAGAGAGAGAGAGAGAGAGAGAGAAAGGATTAAGACACACATGAACAAAGTTTATTGATGTGTTGATGTAATACACTGCTGTGTGTATGCCAGCGTTACATGCTTGTCAGATCTATTTGGATGTGTTCTATGTTATTTGTCAATGAGGTTTAATGAAGTTTAGATGTATACAGTTAAAAGTTCACAGGTTTGGTTCCCGCCTTCTTGTTTCACTCCAGCCATCGCACAGATTTGTACAATTACAGCAGCATAAGCTCCACGAAAAGAGCATAAGCTCTGCTGCACAACAAGGTTTTGTCTTTTGCTCACCATCTTTCAGAGGAACATAACATTCCTTTCCCTGTATTCCAAGATGACAGTTCTCATGTTCACAGGGCTGCAAATGTGACTGACTGGAATGATGAACATACAGGAGCATTCACACATCTGGACTGGTCAGGAAAACCCCCAGATTTGAATCCTCTTAGAAATCCATGGGACTACCTGGAACAACCAGTAAAATGCCAGGGAAGACATCCACCTGACCAGTTCTATGATGCAAGAGTGTGTGAACATTGATGTAGCCTACATCCAGAAATTTGTCAAATCCAATAACAGCTGTTACTGGTGCTCATGGAGGTATTACACGCTATTAGGTACGTTTCAGTTGTAGGTGATTCATTGTTTGTCTGGTGAGCTTATATATCTCTTATAGCTCTATAGGCTTCAGTTCGATTCATTCAGAGTTCTGATCCAGCCTCTACTGCATTTTAAATCTGATCTCAATAATTGAATGTAATTTAAACATTTTGATTTCATATGAATGTACATTTAAAATCTATTGCTCAAAAATTCTCTCACAAACTGGCTACAACAAACAAACAGCTGTGAGACTGTGAGTAGTGTAGTGTAGAGTCTCAGATGAAGTTCAGCTTTATTTCTTACTGGTTGTGGTTTGGCAGCGATCTGCAACATCTCTGTGTAGTCCACAGGTGACAATTTTAGGATCACATGTTGACTCTGCACACTGGTAACACCGCAGAGCTGTAGAAGCCTGAAAAACTTCACAAGTATAGAAACAAACCAGTGAAACAGGGATCTACCCAATCAAACAAACCCAGGACATGCTCTACTAGCCTTTTATTAACATGTCAGGATTGTTACTCAATGTCCTAGAGGAAGATCTGTTGATGTTTGCACTGTTCAGTGCTGATAATCATTATTTCATAATCAAGTTTACATTCCCATTAACTCTGCACAACATCACAACTGCATACGATGGCTGATATTTTCTGTAAGTAGCCTTTCTATTATTGAAAATAACATTCTGAACCAGACAAATCTCTGTATTTCTAAACATCAGCTGAAAAATTTATAAATTATTAATATTAAAACAATAATAATATTCAGTAAGTGCCAGCAATTAAACTGCAGCTAATTTAATTAAGATATATACTCTGTACCAGTACCTTCTGAAAACAGCATGTAGATGAACACCAGAGTGAGTAGCGTCTTCATTGTTGGTGGGTTTGAGAAGTTGAGAGTGTAACGGAGGCACAAGAGTGAACTGAATCTATATATCTCATATCTGAGAGAGCCTAAGAGGGTGTGGCTGTGAGGAGGCTGCTCCTGTTTGATACTCTCCAGTCCACTTCATACTTGACCGTCATTCTGAAGTCATGACTTCAAATGACTTTAATGAAACCTGTTGCATTAACACTCACAGCATGTGCTTTTATCCAGAACTACAGAAGGTCCATAAATATTTGTATGTTGACAAAATTATTGTTATTCTAGCTGTTAAGCACAGAATACTGGAGTTTAAATTAAACAATAAATATGAGTGCATTTGAGGGTTATATATCCAAATCAGATGAACGGTGTAGGAATTCTAACTATTTTCAGACATTCATTCTTTCAAAAATAAGTGGACTCTTGGCTGCTTAGCTCTTCCATGGTGTGTGTTATTGCCTCATTACTTCACTTAGTAATCAGGTCTAGAATTCATTTTACTCTCAATATAAAGAGCTTCACTGCCAATAATGCTAGTCATCACTGGACTGAAAACCCAACATAGAGAGCTTTTTACATTAGGTGTGCCTTTAATACATTGCAGGTGTGCCTTAATTTAATTTAAATTTAATTTAATTTAATGTGCAAATGGTCCATACTGGTCACTTATACACAAGATACTAGCAAATAGATCTCTTTTCCCTAAAGTTCATTTGAGAAAAGCTAAAATGATTTTGTAAAATGATGAAATGAAGTTACAAAATAAGAAATTACAGAAAATAAAAAAAAATCTCTATTGTTAGGTAGAAAAAATACAATAAGAAACTATACTAATAAATGTACATGTTATTGCACAGTTATATATCGCACAGTTATTGAGAGATATTGCAGTTGATCTCTTATATCTCTTATGGTCTCTTATACCAGCTACCCAAATACTCCTAATCTTGGAAGTCACCTAAATCCTGAGAGTATAGGAAGTCGGAGTGCATGAATTAGGTGATGTTGGCAGTCAGTACAGGATGTATCCAGGTGATATACAGGTAATGAGGTGCAGCAGCAAATATTGCACAATAATTACGTCACATTGAATATATAGATAGATATGTGTCCATACAGTGTACCATAGAGTGAGTGAGTGTCTGGTGCTCTGCTTGGGGAGGTGCCGGTTGTACAGCCTAACAGCAATAGGGAGAAAAGAGCTGCGGTATCTCTCCTTTACGCACCGCAGGTGGAGGAGCTGTCACTGAAGGCGCTGGTCAGTACAGCAACTGTCTCTTGTAGTGGGTGAGAGGTGTTCTCCGTTATGGATGCCAGCTTGGCCAACATCCTCCTCTGGGTACAATGCACAGCCCAGAACAGAACCTGCCTTCCTGATCAGCTTGTCCAGTTTCTTTCTGTCTGCGGTCGTGATGCCGCCCACGAGCAGGCAGTGCTGTAGGAGATGGCTGATGCCACCACAGAGTCATAAAAAGTGTGGACCCTGTATCCCGAATGACCAGGGCCTCCTCAGCAGGTGGAGTCTGCTCTGGCTCTTCTTAAACAGAGCGTGTGTGTTGCCCTGACCAGTCCAGTTTACTGTTCAGATGAACACCCAGGTACTTGTAGGTTCTGATGATCTCAATGTACCTTCCCTGGATGTTCACCAGAGTGGTAAAGAGTCCTGCAGAAGTCCACCACCAGCTCTTTGGTTTTGCCCATATTGATGAGGTGGAAGTTCTGCTGACACCATTTTTTATTATTTTTTATTAAATACTAATTAAATTTGTTCCAATTTGTTTCAGGTGCTTTCGGCAGTCGAATTTCAAGTGAGTTGCAAATGGGCTTTACATGGGCTTTGCAATTCAGTTTCATATAGGTGTCATGCAAAGGTTCACTGCATTAAGCCAGTCTTAGATTGATTGCCACAGCAGACTCTGGTTACCGGTTAAGGTTTCTTGTTTTATCTGTTGTAGTCCTATTGTAAAGTCAGGATCTGGAAATGCCTGAAGAAAAACTACACATGACAGTGGCTCAGCAGCAGCTAGCAGACCAACAGCTCCACACATTACAATACACTTTAATCCTTTATATATTCACCATCCCGATAATAACATTTTAGCAAATTTGACTATAAACATCATATCATGAATCCAGTAGGTTAGTGATACTAGGCTTATTACTGGCAAGGATATATACTATTAAAGAGATTTTTCATTTTGATCATCTTTTAAACAAGCAACACTCTGGCATGCTTCCTGGTTTCCCTGACCCCACCTATTTCCCGAACTCCACTTCCCAGAGTGCATCACCCGATAATGTCATACTCACATGTCCCCAGTCAACTAATCACTCACAGTCTAGCTCGCCTGAGTACTGATTTGTTCCACCTGATGCTCATTTCTGTTTATAAACCCCACTCACACACACACTTTTTGCAAAGTTTTGCCGACCCTGTTAGCACTACTGAGTGTTTCCTTATTGTTATCTCTACACAGGCTCTACATCTCTTGTACTGCTTTGCTCTACTCTCTGGCCTTCCCTTCTCCTGTCTTCTCTCCTTGTCTATTCCTTCTATTTTGGTTACCTCATTGCCTGACTCCTCTGGTTCTGACCTTTGCCTGTCTCTCAACTCTGATCTTGCATTCTCCTTCTGTTATGTTTGGTCGTCTTTTGGTGCTGTGTTGAGCTACCTGATTGTTAAATAAGGTTCATCTGACTTTTAGCTCTGGCGTTTAGCTCTGGCGCGTCAAACCAAGGTCTTTGTTCCTGACAAAAAACTTCACAGCTATCATGATGGCAGAGCTAAAAGACTTACATCAAGCATTGAGAAGACCGACTGTTCACAACCAGCTGTTCGATTCTCTCACTAGCTCCGTGGGTAGTTTAGCACAACAGCATGCTTAGCTATTGCAGATATCCGCCAATCTTCACGATATCTCTGCACAAATAGCTCAATTGAATATCTCAGCTGCTGCTGATCCTGAACCAGTCGTTCCCTCTCTCTCGGCGGCTGGTTCATTTCCAGTCAATTATGTCTTCCAATTCTTTGGTATCCCTGAGGATGTAGTGTCTGACAGAGGCACCCAGTTCACCTCCCAGTACTGGACGCCATTTATGGAATGACTGGGTATCTCTCTCAGAATTTATTGCCACAATAATCAAACTGATTGGTCAGTGTATTTACCCTGGGCCAAGATGACTCACAACTCCCTCACTAGTTCCAATACACTCATAATCCCAATCGCATCCGTCTGTTTCTAAATAAATAAATAATACTTTACGTAGATTTAAGGGTCTACTCAAGCTTCAACGGGAACTGTTTTACTTTTAAAATAATTAACATCCCTGTATGTTTTAATTAGTTTATGCTCAGTTATCCTCCTAAAACTCTTTGAACAGTATTCTGAATACTGCTTTTTCCAAATTCTGATTGGGATACGTCTGAATACTTGTATTCTGTGGCATCCAAACCGTATTAATATGATAAATTAACCTTATTAATACCTTAAACTCTGTATTGAAAGCTGCACTAAAGATCCAAAAAGATACACCCCAACATCATTAATGATGAGTCACTGATTTTTTGGTCATTATTTCTGGCCTTGATAAGCATGTACAGATGCTATTTATTGGCTTGCAATATATATGAAAGGTAAAAAAGGCACTATGAACAAGGTGTGAAAAAACTATTATTTCCTCTACATGTGTTAATTCCTCTGCATGTGTCTGTATGCAACTGGACAAAACCACATCTTTTTTCAACCATTGAAAACCACCAACAGTGAAGCCTCTCAGCACTTGCTTTGCTACCAGCCCTATAAAAATATCACTACAGTATGAATGCTACAGTGTATTGTGTACATGTTGATAAATCTGCAAATACTATGAGGGAATACATGATCATACATCCATACTGTATTATTCACACTATGCAATTGTTGTTGTTATTATTTAGATTATGATTATTATAAACACTCTGTTTATTAATATATCCTCATAGGAAATAATAAATTCACCTCAGGAAAATATTAGACTTTTTCAAAATACATAGACATTTAGAAATCTGGTCTTCATTTGAATAAAATTGATAGAGGTCAAAGATATACACTCATCGTCAAAAGAATAGTTGCACAAAAAGCTGCACCCAGAAGGAATCAACTGACAGGAATGAAACTTGGTGGGTAGGTTTGACATTGTGAGACTGAATAATTCAAGTTTCACACTCGGCCGCGCATGTGCCGTAAGCAAGGATGGGCCTTATCGCTGTTCCTGACTGACCCAACAGCCACGACTGAAGACCTTCAGTGAGCAGTGATGCCTCCATAAGCACCATTTACTACATGCATGCAGACCATTTAAACGACCGCCTTTAACACCATGTCAACTTTCTCAAAGACTGTCATGGAGTGACTCAATGGCAGCGGGTCATCTTCAGTGATGAGTTCCGCTTTTTTCTTGGTGGATACGAATCCATGTGTGGAGATGAACGGCTTGTTGTAAAACGTCCAGAAGGCCTGGTGTCACTCCACCTCCACCCATGCCACACCTCCGCAGGAACTGTGTGAGAATATTCAAGCTGCATGGGATGGATTATCACAGGACACCATTAGGAACCTCTACAGCTCCATGCCGAGTCGTCTGCCATGTTGGGTTAGCAAACATGGCGGCCTGACACCATACTGAGAGACACTACTTCTGTATGTGCCGCTCAATAAATATTGATCATATCAGTTTAAATTTATCATCATTTATTGTCCCTGGTAACCCTTTATCTTCCTTCCCATTTGTTGATGGACAAATAGATTGTGACGAGCGCTGAGCTAAAATCAAGGCAATATTTATTGAACAGATTTGTAGTCAAACACAGCAGCAACAAGAGCAAAGCAGACATAACAAAAGGGCAAGGGAAGGTCAGAGTGGGGAAACAGGTGGGAGTCAAAACCAGGCAAACAATCAGATCAGAGAAACCAGAGAATCAAAATAAAGTCAAACAACCAGAGTATCAAACAAGAGTAGTCACAGAGAGAAACACTCAGTACACGCTCAGTGGCAATACTTTACAGTGGGTCAGTGTGAGGTAGAAGTATTTATACAAACAGACCAAATGAGGAATAGGTGCGTGTGATTAGTACTCCGGGGAGGAGGATCTGGAAAGTGGAATGGGATTGGAGGATTGTGGACACTTGATGACAGTGATGTCATCGGGTGGTGGGTTATGGGAAATGGAGTCCGGGAGATTGGAGGTGAGAGGAGAACCAGAAGGCGTGACATCCCAATAGCACTGCAATCCCACACTTCCTTCTGGGTACAGCTATTCTTTTGATGATGAGTGTGTATATATTATAATTCACGTGACATTCACCCTTAACAGCTATACAACTTGGATAAACAGAAACCCAATTTTCTTATGTGGACAATATATCACTGCTTCAAATGTATCAGGTGCTACATGATTAGAACTCATGGAATAACATGTCTTATTTAAACCTCAGAAAACTGGTTTGCTTCTTGTTACTGGAGTGTGTGGTATTAGGCAAGGATAATGTTGTTTGGCCTTAATACCAGAGCCCATGTTTGGTGACAACCAAAAACATAATTTGATCAGAGGAATTTTGTACCATCTGTAAAAATGGCGGTGGAAGTGTTATGGGTTAGGTATGCGACAGGGTCTGGCCAGCTTGCAATCACAGAACCAACCATGCATATTTGTCATACTTGAGAGTGCTTGTATGGGATGTTTAAACTGAAGTGAAACAGGATAATAGTCCCGAACATATAGTGGCCTGAATCTTGTGGAATAACCTGGATTTCTGCATTGGTTACTAATAAAATGTGGTATGATCATTATTCAAGTCACAATTATAGACAAACACAATCTAACAAATAATTACACACAATCAGTGGTACTACATATTTATTTATCAAGCTCATGAGTAACATCCACAGTGCAGGATAGAAACAGTGGGTCAACTTCTGTATTAATGACTTCTCCAGGAGCAGATTCACTAAAGGCGTTTCAGATGAAAGAGATGAGATTAGAGTTGTGGGTTTCACACATGCTTTTTAGCACAAAAGCACAATGCAACGTTTGCAGGAAAAAACAGACACACTGAAACCAAAACCTCATGCCAGTGGTGAAGCACGGTGGAGGGAGCACCATGGTTTGGGTCTGCTTTGCTGCTTTAGGGTCTGGACACCTTGTGATCAATGAGGGAAGAATAAAAATAAAGATGTATCAATACATTTTTACAGAGGAATGTAAGAGCAGGAGTCCATGAGCTCAAACTGAAGACACACTGGGTAATGCAACAAAACAGTGACTCAAAGCACACAAGTAACTCAACTAAAGAACAACCAAAACATTAGTGTTTTGGAACGGCTAAGTCAGAGTACTGACTTTAATCTATCAGGATGCTGTGGTATGACCTGAAAAGGGCTGTGAAAGCAAGGCGTCCCTGAAATGGAGGAATGGTCCAAAATTGCTCCTTACTGTTGTACAAATCTTACATCCAGCTACAAGAAATGTTTGGTGTGTAATGTAGAAGAATTACCAGAATTCACTGAGTAAACAGTGAAATTTGTGGAGGAGACATTTCTTGTCCAAAGCCTTTGCAGAACAGTGAAGGCAGTTATAGCCACAAATGGGGAGCTGCACTGTGTCAGTAGTCACGGTATGTGGCAGGATGCAGGCAGAGTCTTCTGGTAAATTTAATTTCTCTAGAACTCACTGTGGTCTGTTTTAGGTTAAAATTCACCAGCGAGTTTACCAGCTGTAAACAAGACTCTCTGTTTGCATAGTGCTACAGTGTGGGAAACGGGTGGTGGGTCCTATGCCCGTGCACATGTCTGAGATTTCTGCCCTGCTAGATCTGCCTTAGACAACTGGAGGTGCTATTATTGTGAAATGGAAACATCTAAGAGCGACTATAGCTCAGCCACAAAGCTGTAAACCATGAAAGCTCACATAGTACTGCAGTGTGTAAAGATCATTTCCTCTGTTCATCCATCACTACGGAGTTCCATCAGCACAACTATGCATCGGGAGCTTCATGAAATGGGTTTCCATGACCTAAGGCCTAAGTTTGCTATGCATTATGGCGAATGTCAGCTGAAGTGCTATAAAGTTTGGTAGAGGAGGGAAAATGGTCTGGGGCTATTTTTCAGGGTTTGGGCTCTTAGTTCCACTGAAGGGTGATGTTAATGCTACATCATACAGACATTTTAGAGAATCAAATGTTTCCAGCTTTGTGGAATCAGTTTGGAGAAGGTCCTTTCCTGTTTCAGGATGACCGTGATGCTGTGCACGAAGTGAGCTCCATAAAAACAAGGATTGAGTAGTCTGGTGTGGAGGAACTCCGGTGGTGTTTGGGGTGAATTTCTAATGTTCTAATGTAATTTCTAATATATAATATCTTTCATCCAACATCAGCACTTGACCTCAGAAAATATTCTACTAAATGGGCACAATTCTCATGGACACACTCCATAATCTTGTGGCAAGTCTTCCCAGAAGAATAAGGGCTGTTATAGCTACAAAAAGGGGGCAACTCCATATTAATGCCTATAGACTTGTAAGTGAGCATCCAACAAGCTCATACACGTTTTATGTTCAGTTGTCCACACAGTTTAGGCCATACAGTGCGTCATTAATGTACAGTGTACATTGTAGGACGTGAAAAATGGCAGGGACTGATTTTTGAGATTTAATTGAATTGAACTTAAAAATTATACAAACAATAAAACCGCTCATTAGCAAATGAAGTACTTTTCAGAGGAAGACCTTTTTTACACTTTATTGTATTGTTTTAATTCAAGCATGTTTTTAAAGAGATGTGGTGAATGGTACACAGGAAAGCACCGCCATCTAGTGGACATTACTGGCATTTATTATATAGATGTCACTCCTCTCCAAAAAATTTGCTACCTATATCAGAGCTAGTTAGTTGTACACAAATGTGAACAACGGTTCTGCTAGGATGAACGACAGTAACAATACTAATACATTCATTAGACAATAAAAAAAATTACATTAATTGTTATATGATAATACTTATCTTCATATTCAGCAAACAAGAACACAGTGTCTGCTCACTGTTTTCACTTGAAATTAATGATGTGCAGATCCCAGATTAAGTGTAGAACAGATTCATAAGGCTGTGTTGCTACTGCATTATTAGCTAGTATACCTGTGTGATACAGTGTAATATCTGTTTTATACAGAAAGTAGAGCCAGCGTTTCTACACAATAATGTACTGGAGGGAAAATGAACATGACACTTTTCCATCAGATAGTAAAGGACGTAAATGGGTTAAATGTGGAAGACAAATTCCTCTGTGTGCAATATCACAAATGGCCCTCAACTCTCTACTCAGGGAATAATTGGCCTCTTTTTTTAGGAATCCACTGTGGTCTCCTGTCTTCAATTAATGTTGTTGTCCTTTCCACTGACATGTCACATCTCCCCATCCTGAATTTACCCTTCCTTTCTGGTATAATGAAAGTAGTTGAGAAAAGTATCAAAGTTCATGAAATTTCTTCCCTCCTAGATATTCCACAGTCAACTGTGAGTGTTTCTGAAAAGTGGAAGTGTTTAAGAACCACATCTAGTTTCTTTACTTCAGTTTAACCAGTGAACATGGTGTGAACTCCAGGAAGAATGTTTGCATCTCTTTTTCAACTGAAGAAGAAGGTTCTTGGCTAAGCTACTGAAAATAATGTTATGTGAGTGAGTTTTCTGACCTTATTCAAACAAGTAACACAACACTAATAACTGAAGTCTAAAATAAGCACATGATGTTCGGTTGTCTCTGAAATGTCTAGAACAGATAGTTAACATTTCTGTGTGGATGCTCAGTCAGCAAGATGGCATCATCAATACACCAATATACACAATACAAACTCACAAAGCAAAACAGGGCTATGAACATGAACCCCCGCCATTCAGAAACATCTCTCTGTATCCTGGTCAGTGGTTGGCCCCCTGACCAGCGTCTCTGCTGTACAGCATCCCACATCATCCAGTAATTCCAGTAGTTTGCACGTTACGTGCCCATATGCTTATTTTTCCTTTTTCTTCTTCCTTTTTTTTCTTTCTCTCTCACCATTTTAACAGGTGCTGTGTTGGGCTGATCAGCAAGTGCTGCTGATTGCTGGTGGGGTGGGTCTTGGCATATAAAAGGACCAATCAGAGCAGAGTTCCAGAGGGAGTGATTTGTGTGTGTGAGCTTTAGTCTGGTTGCTTTGTTAGTCTTTAGAGGTATGTAACCAGCTTCTGTCTCACTTTGCTGCTCATTTTCTCACTCGCTTATTCTCTTGCTCATTCTCTCTGTCGCATCCTCTCCAGCAGTGGGTGGAAAGGCACATTTGGGGAGTGTAACTGTTTTGTTGTTTAGACACACTTGGTAAGGGTTTGATACCACCTGCTGTACTTTGAACTAGTAATGAAGTCAGAGGCAGGAGGAGAACCCAAAAGCGTGACACTCTTGGTCCAAGCATGGTCCACTGCAGCCTTTTTTCTGTACCCAGCAGTTATGATCCTGCCTCTGAATGTTATTACCCTACACATTTCATGTTTACCCCATCATCACTGAACTATCCTAGCTATTCTAGTAGTATTACTTTCACTTCCACGTTTCAGAAACGTTTTGTACTTCCATGTACTGGCCACTTTGAGTCCCACCTATCATTTATGTCCATGATGAGGTTGTTCATTTACTGTATCTGTACTGGACCACTGTTAACAAGATATTAATTAAGTGGTGAACCACTTCCAGCAAAACAGTAGCATTGTCAATCATGCTGTGTCATGCAATGATGTTCTGTTAGGCTCAATTCTGGGTCTATCAATAATTTACATATGTTTTTTTTTGCTGGTATAACGGATAGATTTAACACTTGCTTTCATCAAATAGCTTCAGTTGACCCCACCTTTAATTAGCTTAGTACATAATACACATTCACTTTTGGTTTCATGTTCAACATCATAGTCAACTTCAACCAGTGAGTGTCTGAAAACATTCTGCAGTTGACAAATAATCTGTGTCATTCCCATAAACCTATTCTGGGAGATGACTTTCCATCACTGAAGTACAACCCCAATTCTAAAGAAGTTGGAACACTGTGTAAAATATAAATAAATGTAAATAAAAACAGAATGCAATGATTAGCAAATCTCATAGATCCAAATTTCATTCACAGTAGAGTTCTGAATCAAGTTCTAAATGACTTAATAATTTTCATGAAATAATAAAATGTCTCACTTTCAACATGCGTTCTATGTTCTATTGTGGATAAAATATGTGTCTATGAGATTTGTGAATCATTGCATTCTATTTTTATTTACATTTATTTTAGACATTATTTTTTTGTTTTATTTATTTATTTATTATTTATTTTTTTAATACATCGGCACAGCTTTTGGAATTGGGGAATTGGGGATGTAGTTTCAGAAGGAAACTTTGGAGAATGTGAATAATAAACCGCTACTTTCTCAGATACTGCAGTTTCAGCTGCTTCCCAGACATACATGTACCTAATAAGATATCTTAACACTGACATGCAAATGTGGAACAATGCAAATATAAGCACATAAAAACATAAATAAATAATACGGAACTATTTTCCATCTGAAATACCAGATTGTTCAAAACAACACATTTTCAGTATCGTTAGAATATGTGTGAATATGGAGCAATGGAAAAATAAACAGATGGAAAAGTTTCTGCTCCACATTCAAATATTTAGGAGATGCTAGGGTAGATAGTACCTCATTGTTTCTGTCTAAGCGGCTGCAGTGTTGTGAAATGGTACTGCAATATTTACATAAACAGGAATCTTACCTGCATATTGATACATTCAGCAAATTTGGCTAAAGAAAATAAAAGTGTTTTGAGGAATGTGTTAAATTGGGTACACAATATAAAATGTTCTCTCTGTTGGGTTTTCAGTATAATGACAGCTAGCATTGTGTGCAGTGAAGCTCTTCATATTGAGTGTTAACAGCAAATGCAAAACCTACACATGAAATCAGCTCTAGACCTTTTATCTACTTACTAAGTTAAATAATGAGACGATAACTCACACAATGGAACAGCTATACAGCAAATAGTCCAATTATTATTGAAAGAATGGGGGGAAATGGACGTCTGAAAATAGTTATAATTCCTACACCGTTCATCTGATTTGGATATAAAACCCTCAAATGAAAGCTGAAAGTGTGGACTTTATTGTTTACCTTAAACTCCAGTATGACAGCTAGGATAACAATAACTTGGTCAACATACAAATATTTATGGGCCTTCTGTAGTTCTGGATAAAAGCACATGCTGGGAGTGTTAATGCAACAGATTCTTTCATTAAAGTCATTTGAAATCGTGACTTCAGAATGACGGTCAACTGTGCGGGGGCTGGAGAGTTTCAAACAGGAGCAGCCTCCTCACAGCCACACCTTCTTAAAACAGATATGAGGTATATAGATTCAGTTCACTCTCGTCTCTCCATTACACTCTCAACTTCTCAAACCCTCCAACAATGAAGACGCTGCTCACTCTGGTGTTCATCTACATGGTGTTTTCAGAAGGTACTGGTACAGAGTATATATCTAAATTATATATCTAAATTAAATTAGCTGTTAGTTTTAACATCAATTCAGAATGTTATATTCAATAATAGAAAGGCTACTTACAGAAAGTATCAGCCGTCGTGTGCAGTTGTGATGATGTGCAGAGTGTTAGTGAGATTGTAAACTTCAGGGAAATGAAAATGACTATCAGCACTGAACAATGCAATACATCATCAGCCTTACATTTTTCCTCCGGGACAGTCAGCAACAGTCGTAACGTGTTAATAACTTAGATTGAAAAACGAAATTTTTTATTGCTTCATTTCTTTTCTGATGTTTTTTTTTGTTGTGAAAAGTCTAGTGGAACATGTCCTGGGTCTGTTTGATTGTGTAGCTCCCTGTTTCACTGGTTTGTTTCTCTACTTGTGAAGTTTTACAGGCTTCTGCAGCTCTCCAGTGCTACCAGTGTGCGGGGTCAACATGTGATCCTAAAACTGTGACCTGTACTCCTCTTGAAGATCGCTGTCAAACCACAACTGGTAAGAAATAAAGCTGAATTTCATCTGAGACTCTCAACTACACTACTCACAGTCTCACAGCTGTTTGTTTGCTGTAGCCAGGTTATGTAAGAATTTGTGAACTGTAGACTTTAAATTTACATTCATATGAAATCAAAATTGAATCATTAACATTTGATGTTAAATTACTGAGATCAGATTTATACGAATAGGAACACAGGGATAGGAATGTTATGTTCCTCGGAAAGATGATGAGTAAAAGGCCAAACCTGGATGTCCAGCAGCTCAACATAGGCACTGTGGTTCAAATTTACTGGCACCTCAACCAAAGAACCCATTTCCACATAATTACAACACCACGGAGGGGACTCAGTTTGTGTCCAGGGAGCTTATGCTGTTGATGTTATTGTACAAGTCCGTGTGGAGTACAGCAAGAAGTGGGGAACCAAACCTGTGAAATGTTAACTGTATTCATCTAAACTTCATTATACAATAAATAACTTCAGTGACAAATATATAACAAACTCAAATAGGTCTGACAAGCATGTAACGCTGGATGGCAAACATACAACAATGTATTACATCAACACATCAATAGTTTTTGTTCATGTGTGTCTTAATACCCTCCCTCCCTCTCTTTCTCTCTCTCTCTCACTCTCTCTTTCTCTCTCTCTCCCTCTCTCTATCTCTCAGTTGAAGCCCAAGGCCAGAAAGGCATAACGAAAAGATGTACAACCAAGGCAGCATGTGACTTAGTGGCAGCTGCTGGACTGACGAAGTGCTGTCAGACTGATCTGTGTAACAGAGCTGAAGGGGTTAAACTGAGTCTCCTCATCATGCTGGTTCCTCTGATCTCCTCCATCCTCTTCCTCTGATTGATCTCTTACTGCAGTAACACAGATATTATACCTGTCTGTAAACAGTGGTGTGATTTTCCTGTTTCACAGTTCTTGCTGAGCTGTGCTCTCTGGTCATGTGTGTGTGTGTGTAGGTTCTAATAGTTACTGTAAAAAGATTTTCTGTAACCTGATTATCAGTAAAAGGTGTGGAGACTAAGAGGAGCGTATTGTAGAGTTATTCCGTATTTGAACTGAAGACATTAACTGAAGAAACAGCAGACAGACTGAAATAAATCTTCATCTTACTTATCAATACATAAATAAATAAAAAAAAATTTGAGGTCAATTACTATAGAAAGTGACGAATGCAGAACTGTTACTGATCATGCAGGTAGTGTTCTCTTATTATACACCAAACCCAGATTGTACATTGGTCGATCAGACTGTTAGATGGTGAAGCATGATTCAGGAACATTGCACAGTGGCACAACTACTTAGCCGAAAAAACTATTTTATGAAGCTCCTAACACACAGTTCTTCTGTTGATGTTGCTTCCGGAGACAGTTTAAAGTGAGCGATACAACAGAAGATGGAAAAGGGGTGTCTACTGACTTTTAATATTGTGAATGAAACTCTGTTGGTAGGTTTGGTGGAGAAAAACTGAGTTATTGTTGCCATCTGGTGGAAATGAGAGGTTGGTGCATTTCACATGTTAATTCTAGTAAAGAATGTTTTGTTGTTGTTGAGGAGTAACATCCAGCATGGTACATCCAGTGGGGGAGTTAAACGCCCCTGTGCTGGAATGCACCTAGCCTCTGCTTCTGGCAAACAAAGGGGAGCTGGGTTGTTTGGTGCAGGCTGCTGTCTCTGCAGGAAAAAATGAGGTCTGGTAGGCTTGTAGGATCTCTTTGCTTCTTGGTATTTGACCTACAGGGTTCATACTGTAGGGTGTATGTGATTATTTAAACTTTTTGGGTGGGTTTGGGTGGGATAAACAGAGTTCAGATCTATTTGGAATTAAAGGCAGGTCTCCAGTCTGGGTACTGGTAGGGAACGTTTTCATTCATTCTGTCTGGTTTTAGTGAACGGCAGTGAATGATGCTATTGTATAAACTTTTATGGTGTTCAGATGGCGTGAAGCGGTGTTAGGACATGCCCACCTGAGGCGAAGGTGCTGCTGTTTCAATTAGGCTAGAGTTTGTTTCCTTTTACTCTTGTCAGGCTGTCTGGCACTTGGGCTTCTGTAGTAGTAAAAGTAGAATATGTGGAGTGAAGCCATGCATTAATTAGTGACTAGCCGCAGCTTCATTGGGTTCCTGATCCATATGTGGTTGGGTACAACTGGAGGTTACTTAGGTAGATGGCAGCAAGGTTAAATAGAAATGATTAGTTTTATTTTATGGTTGACATTTGAATATATATTGACAATTTGGGGTTTTAATATGTATGTAGGTTTTGAGATTTGTACATGTTTTATTTTAAAGATTCCAAAATGAAAGTATTTTTAGTATTGATATGTGTTAATATTTACAGTCATTATTTTAGCATGTAACAGGATTTTTATTTATTCATTTATTTTGTTTTTGAAGTGTTCAATCTTATCACCTTGTTTTTCTTTTTTTCAGTATTGTGTAGTATTTTGTTGGTTATTCCTGGTTGATTTACTGATATTTGTTTGGTTGGATAATTTTGAGTCATCTCTCTGTAAGGACAGAGTAGTAATTACGACTATATTTCACACTCTTGCTGCTACATTGTGAACATTGTGGAACAGCTTCATCCAACATGTGTTTTAGTGTAGGGTCCCCTACTAGGGAAACTGGGGTAGCGTAGTGTGGGTATGCCTTGGGGTGTTGTGTGAGAACTTCTCACAACTTCTTCCTGTAGATACCCTATACCTACATTCACTAGCCATTTTATCAGAAACATTTAGCCATTTAGGTTTTAATTAGCAGATTTCCAATTACAGACTGTAGCTCTTCTTTCTCAGGTGCATTAGAGATTAAACTGCTATGCATGTGTCAGGTCATCTCAGGACACTTCTCATGTCGGCCGCCAGAGGTAGAACTCACCTGAGTTCTAATGACTTTTTCACCTGAGCCCCTCCCGTACCTGCCCACTCTTACCTGCTCCATATCCCAGCTTATTATCCCTCCCTCTAAAAAGCCTTCCCTTTCCCTAGCTGTTTGTGGAGCATTAACCACCAGACTGTTTTGTACTGGCCTCTGTCTTGTTATTATCAGGCTTTTGTGATTTTTGAGACTTCTGCTTTGTTTTTGGAGAACTTTTGAGCGTTAAACCCTTTTGGACCCTTTTTATGTTTCACATTTTGGCATTTTTTGTGTTTTTGTTGAATAAATCCCGCCTGAATGGATCCGCACTCTGTGTCTGAGCGCCCCATGTTACGGAATGCTCCACCTACCCTGGATCTGGTAGGATTACAAGCTCTCCACCACACTGTGCAGGCTTACCAACCTGAACCCCACCCCCTTGGCAGCAGTTGCCCCCATTTCAGTGCTTTCAGTCACTGAATCTCAGTACTGCCCGGTGTGCATAGCCACCCCCGACAAATATGAGGGCGCCCCGGGACTTTGTAAGGGGTTTTTGCTACAGTGCTCCCTGGTTTTTAGTAATATACCTGCGGCTTTTCCCACAGATGATTCTAAGATCGCCTTTGTGTTATCACTACTGACTGGCAAGGCGCTACCATGAGCTACAGCTGTTTGGGGAGCTTTTTGTCATTCCAGCAACGGTTCCAAAAGGTCTTTGACCATTCCGCCAGCTGAAAAGACCCCGGTGAGCAACTGTTGCTGCTGCAACAAGGTTCTGCCTCCGCCATTGACCATTCGCTCACTTTTTCGCATTCTGGCCGCTGAGAGCGGTTGGGACGAGAAAGCGCTTAAGGTTGTCTACCACCAAAACCTCAAGGAAGCCCTGAAATCAGAGTTGGCGTGCAGAGACGAGCAGCTATCCCTCTCGCAGCTCATACAACTCTCTGTTAAACTGGATAACCTGATCAGGTCCAGACGACACTACACTTCTCCTCTTCACAGTCTCCAGTAGCCCCTGCTAGGGAACCTATGGAAATAGGCCGTACCAGACTCATAGCTGAAGAAAGACAACGCAGGTTTCAGGAAAGACGATGCCTTTATTGTGGATCATTTGGTCACTTCAAGTTTAACTGCCTCACTAGTCGTAGACCCCCTCTCACAACACGGGTGAGACATTTTTCCCTTCTCACTGCCATTAGTTGGTCTAATCACTGTGTCACCCTTCCAGCCCTCATTGACTCCGGTGCAGCGGGTAATTTCATAGATACAGCTCTCGCCCGTGAATTACAGATTCCCCTACTGTCTTGTAAGGTTCCCTTTCAGATTAAAGGGTTTAATAATCAGCTGGTAGGTTTGGGCCGCATAGTCAGACACACAAGTCCCCTGGTGCTCAAAGTCGGTATATTTCACATAGAAACGTTTTCCTTTATTTGATTAATGCCCCCAGCTGCTCTCTAGTACTCATTTTCCCCTGGTTGGCTATGCATAACCCAGTTTTCTCCTGGTCACATGGCGAACTCACTCAATGGAGTGAGAAATGTCGCACTCAGTGTATATCTCTCCCTTGTTGCACTACCAGTATTGAAAGCCCTGAGACAGACATCCCTCTCACTGTTCCCCCCCAAATATAGCGACTTGGCTGAGGTTTTCAGCAAAGTTAAGGCTGCCTCTTTACCGCCTCACAGACCCTGGGATTGCGCTATCGATCTCCTCCCAGGGGCCGCTCCCCCCAAAGGTAGAGTATACCCCCTGTCTATTCCCTATATTCACATCTCCCGCAGCCACAGGATTCTTCTTTGTTAAAAAGAAAGACGGAGGGCTATGCCCCTGTATAGATTACCGTGTTCTAAACGCCATTATGGTAAAAAAAACATTATCCCCTGCCTTTAGTCCCAGCCACCATAGAGCAAGTCCGAGAAGCCACAATATTCACTAAATTTGCAAACGAGGTCTTACGGGACATGCTCAACAAATTCGTCACGGTTTATTTAGACCATATTTTAGTGTACTCGGCTCAGTATAAGGACCATATCTCTTATGTTCGCCAGGTCCTTCGTCCCCTCCTAGATAACTGACTTTTTGTTAAACTCGAGAAATGCGAGTTCCATAAGTCCACCATCTCCTACCTGGGTTACATCCTCAGCCCCAAGGGTGTCCAGATGGATGATGGTAAAGTCAAGGCAGTCCTAAAATGGCCCCAGCCCCACACAGTAAAGGAACTGCAGAGGTATTTAGGTTTCGCAATTTCTATAGACGCTTCATTCAGAACTACAGTGTAGTTAAACTTACTGCCACCTACCCAAGCTACACCCAGCTACACATGGACCAGGGACCTGATGAAGCTGATTTTAGTCACTAATTAATGCATTGCGGCAATCAAAAAATCACAAAGGCAGTTACTTCTACGGAAGCCCAAGTGCCAGACATTCTAACAAAAGAAAAAGGAAACAAACTCTAGCCTAATTGAAATAGCAGCATCTTCGCCTCAGGTGGGCATGTCCCAACACTGCTTCACATCACTTGAACACCCTAAACGTTTATATAATAGTGTCATTCACAGCTGTTTAGTAAAACCAGAGAGAATGAATGAAAAATGAAAATGTTCCCTACCAGTACCCAGACTGGAGACCTGCCTCTAATTCCAAATGGATCTGAAGTCTGTTTATCCCACCCCAATCCTTGAAAGTTAAAATAATCACATACACCCTTCAGTATGAACCCTGTAGGTTAAATACCAAGAAGCAAGAGATCCTACCAGACCTCATTTTTTCCTGCAGAGACAGCAGCCCACACCAAATAACCCAGCTCCCCTTTGTTTGCCAGAAGCAGAGGCTAGGTGCATCCCAGCACAGGGGCGTTTAATTCGCCCACTGGATGTACCATGCTGGATGTAACTCTTCGTAAAAAAAAAAAAAAAATTAATAAACAAAACATTATTTACTAGAATTAACATGTGGATTGCACCGACCTCTCATTTCCACCAGATGACAAGAATAACTAAATTTTTCTCCACAAACCTACCAACAGAGTTTCATTCACAATATTAAAAGTAAGTAGACACCCCTTTTCCATCTTCTGTTGCATCGCTCACTTCAAACTGTCTCTGGAAGCAATATTAACAGAACTGTGCGTTAGGAGCTATAAAATTGTTTTTTATGGCCAAGCAGTTGTGCCACTGTGTGCAGTGCTGAATCATGCTTCACCGCCCAACAGTCTGACGGACAATCTGGGTTTGGTGTATGCCAGGGGAACGCTACCTACCAGAATGCCTAGTGCCAACAGTGAAATCTGGGCGGAGGATGGACCATTATAATGCGACACCACACAAAGATATTTCTTGTGCAAATACAAAGAATCTACACAGAATCTGAACTGTTGATCACAAGACTGTAATCCGTCACATTGAAAACTGCTGCATCTACAGTACACGTTAAGACTTCTCTGGACTCAAGCACATTTGAAATGGATTAATGCACAGTGTAAA